>SSNR01000005.1:2578405-2857596 GCA_006937965.1 Callopanchax toddi
AGTGCTAAAGCCCCCCCCCCCCACTCCTGAGTGCATGTGTCCGGGTGTTTGGGGTGACTTTCTTTTTCTTGTTTATTTTGGGTTGGACCGTTCTCCCAGGCTATTGACCCTTCTCCACTGGCAAGCCTCAGCTTTGGTATTTGATTACTTTATTTTACTCTATTGATTTGACATTTTACTGGAAATAAAAATGTTTCTAAATGTTGGCCCTATGTGCCTCGGTCAAGTATCTCCTTGGGTGAAATTCCCAAGTTGGTGTTGTTGTAACGTGCTCTTGTTGCCACAACAGGTAGTAGTATAGTAACCCACGGTAGGCTGAGCAGGAAACCTGCTTTATAGTCCAGCCCTGGGAGGCTGAAGCAGCTAACGTTTGAATGTTCCCAAAATGACCTTTTCAGAAAGGTCTAAATGTGCACGTTTTCTCTTTGATGGTTTTTTTAGAAAGGTTTTTAACGAGCATGTCTTTTGAGGACAGCTAGCAGGATTGGACTCCACTAAGCTACATTTTCTGAATCGCTCTTAGTCTGGCCCCTCACCACAAACAACCATGAGGAAAAAGTTCCTAGCATCATCGTTTCTGGGCTCCTTGGGACACGCAAACCCATCCACCACGGTAAGGTGGCGATTCACGGAAGGGATTTTTTTTTTTAATGTTTTTGTAATTTTTTTGTGTTTTTTATTGTTTTAGTTTAGTTTTTTAATAAGTTTGTATTTTAAAAATGTTTTTTGTTTTAAAAAAGTTTTTTAATGTTTTGTAATTGTTTTATTTTTTAAACAATTTTGTTTTTATGTTTATTTAATTTTTTAATGTTTTGTTTATTATTTTGATTGTTTTTTGATTTAGGAAGTCGGGGCTGGATGACTGAATGTGGGCGGGGCCATCGGCCGTCAGATTGCCTTTCCATCACACCTGACTATGAACACAGACTCTCATTGACTAGGACCAGTTTCAATTCACGAATCAACCTGAGGTTGGACGGGGTGAACCGGAGCACCCGGAGAAAACCCCCTGGCGGCACAAGGAGACACAGAAAGTCCAGTCAACAGGTGACCTGCTCTCTGGGAACCCTGGTGCTACCAGTGTTTTTTTGTACATCTGGTGGAAGGCGAGGTAGACCCTGGTTGCTGTGTAGACTTGACGGTGACGTGTGTGATGGAAGGGAAGGGAGGTTACAGGTTTTCCTAGGAGGATTGGGACTTTTTGTTCTGACGGCGTCTCTTTGGAGTCAGAAACTTCTTGAAGCGCCTCCATGCAGATATTTTCTCTTTTTGTTCTCTGCTTCTTTCTGGGAGGTTGACTTCAGGCCTGATGTCATCCTCTGATAGGAGGCCGTTTGCTTCCTGGAGACTTGCTTCTGCAGATGTTTCCATTTCATTGCAGATGTCTGTTTGGTTCTTGACATCTGTCTCCATTTTCCCCTGGCGGTGTTGTTCAGAAATCATCCTCAGTTTTAGAATCAGATTTTCTATCTGACTGTTCAAAGGTAGAGATGTTTCTGTCTCTTTTCCTGCAGGCTTCAGTTCATCGGGGCTGTTGACCTTTTCTTGAAGCTGCTGTTGGAGGCTCTTGATCTCAGCGGCCTGTTGCTCTTCAATCAGTTTCTGCTCGAGCTGCAGTTCTTGAATGGACCTACTGAGCTCAGTGTTGGCTTCCTCCAACATGATGACCTTGGTCTTGAGGTCAGTATTGACACTGACCTGGTCCCTGATCTGACCCAGCTCATCTTCCAGCTGGATTCTCAGATCTCGCTCAGTCTGATATCTTCTCTCACCATCATCTATCGCTGATGATTGATCTGATATTTGCCTCCTAAACTTGGTTTCATCCTTGGACCTGTTCAGCTCTGCTTCTTTTAGCTCCTCTTTGAGTTGTCTCACCTCGTAACTGAGGGCCTTGTTTGTGTCCTGCAGCTCCTTGAGGTNAGCTGCATGTTTCCTCTTGATTTTCCATGATTTGTGGACTTTGTGTCTCTGGAGAAAGACCAGGTTCCTGACAGATGTCCTCAGATTGACGAGTCAATATTTCTTCAACTGAGACATGATTTGTACACAGTTTACAATTTTTCTCGCAGTTGTTAAACCATGAAAATGTATCCATTTGTGAAGGTTTGCTTGTCTTTTCTGGTTTACGTGGAGAAAAGCTGCATGTTTCCTCTTGATTTTCCATGATTTGTGGACTTTGTGTCTCTGGAGAAAGACCAGGTTCCTGACAGATGTCCTCAGATTGACGAGTCAATATTTCTTCAACTGAGACATGATTTGTACACAGTTTACAATTTTTCTCGCAGTTGTTAAACCATGAAAATTTATCCATTTGTGAAGGTTTGCTTGTCTTTTCTGGTTTACGTGGAGAAAAGCTGCATGTTTCCTCTTGATTTTCCATGATTTGTGGACTTTGTGTCTCTGGAGAAAGACCAGGTTCCTGACAGATGTCCTCAGATTGACGAGTCAATATTTCTTCAACTGAGACATGATTTGTACACAGTTTACAATTTTTCTCGCAGTTGTTAAACCATGAAAATTTATCCATTTGTGAAGGTTTGCTTGTCTTTTCTGGTTTACGTGGAGAAAAGCTGCATGTTTCCTCTTGATTTTCCATGATTTGTGGACTTTGTGTCTCTGGAGAAAGACCAGGTTCCTGACAGATGTCCTCAGATTGACGAGTCAATATTTCTTCAACTGAGACATGATTTGTACACAGTTTACAATTTTTCTCGCAGTTGTTAAACCATGAAAATTTATCCATTTGTGAAGGTTTGCTTGTCTTTTCTGGTTTACGTGGAGAAAAGCTGCATGTTTCCTCTTGATTTTCCATGATTTGTGGACTTTGTGTCTCTGGAGAAAGACCAGGTTCCTGACAGATGTCCTCAGATTGACGAGTCAATATTTCTTCAACTGAGACATGATTTGTACACAGTTTACAATTTTTCTCGCAGTTGTTAAACCATGAAAATTTATCCATTTGTGAAGGTTTGAATTCCATTTTTGGTTCAAGTGAGTTCTGATAGAACTAAATGAGATTCTACGGAGTTGATTTTGATTAACAGACTTTAGCTGTGTCACCACTGTGTCGTCTCTCTGAAGAGTCAACTGGAATGAGTTAAAGATATACTGTAGAGTACAGACATCAAAGGCAATAGCTCTGATGTCAGTAGGGCGGGGCCATCAGCTAAAATGGCAATAGGGCGGGGCCATCAGCTTAAATGGCAATAGGGCGGGGCCATCAGCTATGATGTCATCATGTCATGTGATGTTTACATAATATTTATGGAGTGTAAGGAAGTTATTTATTTATTTATATTTCTGATTTGTATATATTTAAAAAATGCAAATATATGTTTAAATTGTATATATAATGTAATGTACATGTAATTGTACATGTGTAAATTGTAAATAAATATTTTTTTTATATTTACATTTTTTCAAAATATATACAAATCAGAAATATAAATAAATAAATAACTTCCTTACACTCCATAAATATTATGTAAACATCACATGACATGATGACATCATAGCTGATGGCCCCGCCCTATTGCCATTTAAGCTGATGGCCCCGCCTATTGCCATTTTAGCTGATGGCCCCGCCCTACTGACATCAGAGCTATTGCCTTTGATGTCTGTACTCTACAGTAAATCTTTAACTCATTCCAGTTGACTCTTCAGAGAGACGACACAGTGGTGACACAGCTAAAGTCTGTTAATCAAAATCAACTCCGTAGAATCTCATTTAGTTCTATCAGAACTCACTTGAACCAAAAATGGAATTCAAACCTTCACAAATGGATACATTTTCATGGTTTAACAACTGCGAGAAAAATTGTAAACTGTGTACAAATCATGTCTCAGTTGAAGAAATATTGACTCGTCAATCTGAGGACATCTGTCAGGAACCTGGTCTTTCTCCAGAGACACAAAGTCCTCAAATCATGGAAAATCAAGAGGAAACATGCAGCTTTTCTCCACGTAAACCAGAAAAGACAAGCAAACCTTCACAAATGGATACATTTTCATGGTTTAACAACTGTGAGAAAAATTGTAAACTGTGTACAAATCATGTCTCAGTTGAAGAAATATTGACTCGTCAATCTGAGGACATCTCTCAGGAACCTGATCTTTCTCCAGAGACACAAAGTCCTCAGATTGTGGAAAGTCAACAGGCTATCAACCTTAAAAGAAAACTGCAAAATAAAAGTGACAGTTTAAAGAAACAAAGTTTAAACAAAGATAAGGTCCTCATCAATGAGAATTTGAAAAAGGAGGTCAAAGATCTGACCAAAACCAACGCTGACCTGACTGAGATGCCGGCCCACGCTTCCTCCGACAAAAAGCAGGCAGAGATGAAAGTTCATGAGGAGCAAAAGAACTTCAGTCACCAGCTTAACGTAAAGAGCTCCCTCTTACAGGCGGTGGAGAAAGAACTTAAGAAAGTACAGGAGCTCAGACAGCAAACTGAAGAAGATCTGAAAAAGTTCAGAGACGTCTTCAGTGTCAACGAGAATCTCAAGAAGGAGATCAAAGAGTTAAAACAAAGAAACATGGAGCTCCTTGAGATGAAGGAAAATACAAGTCAAACTGTGACCGACCAGAAGGTTCTGGAGGAACTGGACCACCTGAAACTCCAGCTCACAGAAAAAAATGAACTTTATTCTGACTTGGAAGGAAATTTTGCTAAAGAAGTCCAAAGAAGAAACTCTTTAGAAGTCGAGTTGATGAACAGCAGAGATGTCAATACAGAACAACTCAAAGACCTTCAGCTGCTTCAGGACAGAAACGTCGTCCTCAGTGAGGAGTTGAGACGAGTCAAAGAGGAGCAAGAAGAATCAGACCAGAAGGTTCTGGAGGAGCTGCAGGACATTCAAGTCCTGCTCACATTAAAAGATGAACTTTGTGCGGACTTGGAAAGACGTTTTACTAAAGAGCTCCAAAGTAGAAACTCTTTAGAAGTCGAGTTGATCAACAGCAGAGATGTAATGGGAAAACAGCTCAAGGACCTTCAGCTGCTTCAGGACAGAAACGTCGTCCTCAGTGAGGAGTTGAGACGAGTCAAAGAGCAGCAAAAAGAATCAGACCAGAAGGTTCTGGAGGAGCTGCAGGACATTCAAGTCCTGCTTGCTGAAAAAGATGAACTTTGTGCGGACTTGGAAAGAAGTTTTGCTGAAGAAGTACAGAGCAGAATCGCTTATGAAGTCCAGCTGAAGATCAACAGCAGAGATGAAAAGACTCAACTGTACAGGGACCTCAAGGAGCTGCAGGACACAAACAAGGCCCTCAGTTACGAGGTGAGACAACTCAAAGAGGAGCTAAAAGAAGCAGAGCTGAACAGGTCCAAGGATGAAACCAAGTTTAGGAGGCAAATATCAGATCAATCATCAGCGATAGATGATGGTGAGAGAAGATATCAGACTGAGCGAGATCTGAGAATCCAGCTGGAAGATGAGCTGGGTCAGATCAGGGACCAGGTCAGTGTCAATACTGACCTCAAGACCAAGGTCATCATGTTGGAGGAAGCCAACACTGAGCTCAGTAGGTCCATTCAAGAACTGCAGCTCAAGCAGAAACTGATTGAAGAGCAACAGGCCGCTGAGATCAAGAGCCTCCAACAGCAGCTTCAAGAAAAGGTCAACAGCCCCGTTGAACTGAAGCCTGCAGGAAAAGAGACAGAAACATCTCTACCTTTGAACAGTCAGATAGAAAATCTGATTCTAAAACTGAGGATGATTTCTGAACAACACCGCCAGGGGAAAATGGAGACAGATGTCAAGAACCAAACAGACATCTGCAATGAAATGGAAACATCTGCAGAAGCAAGTCTCCAGGAAGCAAACGGCCTCCTATCAGAGGATGACATCAGGCCTGAAGTCAACCTCCCAGAAAGAAGCAGAGAAGAAAAAGAGAAAATATCTGCATGGAGGCGCTTCAAGAAGTTTCTGACTCCAAAGAGACGCCGTCAGAACAAAAAGTCCCAATCCTCCAAGGAAAACCTGTAACCTCCCTTCCCTTCCATCACACACGTCACCGTCAAGTCTACACAGCAACCAGGGTCTACCTCGCCTTCCACCAGAGGTACAAAAAAAACACTGGTAGCACCAGGGTTCCCAGAGAGCAGGTCACCTGTTGACTGGACTTTCTGTGTCTCCTTGTGCCGCCAGGGGGTTTTCTCCGGGTGCTCCGGTTCACCCCGTCCAACCTCAGGTTGATTCGTGAATTGAAACTGGTCCTAGTCAATGAGAGTCTGTGTTCATAGTCAGGTGTGATGGAAAGGCAATCTGACGGCCGATGGCCCCGCCCACATTCAGTCATCCAGCCCCGACTTCCTAAATCAAAAAACAATCAAAATAATAAACAAAACATTAAAAAATTAAATAAACATTAAAACAAAATTGTTTAAAAAATAAAACAATTACAAAACATTAAAAAACTTTTTTAAAACAAAAAACATTTTTAAAATACAAACTTATTAAAAAACTAAACTAAAACAATAAAAAACACAAAAAAATTACAAAAACATCTAAAAAAAAAAAAAAATCCCTTCCGTGAATCGCCACCTTACCGTGGTGGATGGGTTTGCGTGTCCCAAGGAGCCCAGAAACGATGATGCTAGGAACTTTTTCCTCATGGTAGTTTGTGGTGAGGGGCCAGACTAAGAGCGATTCAGAAAATGTAGCTTAGTGGAGTCCAATCCTGCTAGCTGTCCTCAAAAGACATGCTCTTTAAAAACCTTTGTAAAAAACCATCAAAGAGAAAACGTGCACATTTAGACCTTTCTGAAAAGGTCATTTTGGGAACATTCAAACGTTAGCTGCTTCAGCCTCCCAGGGCTGGACTATAATGCAGGTTTCCTGCTCAGCCTACCGTGGGTTACTATACTACTACCTGTTGTGGCAACAAGAGCACGTTACAACACCAACTTGGGAATTTCACCCAAGGAGATTCTTGACCGAGGCACATAGGGCCAACATTTAGAAACATTTTTATTTGCAATAAAATGTCAAATCAATAGAGTAAAATAAAGCTATCAAATACCAAAGCTGAGGCTTGCCAGTGGAGAAGGGTCAATAGCCTGGGAGAACGGCCCAACCCAAAATAAACAAGAAAAAGAAAGTCACCCCAAACACCCGGGACACATGCACTCAGGAGTGAGGGGGGGGCTTTGGCACTGCTGTCTCCACCTGTGCTTCTGTTGTGCAACAGAAGAAATGTGTAGTTTGGGAATTCCTGTTCTCTGAATCTGCTGATAATTCCTTCTCCCACTGTGGAAGGTGTTTGTTTTGCCATCAGGTTCACTCCATCAGACTGGGGGTATACCCCTCCCCCCAACCCCCTGACAAATCGCACCCTGTGGCCATGTCCTCCTTTTTGCTGGCATTCATGAGAAATAGCCTCCATACCCAGTGGAAAGGATGCTGTTGTGACAGGACAGGTTTCACAAAGCAAACTAACAACTCTGTTGATGCTCGTCTCCACTTCCATATATGTGCACGATGCCTGCACTGGCGAGTGCACCCTCATGCACTTCTGCTCTGCAGTCACCACAAGTGAGCTTGAATGAAAGTCTGGGTTAGGACATCATGTCACCTTACGGCCATCCAGGTGAATCGGCTACATAAATGATGAACTGAGAACATCTGGATTAGTTTAGTTTAGTTTTATTGAACAAGGACAGCACAAGGAGACAATGTTACCTGTTAGAACAATGCAACCGTTGTTTTGACTAATCTGCAAACCCAGTCCTTGGTTGTACTTTTGAAATAAAACAAGAAACTATCTGCAACGCTGGTCAGAGTGTGGAGCCCAACTCAAAACTTAGGCTTACATCCCTCACATGTTGAACACTGTGTCAGAAGAAGGGCTGTTTTATATGACAGCATCCTCATTTCTACTGACTCCAAAGGCTCAAACCATGGCTCACATCCAGCTCCAAGCTTAAATCTCACTGTGGGACTTTGTGCTGTCAGAGTTCATTTTTACAACACCTGAGAAACAAAGAAAAAAGAAAACGGTAGAAACAGGCATTAAAAAAAACATTAAAAAACATCCAATCAAGTTTTTCTTTACCTCCTCAGGTCACAGCAAAAGGCAAAAGGCACTGGTAACGGTACTCTCAGTGATGAGATGGGGTTCGACTCCCTGCAGTGCCCTGCTCATTGTGTTGACAGGAGAGAAAACTGAGTTTGAGGGTCTCAAGCAGTGGAGGACTGGTGATCTGGAGACCTGAGTGGTTTCCTGGTGGCCTGCCCGCCTTTTGTCAGTCTGTCAAAGCTCTGCAGACACCCGCCTCGCCCCGAACCCTTCCGCTTGCCCACGCGTCTGAGTGGCAAAATGGACCAGATCGTCAGGCCAAGAGGAACGGGATGAACTTTAGAAGAAAGCTCTGGACACAGAGGCATCAAAGTGTAACAAAATAACGGACATGTTTGTCAGGAAGAGAAGAGGTGAGAATCAACAGCCCCACAACCATCCATCACCACCAGCTTAATGAGGAGGTTAGCTAATGGGCTTCAGCTGACTTCATAAAACTAAAGTTTTAAGTTGTAACAACGGAACATGGTCAATTACATCAAAAATACATGATATTAATATTGGAATCCTTGTTTTATATCATTCTATTTAGATTTCGGTCATTTAAACTGAGATTTATTTTGCTGTACTTAATCAACGTGGCCACTAGATGGCAGACCATTAAGAGTGACAATAGTGGAGTGTTTTATACACTTTAAAGGTTTTTTTCAGGACATTAAGGTTATTAAAAAGAGAAAAAAGAAAACATTGCTGTGCACTATTGTCTTAATTTGATTCAGTCCCAATATTCTCTCAATTTCTTTGATCTTAATATACTGTTTTTTTTTTTTTTTATTTTAGTTTAGTGGTCTTTTATTATAAAATATCATCTTGATGTAGAATTTCATGTATACATTAAAAAGTTGGAACTTCACAGTTTAAATCCTCGGAAATTTAAAGACGTTTGACCCCTACTACGATCATCTTACACCGGATGACAGTAAAACTGACAAAAATAAATTAAATTAAACACAATACTTGTTTTATAAAAGGTACAATTTATTTTCTTAAATTAACTTATCAAATCAAAATAACAAAAACGACAGAAAAAGCCTTTTTCCATCCTGAGGATGACTTTATTCAACAAAATGAGACGTAAACATAAATGCAATGCAGATGTTTGACCAGCAGATGTCACTGTGGTAACCGTCACAGGTTTCAAAAAACTTTGAGGTACTTTTTGTAGGATTTAGGACACTTGTACCATCAACTGAACCCATTCCAGGTTCCACAAAGATAAAAACGGCAGGTTCGCAAAGAGTAACGAAATGTTTCTTTAGACAAAAAAGAACAAACACATCTGTGGTAGTGATTGAATCTCACACAATCCTCCCAATGCTGAATCCTTCCTGTGTTTTCAGCATTAGTCCACGATGTGTTCAGGATCAACTTTCCACATGTCAGATGATTAGATGTGAACATCTATGTTATTTAAAAACACACAGAACATATTCTCTTTATAGATTCTTGACCTAATTTCTAAATGCATAAATATTGTTCAGAAAAATGGTTTGACAGAGCCACAAAAGTCTAGCAAGAACTAAATTTAAAAATGTTAAATGTTGAGTGAAAAAAAAAGAAGCAAAAAATAGACTAGGGGAAGAGGACAAACAGTCCTTAAGACCAAATAAATATAATGTAAAAGAGCAGAGTATTTTAAAAAATCGTCCCTCTAGAAAACAGGAAGTCCGTTTTCGGTTTCTACATTAAGGACTTTAATTTTATTTTATTGCTAAACGTCGAGCCTCTTCTCCTCCAATCACAGTTGGTTTTGTAAATACTGACAGGATTGTCGCTGCAGGAAAGTTAAAAATAGTTTGATTAGTGAAAACCAAAAGTAAAGCTCACACAGAAAAGATCCGCTGGATTTTAAAGGAAATGTTGGTGGATTATGATTTAATTCACACAGAATGAAAGAAAATCAAATGTTTGAGGTCCGATTTAAGCAAAAACAGCTGGATTTTCTAGAAAAACTAAAGTTTATCCTCAGTTTCAGCTTTAAACTCCTCAGAAATCCACTGAGTCACATGTCAGATACATAAACTCAGCTGACTGAAGCTAAAAGATGCAATGAAGCATTAGAAGAAACAAATCTTTGTCTTGTTTTAACCTTAAGATGTAACCTCAAACGGACCTGTGTAACCGTTCAATCTGACCTCAGCTGAGAGAAAACAAGTGAGACATTTTAAGGAAGCCCAGAAATAAAAATAAAAGCATGAAAGACCTTAAAGGCAGGTTAGGAACTCACAACGGTTTGTCATCTTTGAGAAAAGCAGGACTTTCACAGTGAGGATTTCCCTAAAGTTACTAAAACATCAGTGAGTTTCACTTTTTTCCCCTCCTAACATTAAAACAATTAACAGAAAAACACCAAAGAAGACACTAAAAGCTGTAAACAGTCACTAACGTTGTAAAAACAACATTCTCTTAAGACTGAACACCAGCTGGATCAGCTGCACAGAGTCCAGATTCATCAGGATCAAACCAGTTTCTTCCCACGTCTCATCAGAGACTTTGTTACATTTATGATTTCTGGGGAGAAATTCCCGTTTTTATTTCAGACTTTGCAGCCACTTCGAAGTGAGACGAAGAGAAACTCAACATAACTGCTGAACAGATGATCTGATCCTCTAAAACACGAGAACCTTCCAGCCGGAGTGGGCGAAGGAGCAGCCGAAGAACAGGCAGTCCACGGCCTGGTCCACCATCCAGTCGAAGACCACCTCCCGGTTCCCGGAGCCGATGGTCACCCTCAGCTTGAAGTTCCCCCCCTCGCTCAGGTTGTTGTTGCTGATGGGAAACAGGCTCACCACCTCCATGTCAAAGGTCACGGCGGAGCCGTTGGTGATGGCGGGCAGCTGGTTGGTCATCTCTTTACCGTTAACAAAAACAGCTCCTGAAACCGTGATAAGAATCCATCAGGGTTCCTGAACTCATTCAGACACAGAAAAACTCAGCTGATCTCCTAATTTCTACAGGATTATCTTTAAATCTCCTCACTTTGAGACTTTGTGGATTCATTCTTTTAATAATTCTAGCTGTAAAAAGCTTCCAAAGTCCAAAGAAAAATGTAGAAGGATCTTCAGAAAATCTAAAGAACTTAACAGGAAAGTCTGAATGAAGAGAGGAGACAGAAAATAAATGTATCTGTAACAGAAAGAAAATACGAGACGTCTGAGTCTCCAAGCATCTGTTAAATCAAATTTCCACTTCAACACGTTGCACAGATAAGAAAATAAAAACCTAATTCAACCTGAAGCTGTTTGAGTGAACTAAAGCTCGTTTTCTAAAGCGACTCACAACCGATCTGATGAGTCAGCGTACCGTTGGTGGAGATACAGACAGCCCGGTCTCTCTGAAGTGACTCCTCCCCCTGCTGGGTGTCGAGGCACACCCCCAGACTGTCCCGCCGGTCCATCGTGCCGGCTGCAGTGATTCTGCAGATGAGAGGTGAGGTTAAGAACCAATCATAGTCCAGGATAAAAAGCGTACAGGCGAGCGTACCTGAAGGTCAGCGTCTGGCCACAGAAGTAGGTGGCGGCGTTTGAGTAGAGGACGGGGCAGCGGCTCTGGGAGGCGTCGTTACGCAGGGCGATGTTCTTCCTGCTGCTCAGGATGAAACCTTCGGTCCCTGAACGCCACTCTGCATCAAAACAAACGGTTCATTTATCACTCGTCGTTTCCTTCATCTCCTTCAGCACATGACGACAGAATGAGACTTCAGAGAGAAACATCATTCCTCTCCCTGACTTCAACATGCTCAGCGTTTCATGAACTACATGTAGAATCCCAAATTGTGACTGTGTAACCTCTACATCTCAGCGGGTCTGGACCCACCATGCGGCGCCAGCGTGGTGTAACCCGTCTGCGGGATGCTCCAGGGGCTCCACTCGGTGCGACCATCCCCGCGGGCGCAGACCCTGAACAGATAATCGATGTGCGGATCCAAGTGGAGAACCAAGAACTCACAGTCCCGGCCGATGTAGGCGTCCTCATACTGACTCCCCCCGCTGCCCGACCGCCGGTACTGCAGCCGGTAATCTGCTGCTGCAAAGTCCTCGTCCACCTGAAGCAAAGTTTAAAGTTAGACTTGTGTGGGTTAGAAACATGGAGACGATGTTACAGGAAACTTTGATGGATCTGTGCAGGTTTCAGAATCTAGTTTTTTGTTACACAAAAAGTTCTGTAATATTCTAATAAAAGCGCTCGTTATGACCTTGCACCAGCGGACCAGGATGCTGCCTGGTCTCTCCTGCAGCTCCTCTATCTGAACGGGAGGGTGAGAGGAAACAAAACCGTGACGGGAAACCCGTTCTCTCATCAGACCCAGCAGGGAGTCATCGAGCTGGGCCGAAACACACGGGACGTCCACCAACGCCGGAACCTCTGGCAGGCTGGGAAAGCACACGGCGCCCGCTTCAGAGTGGAACAACGATCAACACGACTAAGAATAATCTGAGTATATCTGTCCTACCTGTCCAGCTGGATGTGCATGGCTTTCTTGGCAAAACTGCCCAGTTTGTCCTCCTTTTCTCCAAGGCCACAACGTAGAGCTGCTTCTCCTGCAGACAAGTGATGTGGTTTCAGTGTACATGAATAGAACATGCAACAACAAACCAGAAAGCATTTATATGACATAAAAAACATTCAACATTTAGTTTAATTTGTTTCATATCAGACAGAATGAAAAACACACTTCCTGTTTTCTTGTTAATTATCTATTCCCACTCTCAGTCTTTTCTCCAGACAAGACAACGAGGTCACCAAGTGATGAAGATTTTCAGGAGTTTTTAGACCTGTTCCTCCTGCAAACACTTCTTAAGGTGTCCAAACAGTATAGGGAGGTCTAAACCCTCTACTAGAGATGGGTCAGGACTACAGCAGGCAGGTCCAGAACCCATCCCCCTCTCTGTGACACCTAGAATGTGGTTTTTGGACATCCCAGGGACAGATGTGGTTCTGAAGGCAGAAGATGTTCCTGAAAAATCACTAATAGACTTTTCTGCATTAGAACCCTGATCCAAGACTGTACCACCATCAGCACCCTGATTCAAGCCCGTACCACCATCAGAACCCTGATCCAAACCTGTACCACCATCAGCACCCTGATCCAAACCTGTACCACCATCAGAACCCTGATCCAAACCTGTACCACCATCAGAACCCTGATCCAAACCTGTACCACCATCAGAACCCTGATCCAAACCTGTACCACCATCAGAACCCTGATCCAAACCTGTACCATTACAGAACCAGACTTTTGGACTTGTTTCTGACAACATTCTTGATGTTCCCGTTCCTCTTTTGGTCTGGAGAACAGAGAACACAGCGTTCATTTCTCCTGTTAAAGATCTAGACTGCTGATCCATCTGTGTGATGGTCCAACCCAGATGGAGCTCAGAAGAATCTGCCATGCCTCTGGATCTTCACTTCTTAAAGACCCGTACCACATAGATGTGGTTTTGTACCAAATCATTTGAAACATCCTGGGTTTGACCTGGATGGAACAACCTTCTCTCAGCAGCTCGTCGGCCTGCCCCACTCCGTGTTCGATGAGACTCTGACAGTCGTCCAGAGGCTTGATGCTGTCGGCCTCGATGGTGTCCACCTCGGCCACCAGGGCGGCCAGTCGCTCCGACAACAGCCGACTCGCCGCCGCCTGCAGCTCCGCAAAGTGTCTCCGGAGAGCCTCGCGGGCCTGACCCGAGCTGCCCCGAATCTGAAGGAGAGAGATGAGGAAGAGGTGAGGAAGAGCTGCAAACTGCTCTTCAGTTTTAGTTCTTTATAGATAAATGTTTAATTGAATGTATGTATTGTTAACTGCAGTGTGTGTGTGTGTGTGTGTGTGTGTGTGTTTAGCAGCACATCTCACAAGCCACTGGATGGATTTTAATGAAACATTAATTAGTCAGATCTGAGTTTAGTGAAAATCGAACACAAAGCCTCTTTTCTTCTTCCTTGTTTTCTTAACTGTATGTGGTTGTTAATATATACTCGTGCTCCCGTGACCTTTGACCTCAAAATAACTTCCTGTGTCTTTAATCAGATATGCTAAGCTGTCTGTTTGATTTTTGCATCATCCGACCAAAGTTTCCACTGATAATCTGGTGGTTAATCACGTCTCCTGATAGGAGAAACTTGTTTTCTGAGCATCTCGTTTCCTAAACATCATCTTTAGTTTCAGCATAAAGTCGTCACGTGTTTCAGTCAGGCGCTTTGAATCAGTCAAAGTCAAGCAGCCAATCAGGAAGCTCACTGGTCGGTCATCAGTTCCTCATTTAAAAACACACACTTTCTCACACACATGGGTTAAAGGATGCGTGTACAGACAGATAGGAAGCAGAAGGATGGCCGGCTGATAAAACTCCATCAGTGGAAACACACTCATCTCTGTGAGTGTGTGTTGACATTTCCCACATTTCTTCCTGCAGATTATCAGCACACCACCGACAGCTAATGATCAATATTTCTGGGTGTATAACATAATAATAGAGTCTAAAAATACAGCCAGACAGAAATAGTTTGGTGGAGGAAAGATGCTGCTGATAAGATTGTCTGGGATCTCAAACATTCTGCTGTCTTCCTTCTCGTTCTCTCTGTGTGTTTGCATTGCCTGTTATCTGGTAGAAAGCCATCATTTCTGCTGGATAGAAGAGGGGAGCCATGGGGAAAAAGAAAACAGACTGCAACTCGATCCAAGATAATGTGTGACGGGACAGCTGGGACTGGGCGGGGGCAGTTTCAGCCACAAGAACGGAGATCAACAAGAACCGTGTGTGGGTCGTTTCTGGAATAACGCTGGAGCTTCAGTAAAGACAAAGAAACGGATAGTAGCTGTGATGTTTAAGGATTTATAACCTCTAAGCAGCTCAGTTTGGTGTCAAATCACATGTTTGACAGTTCTTCGCAGCATCAGCTGGTTCTCGTTGATGGTTCAAATCAGACATGTTTCTAAGAATAAAACATGATAATCCATCCAGTAGTTCATGAGATCGTTTGTTTACAATCACAAACAGACACACGCAGACTTTCATCAGTGAGTTAATAAAAATAAGAGCAGCAGAAACTCGTGGCGTCACCTTCCGCTTGTTTAAGCCCACAGACACAGCTAATAATCTACATAAACAACAATATAAATACCAGTTTTTATCTTTTGAAAGAATTAAACCCCCACTGTAGAGGTCGCGACCCTTTAAAGTGGGAATACTAACTGGGAGTTTCTCCTGGTTTCCATTCAGACTGGAAGCAGTCAAGAAACGATTCAATTTAGAACCAAACGACCAACTTAATAATGTTTATCAAATATTAGAAACCCAAAGCAGGAGTTTAACGTCTGAGCAGTGATTAAATCATGATTTTATAGATTTCATCACTCCTCAGCGTTTCCTGTTGAGTTCAAAGTCTTCAGTGTCAGGACGATGTTTTAGAAATTCAACTGCCTCGTATAAAACTTGACACGCTGTTGGGTTCATCCTCTTACTGTACTTCCCTGATCTGGGATCAGGATTCTGTCGGGGTTGGACCATCGGATCCTGGCGCTCTGAGGAGTTTTGTTTAACAGCTTGGATGACAGGCATCATTTACTCACCGATGCAGGCTTGAAGTTTAGTTTTAAACCCTGAATTTTCCACTTTAAAGAGAAACACTTTTTAAAACCAATCAGAGGTACTGATTATTTTTATTCCTTGAGAAGGAGGGGCTAAATCTGTCTCATTTCTCCTCTTTTTTCTGTCATCTTTCCTTCAAGACTTGCTGTTGCGCTGTAGAAACAGGAAATAGCTGCATTGTTTACTGGTGAGCAGCTGGACGGGTAAATCTAGACAGCAGGGGGAAGGAAGAGATAACAGAAAAAGGGGGAGACTATTTTCTCCTGAGACTCCTTTGGGTCAGACTCACGTTGATTCAGCCTGCTGGAGGTCATCTGAACAGAGGGATGTGTTGGAAAAGAAAAAGAAGCACCACATCTCGCGCTGTGATGTACCTGTTTACGAGCTGATGTACCTGTAAACGAGCCTGGTTGAGGCCATGCAGACGCTGCTGGAGTTCACTGCGGTAGTTCTGGGCCGCCTCGATGCTTTCCTTCGCCTCCTGCAGCAACAAGTCCACCTCCACAGACATCCTCCTGCCTCCTGAACACAGCAGAGAGGAATTTTCATAAAACACAACAAGCAGACAGAACCACCCTGAAGCCAAACACTAAAAGACAGGCAACCTGAGAGACGACAGCAACTTAAATAACAGCAGCAAATTGTCAGACATCAAGTATGTCATCCAGAGGAAGCGGTTTCGTTTAGTTCTCACCTACAATCAACTGACATGCAAATGTGAATATTCTGCATCAATAAAAAATAATGTTTTTAAAAAGGGGAAACTAAAAGTGTTTTGAGCAAAATCAGGGAAAAAAACAAAACAAAAAAATCATTCAAATCAGCAGAAATCTTAGAGGAAAAACATTTTTTTAGGACATTGAAGTTAAATTACTCAAAAATATAGAAACAAATTTAAATGAAAGCCTTTAAAACAAACGGGACATGAAAACACTTTGGAGAAATTCACTTTTTCTTTGTGTAAATTACTAAAATGTATATTAAAACTTTCATGATAAAACTCAATTTATCCCGACTCATCCTTTAGTTAAAGACGTACCGATATTATGCAGTTTTGTCTTGTTTTTAGCACCCCCTAGTGTCCGTTTTAAGTCACTGTCATAAAACATTAGCATTGTTTCTGCTCAGAAACACCTAAATCTAACTGTTGAAATGTCTCCTCAGCTTTTTACTGAGCGGTTCATCACTCATTCAAAGAAATCAGCTGTGTTCAAGCAGGGAGGGATTGAAAAAAATCAGGAATCATGAGCTGAAAACACTCCGGAGCTAGCATAACAGCTAGCCACATTGGGTTAGCCTAACCCTCGTGAGATACGTGACTTTGTGAGACTTCAGGGCACCGGATCAGAGACTCAGAAGTTACAAACGTGGTATTCTGGATACTCAGGGAAACTAGAAGCGGGTTAAACCAGAGAGGAGCCTGAGAACCGAGAGCTCTGCCTCCCATCCTACTTTTATTAGAGTTCTTTTAAAAACAAAAAATGTAAAAGAACATGTTTTTCAAGCTTTGCAGTTTTGTGAATTGAAACAAAAAATTTGAAAAATGAATGAATTTGGCTTTAAATAATCAATCTAAACTGTCAAAAGAAGCTCCAGATTATTTTATTTGCCAGTTCAAGCTTCAGTTTGTCTTTATTTCTTTTGCAAATTAAAACGTAACTTACACTTATTGAGGCACAGTTGTGGATACTGTAGAGTTTAGAGAAGCATATCATTTATTGTGTAAAAACAACTTTAAGTCTAAAAGCTTCCAGACATGTTTCGTCCACAAGAAAAGACAACTGGCAGAGGACGATATGTGGCAACAACAAAACCACTTCCTGATTCTACCAAACCTACAAGTCGGTTAAAAACACAACTTTCTCTATGACTGGATCTTTATCTGGAACAGAACTGAGACCTAAAGCAACACATAAGACCTACAAAACATACAACCTGGTTTGACTTACAGTCAGTTTAACTCATTTCTGCCTGTAGCCTTGAAATTATATCAAAGGTCATTTCAGTAGCATCTGCTGTGTTTGGTTATTTTGGCGTTGAGCTACAGTCAAGTCCACAGAATGTAGAGAAAATGATAAAACGTGGAACAAAGCAACGTCAACAACAGCTTATAATGTCACAGCAGTCACATTCTAAATGCTGTGGAGAGTTTTAATGTCAAACATCAACAGCAAAATGACTCAAAGGAACTATTTTAATATTATATATGGTTAAAGGACTTCCTGTCTGAGAGGAATTTACCATTAAATCCTATTTTTTATTTAGTTCCCAGAGTTCATTATGGAATCTTCACATAGAAATCTAATTTCGGACGATGGAATCAACTATTTAAATGACCGTTTTCAGATTGAAGTCTCTTAAATCTTTTGAAGAAACCCTTACAGGTGTATTCACTTCATTTTGCTCGACTTCGACGACCTCAGAACTGAAAACTTGGCGCTTCGCTGTGGTCAACATCACTTCCGTTACAGCAACTAAAGGGGAAGTTGCTAACAGGCACCGTGCTTCGTACAGTGTGCACAAACTCACGTTTAATCCAGGGCAGCATCGTACCTAACGTCATGGAAATTTGGCAACAAAACATTAGGCCCAGGAGAAAAAGTCGGTGCAGTACCAGAGAAAATCCAGATAATCAACTAAAACCTAGAAGACTCTCCAGCTACAACCAGTCAGCTTTTTAAAAAAAAGATAGTTTGTTATTCAATATTTTTGATCTTTAATGTGAGGACTCATAACATTCTGAAAGTGCCTAAATGAAGCGTTACACATTGTATTCACACACATGAATGCAAATGTAAAGCAATAGATATGCAGGCATGCAGTCAATGACATAAACAACACCCACAACAACAGTCCTGGTTCTGTCTGCTCACAAAGATCCTCCAGAACCAGTACAACAATAATTAAGTCGTGAACTCTCGAAACAATAAGCTGGCCCTTTCTCTGTCCGTTTAACGCTTCAAATCTTCTAAAAACTGTGCTCAATGTCAGAAAATGTAAAGCTCCTGGGTGTGTTTATGGTTCAAATTTGAATAGAACAAACATTTGTTTCCCTTTTATTGTACTTCTGGAGTTAAAGTGTCATCAGAAAGTTCAATACTGAGTATTTAGGTCACCCCAAGTTTCACAGACAAATGCTTCTTCCAAAAAATGCACTGAAAATGCCTCCTAATGAGATCCAACTGCAAATATGCTCTTCCTTTATCATTATTTTATAACTCAGGCTGGTTTGTGTGTGGATAAGTTGCAAAACTCTTCATAAATTGACAAAAACAATAAAACATTCTTCCTGGATTTGCTCAGCTCTTGTATTTGAGTGTAATAAAAGCTGAATAACACCAGCTTGTTACATATTCTCTGACTAACAGTGAAGTGAAGACACTCAAATGAAACTCACATTTATTATTAGAGCATACCACTGACGGAATGAGACAACATGATGGGGCATGTCAAAACAACTTCCGTAATTTGTAGTTATTTAGATTAACTGTTCACCACCCTTAGAGGCTAAATGCTCAGTAAGGTGTAAAATAAACACAAATTATACCCCAAGTTTAAAAAATCCTGCTCTATAATTTAACCTTTGTACATTTAAACTCGAGTGATGAGGACTTTACCTGAACTCCGTTTAAAAAACTCGTATTTTTAGATTTGCGCTGCTCTCATCAAATCATGCTACGGTGTAATTAAAAACAAAAAAACGAATTTAAATCAGAAACACGCCTAGAAAAGTTCGGCGGTAAAGCCGTTTGCTAAATAACAAAATTAATTGCAAAAACACGAGCTGTTCGCTACAGAGTGCCAGCAGGAGGGAATGAAAGTAACAGATTCACTTGCTAAAAGTTGAAGTATCCGGTTCATGAGACTGAAAGAGATCCCGTTTTTGTGTTTGTGAATATAATTAAGGTGACGTTTCGCTGGACTTTTCTCGTTAGCTTCTCTGTTCACAGGGCAGAGCTGGGGTTAGCTAGCTTGTTGTGGTCAAAAAGACAATGAAACTCGGATCATGCTTCAGAGAGCAAACACAGCACTCCTATTAACTACGGGAAACAGCGGCTACTGTAACACACTACATGACAGACTGTAGAAAAACAAATTCACAAACGTACCCGTTTAGTTCTCCTTGGTGCTCATTTTATCCCCGAAAGTAACGAATCAGCACCGAGCCCCCGGACCGCCGCTTTAAATATACCGAAGTTTTGCTCAAGTCTAAAAATGACACTTCCCGAAGCTTGAAGGAAGACGACCAATCAGCGACGGGATTATAATGAGTGACATAAGAGTCAGCCAATTGGAATGTGACCTGATCACTTTTACCCTCCCTAAATAAACGGTCCATTTTAGTAATGCTTAGCTGGTGAAAAAAGATAAATGGCCACATTGCACATATAGGCTGATCACAATAAAATAAAAAAATTTAAAAAATACATTATATATATATCTTTAACACCTTTATAAATATTTTATACATTTTACACATAATAGGCTGAATATTTTATTATTGTTACTTAATTGTAGGATAATTATACTGAACCATTTTCAGATTATGACTTATTATTGAGATACAGTATATACAATAAAAAAAATTGTGTAAAAACAAAAGTTTGAAGCATAATTTTTTGACTCTATTAATAAAGTTATTTTCACAGGCATTGCACAATAAAAAAAATTAAACACATGAGTTTATGAGGTGAGAATAAAGCTAATAAATAGGCTATTTTAAGGTTTATTTCATCTTAATAAAGTATACATATTTTATCTCTGATCAACAGATGTCCGAGAAAAACGAAAGAAAGTCCCCTTAATTTTAAAAAATGACATTTGACATCTGTCTTAGCGCAACAAGAAGTTGCGTCTGTGTGGAGAAATGTCGCCCTCTAGTGGTTTGTTTCTCATCAGTCAGTCCCAGAATTGATCTGGACTCATAACTCTTATTGAATGAAATGATCATTTGGTCAGAATATTTTATTTAATTTCCCCCTATGTGACTTTAATGAATGCAGACTGTGTTTTAATATCAGTTGAACTGAAAAGGCCGTGCGCGCTTGTTGCTGGTTCGTGCGCCTCTGACCTGAATGGACGTGAACGCGCCTTGGCTCGAAACTCCGCACTTCAGACCGTCGCTGCTGACGTCAGTGACGCAGTTAGGCGGTGATGTCCACGCTGGACAATCCCCCTGTCAGATTAGCGCCTTGACCTGCGGGATTTGTTTTGGGAGACGCACCTGAGAGCTGACACACCACTGACCTGTTTCCTGTGGAGACTTTTCTGACATATTTTGGTTTGTTTTAGGTCATTTCACACGGATTTGAGTTATTTCTAAGGCTTTTGGAAAGACGTTTTGTCTGTCAGACAAATGGGAGTCAGGTTCTGCGCAGATGCCAGTTATTTTTTGGATCCGTCTTCTGAGATCTGATAATGAAGGGGACTCCTGTTTCCGGTGGAAACGTGGGTTATAATCCTCCCTGATTACTGCGCACAAATGGATGGGACAGCCGGGGACATCGGGGCCTTGTCCTATGAGCTTCATGTTTACTGAACTGAACCCACTGGAGCCAGATTTGACCCATTTGTTCTCCATCAGTGCCAAAATGAAGAGAGCGGTGCTCAAAGAAGCCGCCAAGCGGTTCCCCTGGCTGGCCAACGTCACCTTGTACGGATGTTTGTTCGCCGGCGGTGACCTGGTCCACCAGCTCATCGCTCAGAAGGAGCACCTGGACTGGAAACACACCCGCAACGTGGCAACTGTGGCGATCAGTTTCCATGGAAACTTTAATTACTTCTGGCTCCGCGCGCTGGAGAGACGCTTCCCCGGGAAATCCGCCGCGATGGTTTTCCGCAAACTCCTGCTGGACCAAAGCTTCGCGTCTCCTTTGGCCACCAGTGTCTTCTACACAGGTAGTTTAGATGTTTTAATGTAATTGGTTAAATGGCCCTTTGTGTTTGGTGATTGTGCGCAAAATCTCTGCGCTTTCCCCTCTTAAAGAGCGTTCTTACCAGGAAAATGTTTTATTACTTCATCCAGTTTCATAAAAATCCCCAAACTGAACTCAGTATAAACCAGAAGCTGCCTCCAGGTTATTCTAATTAAGGTTAATTTAATAATTCACGGCGCGTAAAGACGCACAAAAAGCTCTCCTTTATCTGTTACAGGAGTGAGCTTCCTGGAGGGTAAAGAGGACGTATTTGAAGACTGGAGGGAGAAATTCTTCAACACCTGGAGGGTAAGAAATGCTCCAGAGTCACATGCAGCTGAGCGCACCGCAGATTGCGCCAAGCGCCGCTGCTGCGCAGAGGGACGGAGTAAATCAGGCAGCGGATAAAAAAGTCACTGAGTTTGTGCAGGAGGAGAAATCCTGCTGATTAACACACCGTTAGTCCGCCTGCTGTTACATAACCAGGTCCCTAAGTCAGGAACGTTGTGCTTGGATGCAAAATCAAATCAATCTGGTCAAATTTTAAATTTAAAAATGATTTTTCATGACATTTAGTAGCTACTTATCTTAATATTTAGACATTAAAGATGTTTTTTCTACCTAATTTGCTCACTGCATGTTTTAAATGTTTAAAGACATTTGTTCCATTCCCTGCTTCTGAAACTTGTTTGGTTTTGTTGTTTCAGACTGGACTCATGTACTGGCCATTCATGCAGGTAATGATGAAATCACTTCAAGTCAAGCAAAACCCTTTTATGTTGACATTATGACTTTATTTCAGATTTATATGACAAAATATTTGCTGTTTGTTAAATCATTAACATAAAAAGTGTTGTTATTTAAGAAGATGAAACAGTTATGTTGTTTATAAGGACTGCAGAAAGTTGATTCTGTCTCTTCACAGTTTCTGAACTTCGTCCTGATGCCGCTGCACATGCGAACGGCCTTCATGGGCTGCTGTGCTTTCCTCTGGGCCACCTTCCTGTGCTTCTCAAGGCAGAGCGGTGATGGGACCGCCACCGTGGCTCTGGCGTTTGTCATGGACCCCCGTAAAACTCTGGAGGAGATGCGTGAAGCCCGGCTGGCCCGGAAGAGGCAGAAGATCCAGAGGGGAAACTAAAGAAGATGAGGAAGATGCAGCTTCAGGCCTCTGGAGTTTGAACAGACTCACTGAGGTCACTTTATGTCACATAAACGCACACTTTTAAATGTTTTAGTTGAGCCTGATGTTTGGTTTAAATTTGATGAGGTTCAGCCTGACCTCCACATCCCTCATCCCTCCTTTATCAAGCCAAAGCACTGACTTTCTGCCATTGTGCCTTAAACAAAACCCATCCTGATGTACATGTCTGTGCGTTTGGCTGAAAGGTGATCATTTATGATCATATCCATGCTGATATTTGTGTGTGTGCAGCTTTTTATGAAGTCCTTTTGGGATGCACTGATGAATCAGGGGGATAAATTACAGTCAGCATCAGAACTTTGATGTTTAAAAACCATGTTTCAGTGTCTGGAGCTGTGATTTACTCCTATGAAGATTCTTCCTTTTTCTTTAAAAAAAAAAATCTTTTTGTCACACAGAATAAACATGTTTCAATATCAGACATAAATACAGAATTCCTAATGATGATTCCTAAACCCACTGGATCTGAGTCTCCTCTCTGCAGAAATGCTTTTCTTTGATGTTTTTAAAGAACAGGTTTTGTTGTGTGAACGCCTCCCTTCGACCTGACAGTAAACCTGAACCCAGTCCTCCGTCGAGTGCACTGGATTACATCATGACCACGACTAAAATGAGATCCGATGTGGAAATTGTGTCAGAGTTAAGCCGTCAGAAATGAGATTGTACAGCTGAGGTGTGAAATCTGTACAAGTGGAAACTGTCGACATGAAGACAAGCGGCATCCGAGAAGCTCTGAGCAGGAATGTGATGATAAATGAGCTGTGAAATTCAAATTGTGAGGCAAATATCTAAACCAATTAGAGAGTTTAAAACATTTATGCAGTTTGAACTTTATGAAACTTGGTAGAAACACAAATGTGGACTAAAAATACAATTTTTATTTTTAAAATCACTGTCCTTAAAATGAGAAAACAGGATATTAGATTTGTTAGAGGACTGTTCTCCGCCAGTTAGCACTAAACGCATAATACATTAATAGAGCTAATAGGGATCATCGTTATAGTTGATATATATTTTTAGTTATGTCACATGAAATGCGCCCATTATAAAAAAACAAAAAGAAAAAAACCTGAATCAGGATCTGCTGTTCAGTTTAGAATCACCTTCATTTAGCAGAAACACATGAAACTGAGATTTTGGCTTCTTATTTGATGTTTTTAAAATACAGTCAGTGAAATAGTTACCATGGTTACCACTTAGTGGGGAGCCTTGAAGACAGAGCAGAAGCACAGCAGAGAGGAAAGGGGAGGAGCCTGTATGTTTGAATGTTCTATTTAAAACTAACGACAGTAAAACGATCATTATTTTTATTAAAGTACTGCGTTGTTGAGCAGGTATTTAAAAATATATAAATAAAATAATTCCTGCAACTGTTAATAATAAAAAAAAAAACTAGCTAAAGGTCCCAGACTGTAGTCTGGTGCTAAAATCATGCAGCCCAGATATTACACAAGGACAGGGTGGATTGGAAGATTACGTGTGATGATGGCTCATGTGGATTAACCAGCATCAGATAGGCCTGCCTAATCCCTCTGAAAAGAACAGAGCTGACCCAGATTCACCTCTGACCCCAACAAGTGGAAGTGGAAGTGTCTGATCTGAGTCAAGGATGCCATGAGGTCAACCTATCAACACCCAATCAATAGACACAGAACTAGAACTACAGCAGATACATAGTGATGGATCTACTTGTTCTTACGGTGTCAGAAGTATTGCACAAAGCTCCACAGGGAGGAGCCGAGTTTATAGTTACAGGAAAAGTTTACCGTAAGGCCTAATTTCATGCATTCACACACAGCATGATGCTGTAAGCAGTCACATTTTTGGATCTGCACTCACTGGTAACATTTTTTTGGTACTTATTTTGATGTTTGTTTTTAAACTGTAGTTTAATTTGTTTTGTTATTATTTCTGCAAAAAATGTAATCAAGGAGATTAAGAAAAGCTAAATAAACCAAATTAAACAAAGAGGACAATAAAAAGTAGGCAACAATATAATTTGCATACATATAGTAAAGAAAACCTCAAATGTATCTGGAGAATTTTGTTTTTTTTAATGAGTACATCTTTGTTTAGCTTTCAAGAGAGATAATTTTCTTGAAATAAATGAAAAATATTTTTAAAAAAGTTAATCCAGACTACCTAAATCATAAAAGCAGGTCCAGAATAAAATACTGTCCTGACTGAAGTCATTGGAAGGCTGCGCCCCCTTGCGGTCATCTATAAAAAACGCTCAGTCTGTAAATAAACCCCCGGCTCTTAAAGATTAACGCTGATTGGTTAACGGTCATTAACCCGCCTATCCATTTTATAATTGATAGGCACTTGTCCAATAGCGACAGGCAGCGAGTACGTCATGTAACTTGTGATTGGCCAATTGGTCCAGACAATATGAAGGGTAACATTTATTGTTCGACGTCCTCCAAAAGCGGCGAGTAACTTCGGCTTCCAGCTCGAGGCGAGTCTTTTAGTTGTTTAAATGTGTCTGTTCAAGTTAAATCTAATCGATAAACATTCTCCGTAGTATGTACGGTCTTAAGGAGGATTTAGAAGGAGGTTAAACGTGTTACCGCTGAGTTTGAAGAAGTTGAGTTGAAGTTGAAGCGGTATGTTTATCTCAGCTGGGATTTAAATGGTTAACGCTAAACTCCGTTAGCTCAACAAGCTAGAGCTAACTTTGTCCTCACTTTCCAACTTACTTAGTATTTATTAAGTAATAGGGATGATATTCGTGTAGTTGCAACGCGTGTAGAGGCAGATGTTTATATATATATATGAGTATTAATTTCCGTTATCTTTTTTTTGACTCGGTTTTTTCGGTTCCCGTTTTTTTTGTAAGCTTTCTCCTAACAGAGACCGTATTGCTTCTTTATTCCCCCGCGATATAAAAACTAATGTTTAAATCTTTCACACAGGAGGCAATTTTATTTACACAAATGTGATGTTTCATCATCATCTTAACAAATTCCACCAAATCTCTGGAGGATTAGACTGAGCCACATGATTTCTCTGAAGTTTTTCAGTTGTCATTATTTTCCATTTCCTGGTGTTACAGAGGAACCTGTTGTGAACCAGGAGATGGGGGATCAGGAACCACCACAGTTCGGGTCCCTGGAGGAGGAGCTGGAGCACTGGAAGGAGCAGGCGGCCCGGAACCATCAGATGTGGGTCCAGTTTTATTTAGTCCTTTTTAAACTGTAACCTTGTATTATTAAAAAAAAACAACAAGCAACAAAAAAAGAAACTCGTTCTTCACCATTTTAGGCCAAAATTACTCCAGTAAAGTATAATCAATGAGGTGCAAAAATCCTAAACACATATTCTTCTATTTTAAAATACATTTGTGCGCATAAAGAAGTGTTTTGGTTTATTGTTATTGTTTTTGGCAATTCTACTTTTGCACCTGTGCACAAAAACAGAGTTGTTTAGGGTATTTGGATGTTTAATCAGCCCTGAAACCCTCGCCTCGCCTTCCTCCGATTATCCGGGTCCAGGTCGCGGGGGGCAGCATCCCAAGTAGGGCGTCCCAGATCGTCCTCTCCCCGGCCAAGTCCGCTAGCTCCTTGAAGCTGGGACGCCCAGACCCGGACCACCTCAACTGGCTCCTTTCGATGTGTCGGAGCAGCGGCGCCGAGTCCGTCCCGGATGTTCCTTACACTATCTCTGAGGCTGAGCCCTACCACCCTGTGGAGAAAACTCATTTCGGCCGCTTGTATCTGCAATCTCGTTCTTTTGGTCATTACCCAAAACTCATGGCCTTAGGTGAGGATTGGGACATGGATCGACTGGTTATCGAGAGCCTTGCTTTCTGGCTCAGCTCCTTCTTCACCACGACTGTTTGGTTCAGCGTCCATTACTGCAGATTCCCTCACTCGTGAACAAGACCCCGAGATACTTAAACTCTCCTCCACTTGGGGTAGGACCTCTCTCCCGATTCGGAGTTGGTAAGCCACCGTTTGTGAATCGGGTGGCAGACTGAGGCGGGAGCTTTGGCGGTCCGAT
Source organism: Callopanchax toddi (assembly GCA_006937965.1). Lineage (NCBI taxonomy): Eukaryota > Metazoa > Chordata > Actinopteri > Cyprinodontiformes > Nothobranchiidae > Callopanchax > Callopanchax toddi. The sequence continues at coordinate 2,605,195 of SSNR01000005.1, forward strand.
CCCCGAACTAGAAAGCCCTGAAACCCAAACTGAACCCAAAAAAGAAATCCAAACTGATTAAAATGTGTAGTGGTTGAAATAAACATCTGCTTTTACGTGTGGTTTAGAGCGGTGGAATCTCAGGAGGAGCTGCAGGAGTTCCAGCAGATGAGTCGGGATTATGAGGTGGAGCTGGAGACGGAGTTAAAACAGTGCGAGGCAAGAAACCGAGAGCTTCTCTCAGCCAATAACCGTCTTCGGATGGACCTGGAAAACTACAAGGTAAAAACTCCCATCAACATATTTCAGAAATTCTTTCATAGTTTGTGCCTTAAACCATGTCAAGGCATTTATAACTAAAGCTCTAAATGTGGAGGCTCAGAGTTGAATGGAAACATGAACATATTTGATATTTTTAGAGAGAAAAAATCCCCTCTTTGCACCAGAGCAGCTGTCAGCAGTATGTAGGGACACAAACCTGCACCTGTATAACAAGTTGATGGCATTCTTATGAGTTTATGACCCACACTAAAGCGTTAAACCAGGGTACGACACTCACGGCTGCACAAACCCTGGATTCTGTTAACCCTAACTGGGGATTTCCTTATTTATCAGCTGAGTTTTATGGATCCAGTTTGCCTGCAGTGGAACGGTTTCTCTCATCTGAACTCACACAGTCACTTTCACAGAGGATTGATTCAGGACGGGGGAAGGCAGCTGATGATTTCTGCACCCGCTCTGTGTCTGGAGGGGATGGCAGTACTTTACACAAGGCCTGCTTCAGTCACAGTTTAATTCTTCAAATGATTTTAATGGTTTATAATTAGGCTCAGGACAGAGAGGGGTGTTGACTCGGATTAAAAGTCAAGAACAATATTTTATCCGTAATAAAAGGATAATAAAAGTTAAAGGAGGTTGTTTGGTGTCAAGCTGAACAAACACAGTCAGTGGCGTTTACACGTGTATTGTTTGTGTATTAGTAAGTACACTTTTATATACTGGAAGTTAAAGTTGTGAGAGTTGTAGGAACATATCTCATCTTTCACAAAGTCTTCGAGGTATGAAGATTTATGGAATTTGGTTAAAACATGTTGTTACATGTTTATTTCTTTACCAGTTATCTGTTCTGATCTTTAACATTCTTTTGCATCAAAACAAGTCTTTAAGTGTTCTGATTTTTATCTTTATGATTTACAGGTCATTATATCTGCTTCTAATTATGTTCTTCAGCATTTTTCTGCCTTTTTTCCCCATATTCTCTCCATTTTTCTGAATTTATTTTTTTAAGGACAAGTATGAAACGCAGCACTCTGAGGCCTGCCGGCAGATCTCCAGCCTGGAGGGAGACTTGGCTGAAACCACGGCCATCACAGACCAACTTCAGAAGTACATCAGAGAGCTGGAGCAGGCTAACGACGACCTGGAGAGGGCCAAGAGGTCAGGGAGCACACACACATTTTAAACTTGCCTTTATGTCTCTTAAATCTGGTTCACACTGCAGGACAATTAGGCAGATTTGAGGGATGATCTTTATTCTGTTTCAGGGCGACCATCATGTCACTGGAGGACTTTGAGCAGAGGATGAACCAGGTCATAGAGAGGAACGCCTTCCTCGAGAGCGAGTTGGATGAGAAGGAGACTCTTTTAGTTTCTGTTCAGAGACTAAAGGACGAGGCCAGAGGTGAAGTTCTGCTCCATCTGCTGCCAAAGAAGGAACATATGACAAACTTCTGTTATCATAGAATAATCAGACGATGGAGGTTTAACTGCTTCTTTGGACCTGCTGTGTTTTTAGATGTTTTCTTCTTCATGAGTCACTTAAAAAATTGGAATAAGCGAAGTTTGTAGGTTTGAAATTAGAATAATGGTCTTTAAAAGTTTTAAATTAAACTTACTGAAACACATAAACCCTGTTAAAAGGTTGCTGGTTTGTATTTTGAAGTTGAGTTTCATGTTTTTAAGGAGCTTTGAAATCGAGGCCGGATGTAGGCATGGGCAAGGGGGGGCATTGCCCCCCCCCCCAAACGCGATTGCATGCAGAAATAACAAATTTCAAAAATATTTCAGTGAAAAATGGTCAGAGTGAGCACTCTCTTCTGTTTGTCCTCATTCAAAGTAGCTACTGATGAATGACACAGAAAGAAAGAAAAACAACACAAAAAAGAACAAAACAAAAAAAACACAAAGGAAGAAGGCAAAAAACCACAAAGGAAGAAGGCAAAAACCACAAAGGAAGAAGGCAAAAACCACAAAGGAAGAAGGCAAAAACCACAAAGGAAGAAGGCAAAAACCACAAAGGAAGAAGGCAAAAAACACAAAGGAAGAAGGCAAAAACCACAAAGGAAGAAGGCAAAAACCACAAAGGAAGAAGGCAAAAACCACAAAGGAAGAAGGCAAAAACCACAAAGGAAGAAGGCAAAAACCACAAAGGAAGAAGGCAAAAACCACAAAGGAAGAAGGCAAAAAACACAAAGGAAGAAGGCAAAAACCACAAAGGAAGAAGGCAAAAACCACAAAGGAAGAAGGCAAAAACCACAAAGGAAGAAGGCAAAAACAAAACAAAACCTAACCAGATGAGGTCAGCCTCAACAGGGCATCAGCCAGTGTCCTACTTGTTCCGTCCCAAGCCCGGGTAAATGCAGAGGGTAGGGATCAAATATGAACATAAATCTATGGATAGAGGAACTGATATGATGATGTCATAGTTTTTGATGCATTTAAGGGATTGGGGGGGATGTGATGACCAAAGAATTCTTAGCATGTCCAGACTGGCCCCCCTGATATTCTACCTGCCCCCCTTAGTGGGTCTGGCTAGATCCGGCCCTGTTTGAAATGTTTGTATCAGTGAAATTGACAGTTTTTCATTTTTAAAGCCAATAATTAAAGGTTTTACCACTTCATGCATCATAAAGCAGAAGAAACGATCTGTTTATAGAGGTTTTTTTCAGCTGTTGGTTTGTGGTTTTACATTGTGGATCCCATCAGACTTTGTGAGTAGTTTTCTAATCAAGTTTCTAAAAATTTACACCAGTGAAACTTTACTCTGAGAAAATATTTTAGAATATTTTCTGGCTTCTAAACCCACAGCTGTCTAATTATGAAACATTTCTTTTGTGCTTCAAATAGGTGGAAAATCAAAATAACGAGTTGATTTGATTAAAGTGTTTTTTGTATCTGTTTGTTTTTTGTGAGACAGATCTGAGGCAGGAACTGGCCGTGCAGCAGAAACAGGTTCAGGACAGAAAACCATCCCTCAGCACGTCAGTTAAAGAGCCTTCATCCTCCTCTTCCTCTTCGACCGGACTCCCCACCCCGCCTCTCACCCCCCCAGATAGAAGTACAGAAGATAAAACCACATCTTCATCCTCAAATCCTCTTCCTCCTCCTGCCACGCCGTCCAAACCTCCAGGCTCCTCCGAGGTCTTCAGCACGCCGCCTCCGTCCATCAGCAGAGGTTTGTCGTGTTTCTGTTTTTAGATCAGAAGGTCCGTTTGTTATTCTGAGAAATCTGCTCTGGAGTTTTTTGTTTTAGAACGACAAACGTGACACAGAAAAAGAGCTGTTTACAGCAGTCTGACGTAACCTGCTGCAGAGAGACGATAATATAGATCTACACCAGAGATTTGGGCTTTAAAATCCTCGTTAAAGGTCTTATTTTAAACATGGGATGACTTCATTTGGCTGCATTTATGTTTCATGATCGACCATAAAAGTATTTCAAATTTATCTAAAGAACTTATTCTGTAAAATAAATACACTTATTAATTTAGGAAATGAGAAAAACTAGAAAATAAAGTTAATGGATTTAAAATTTTATCCAGAAAAAGGTGCAGACCAGTTGAGTATTTAATAATGTTCAGCTGTATCTTTTGATTGTTTTTCTCAGCTGAAAGCCTTTCAGCGACTCCTCTCACCATGTCGGCCAGAATCTCTGCCTTGAACATCGTTGGAGAGCTGCTGAGGAAAGTCGGGGTAAGATCTGCTGGAGCTTTTTGTGTTTGATCATCCAGGATCTGATGGATGCCTCCAGAGCTTCTATCCTGGAACTTTTAGATTTATTCAGTCATCTTTGTCCTGGTTTGCATGCGAGTTGTTCAGGTGACGTCTGTGAAGGTGTGGATTAAGTCGACTTTTTTCACTCTTCTTATCGAACTCCTCCTGGGTTTGAGTGTGACGTTTTGATTTTTAGAACCAGCGTCGTGTGTCTGAATGTTTTCTAAAGAATCTGAATCGTTCTCACAGAGTCTGGAGTCCAAGTTGGCGTCCTGTCGGGAGTTTGTCCACGAGCAGACGGCCAGTCGCAGAGGTCTTAGTGGTGGATCGGGGTCAGCGGCGGGTCAGAACAACCCCTCAGAGAACCATCCCACCAACGGCCTCTACAACAAGGGGTGAGGGGTCTGTTTTAAAATGACTCGTCCTGTGAGTTTGAATCTGCTGAAGAAGCTTTCTGGTTTGTTTTTGTTTTGATGTGTGCTTCCAGTCTGGTTAAGAGGTTAGACTTCGGTGCAGGATCCAAGCTGCTGCTGTGAAACTCAAACCGTCCTCCAAGCTGCTCGGCCCGTCCCTCTCCGTCCAGCCTGGATGTTCAGAGACTCCATACGGGTGTCTCATCCTCCTCGGGACACCGTGGACTCCACTGGCACCAGGCAGCAGAGATGAAACAGGGCGATTTGTTACCATTGATACCAGGGATGTTCGAGGATTTGCTCACTTATTAACAGGACTTAATCAGCACTCGCACTTGGCTTAAAACGTCTTCCGTCTGGATTTTTGTCTCTGACTTTCTAACGATGGATGTGAAGCAGATTCAGAGTTGGTAAAAACAGATGCAGGTTTGTTTCTAATGTTTAAAAAAAATCTGCAAAACTGCTGTAGAGGATGCTGTTTTGCACAGTTTGATCTAAATGATTGTCTAAAGGAAAACACGTTGATGTTTATGAGAAGTTAGATTTTAAACATGTTTGTTTGTTCTCATACGTTTGAGTCAGGAAACCGATTTTCTCTCAGCTACAGAGTTTTAACTTCTCAGTCCAGAGAGGACGTCGATGCTCTCTTTGAGCTCTGATATCGTGTTTGTTACAAACGTTTCTCGGTTAAAGCGAGCCTTTGCTTTTCTCTGAACCCGTGTGTAACTCGTCTGGGGGCTGAACACTATTAGGGCACCTTCATCCACTTCCTCAGAATGTTTTTGTGTAAAATAATCTGATTGTTAAAACATGCACAGTTCACGAGAAGAAAAACAGGTTCTAAAATGTTACTGATGAAACAACAAAGTGCCTGTTTTTAGATGAAGAAGTAATTACATTAATAAGCACAGAAAAATGTGAATGTTTACAAGTTAGATTACTAGTTTCTGAACCATCAACTGCAGAAGAACCAGGTCTCTGAGTTTCTCCTGTTTGTTACTGAAGGACTGACTTTTTGGATTTTAAGCTTTCTTGAAGAAGATAGAAGTAGGTGGAGACGTAGTTCAACGTGAAGAGTCAGAAATAGAAAGTTTGTCTGAAGTTATTGGCAGACGGGGAACTTGTGGGGGATTTTGTGACACCTGGTGGCCATTAAAGGGATTTTAAAATCTGTTCATTTCAAAGCTGCCTTCATGATTTTGTATTCGTCGGTGATTCAGGAGGAATTAAGGAGACGTCGCACCCTCACAGAAGATTTGTTCGGTTTCTTTTTGAGATTCATATTTTCCAGATTTGTTTTTAAATCAGCTGTTGTGTTAAAACAGAATTTTCTAACAGCTTGTGGTTGTTTCTGAGGATATCCTGATCCAAGTTTGTTATATTGCCAAACTGCATCTGGAACATGATGTACTTTGTGCCAAAAGGGCTCCATAAATCTGAGATGGTCTCAGGAGGTGAGCACTGTTTTTTCTAAATTAGTTTTTCCTGATTTGATGAAATGATGACATGACCTTCTCAGCCTGTCCATCAGTGACGTCTGAGGGCTAGGAAACGCTGAGCTGGTTACAATCTTTAAATAAATTCAGAATTCTATGTAAATGACTGGTGCAGTAAGAAGGTTTTGATGTTTTCAGTCCAGTCAGAACAAATCTGTTTCTCTAAACTGAGGTCATTCAACGAGCTGTTTACAACAGGTAAGATAAAGAGCTAAAACGTCTAGATACCAAACCCTTCTGTTCTTAGAGCCATGTTTATTTCAGCTTTATATTCAAACTGAGCCAAAACGTGACGTAAAAACAGAATCAATGATTTTTAATCCCAAAAAGTGTTTTAGTGGCTGTAGAACATCTCAGGATCTGCTCAGGAAAACCTCCCGAATGATATTTAGTCCAGAACATGATTTAATCTCCTCTAAGGTTCTTGTTTACCTTATTGATCACATGATCATCCTCCTGCCCTGATGAGAACAAACTTCAGCTTTAAAACCCTGAAACTGTGATGTTTGTTTCATCCAATAATTATGGTCTGGCTTTAACGTTGTAGTAGAACTGATGAGTAGAAGAGGCAACTTTAGATTTTACAGATGTTTGAAATCTGTGAAGCTTCTGTTTCTCCAGGAGTGAAAATGAGAGAAGTCTTCTGTTGAGATGTTTTAGTGGTATCATCTAACAAATGTAGGGTTTTTAGGTTCTGGTTGGTTTGTGTCACTGTGTGAAGGAAGGCAGAGAAAACTGTGACTCTATTAAAGTGTTTTAAAGCTCACATGAAGTCCTGGTTGATCTTTGTTGGTTTTACCTTCAGCGCTGCTTCTAAGAAACAATAAAACCTCAACAGCGAGGCCGGATGTAGGCATGAGCAAACGCGATTGCATGCAGAAATAACAAATTTCAAAAATATTTCAGTGGAAAATGGTCAGAGTGAGCGCTCTCTTCCATTTGTCCTCATTCAAGGTAGCTACTGATGAATGACACAGAAAGAGAGAGAAACAAAAAACACAAAAAAAGAACAAAACACACAAGAACAACAAAACAAAACAAAAAGCACGAACAACAAAACAACACAAAGAACAACAAAACAAACACAAAGAACAAAAAATCTAACTACAAAAAAAAAAAAACGCAAAGCACAACACAAAGCAAAAAACAAAAAACTAAAATCTAAACAAAAAACACTAAAAGAACAAAACTAAACAAAAAACACAAAAAGAACAAAACTAAACAAAAAACACTAAAAGAACAAAACCAAACAAAAAACACTAAAAGAACAAAACCAAACAAAAAACACTAAAAGAACAAAACTAAACAAACACAAAAAGAACAAAAAACAAAGCAAAAAGAACAAAAAACACAGCAAAAAACAAAAAACAAAGCAAAAAACGCAAAGAACAAAAAACAAAGCAAAAAACACGAACAAAAAACAAAGCAAAAACACAGCAAAAAACACAAAAAGAACAAAAACATAAAGCAAAAAACGCAAAGAACAAAAAAATACAGCAAAAAACGCAAAGAACAAAAAAATACAGCAAAAAACGCAAAGAACAAAAAAACAAAGCAAAAAACGCAAAGAACAAAAAACAAAGCAAAAAACGCAAAGAACAAAAAACAAAGCAAAAAACGCAAAGAACAAAAAACAAAGCAAAAAAACGCAAAGAACAAAAAAAACAAAGCAAAAAACACAGAACAAAAAACAAAGCAAAAAACACAGAACAAAAAACAAAGCAAAAAACACAAAGAACAAAAAACAAAGCAAAAAACACAAAGAACAAAAAACAAAGCAAAAAACACAAAGAACAAAAAACACAAAACAAAAAACACAAAGAACAAAAAACACAAAAAGAACAAAAAACAAAGCAAAAAACACAAAAAGAACAAAAAACAAAGCAAAAAACACAAAAAGAACAAAAAACAAAGCAAAAAACACAAAAAGAACAAAAAACAAAGCAAAAAACGCAAAATAAATACACAAAAAGGAACACAAAATACACAAAGGAACAAAACGAACAAAAAAAATACACAAAAAAGAACTACAAAAAAGAAAAGAAAAATAAACAGATGAGGTCAGCCTCAACAGGGCCTCAGCCAGTGTCCTACTTGTTCCGTCCCAAGCCGGGTAAATGCAGAGGGTAGGGATCAAATATGAACATAAATCTATGGATAGAGGAACTGATATGATGATGTCATAGTTTTTGATGCATTTAAGGGATTGGGGGGGGGTGATGACCAAAACATTCTTAGCATGTCCAGACTGCCCCCCTGATATTCTACCTGCCCCCCTTAGTGGGGCTGGCTAGATCCGGCCCTGCTCAACAGAAATAAAGTTTGACTGATTTATTAAAAGAAATGAAAACATCTGATGGTTTGGTAGCAGTTTATTGGTCATCTATGTTCAAATTCCTGCATTGTTTTGATTGTCAGTTTCCAAATCTCAATATTTAGAACAAAGACGGCAAACATTTAGTTTCTAGTTAATAAAGTTGAAAACCTTTGAGGGAAAACAATAGTTTTAACACCAGAAAAAACATCCCATTTAACACGGGAAGTTATTTAGTTGTCACTTTTCTCAACATCCAGGTGAAAATGTTCAGTTTTTTCCATAATTTTGGTCATGGAAAATGTGAAACTAAATTTTTTTCTGTTCTGGGAGTCCTTTTCAGGTTTTATTAAATCTAATTTAAAATTTCACACACACAAAAAAGAATTCCCAGAAAGAAAAGTGACTTTTAATAACATTTAAAGCATCAAAATCAGAAAAAACATGAATAATTTTGCAGAAATGTGCAAAGGTGAAACATCAGAAACCTATAGTTTTAATTTAATTGTAATTAAATATTTTAAAATAACTTATTTGTAATAAATAATAAATCTTTTTCTTTAGAAACGGATAATTCTATGACATAAAATGTAAATCTACAGCTTTTATCAGATAAAAGCAACACATTTCATGTTGGAGGATTTAGTCAAAGTTGTGCATTTAATTCAAGAGTGATAAATAATATTCAATCTTTATAAGGAATTTAATAAATAGATGGTGGGGAGAATTTAAATTGTGACTCACTGATTAAATATTTTTTTTACTAACAGACCATTAATCAAAAAAAGCTTTAAATTAAATCATTTCACTCATAACAACACAGGGTGGAGAGGGGGAGGTGTTCCGTTTACTCGTACGGTTCCTCCCCATGATGATCCAGAAAGGGGGAGGAGGTGGGAGGAGACGGGGAGGTAGCTTCGTCCTCCTGCAGCTCCACCGAGTTCTCTTTGACCCGCCGGCTCACGCCGCCTCCCAGAATCGAGCTCCTGGCGGTACCGCCGCTGCTCCGGGGAGCGCTGAACACCGCCTCCCCACCCCCGCGCCTGGAGACACCGACACACCAGGAGGAAGAGAGGAGAAGAGGAAGAGGAGGGTGAGAAGAGACGAAGCGCAGAGAGAGGCTGGTTTTTAAAGTTCTCAGAGGAGTTGAGGCGACGGAGGGAAACGAGGACGTTTGACGCTCGTTTAGGGAAACGAGGACAGATCAGATCTGTCTGAAGGTGACAAACAGACGGGAAAAGGCAGAGAATGATATTAAAGTTCAAAAGATGTCTCTCGTCCTGCAGCTCCAAACACTTCCAAACAAGCAGAGTGTAGTTAGACACATTCTCTAGTTTTCTTTAAGGATTTACCTCCAGTTTATTATGTTCTTCTGATTCAATGAAACCCGTGAAGTGAACGGTGTGCAGGTCTTTACCTCAGTTTGCTCCTGAGTGATGACATCTCCCTATTGAGGACGTCGTTGGCCTCCGTCGCCTCCTCCAGCTCCCTCTGCAGCTTTCTGCGGGCGGCCGCCACGCGCTGCGCCTCCTCCTCCGCCTCCTCCAGCTGGTGCTTTAGCTGCTTCACCCGCACGTTACCCTTCTCCACCTGCACGCAGGAGCCAATCGGGTGTTACAATCTGGATGTTTTGGCAGGTAGCTGCACCATCATCATCAGAGCTACCTGGTCTTTGTACTGCTGCGCCTGCTTCCTCTCATCCTCCATCTGGACGGTTAAATCCTTCACCTTCTTCTCTTTCTGACGCAGATTCTTGGCGTTGTTTTGGCGCTCTCTACATCAGACACAGTACAGTTTCACAACGCTGTTTTCTGTGTTTGAGTTTATGTTTAGAACGTCCTGTTACCTGCTCTCCACCTCCAGCTGCTCCTCCGCCTCCTTTAGCTTGGCCTCCAAAGCAGTGATGGAGGATTTAAGCTTGGAGCGGCTCTGGTTCTCCATTTCCTGCAGTTTGGCCTTCAGATCACGGTTTTGTCTCTCCAGCTGCTGCCTGGAGGACTCTTTGGTCTGAGAGGAAGATCTCTCAGCCATTAGCTCCGCTCCCAGCTGCTCCACCTACAGAACCAGAAACAAGACGTCAGTCTGACAGGTGAAAAACAGCAACAAGAGCTTTACAGAGAAACGAAAAGCTACAAATAAAACCAGCCGCCAAAACAGAAGTTTAAAAAATAATCTGAATTTAAAACGGGGAGCATTTTCTGGTCGTAAAAATCTACTTTTTAAAAAGTATCTTGTTTGGCTTTAATCTGTCATTTGTTTCTAGATATTTGTGTCTTTCGGGCCTGAACGTACGAGCTGCTGGTTCTTCCTCAGGCGCTCGTTCAGGTTCTCCACGTTAGCCTGCTCCTCCTCCAGCTCCTCCTCCAGCTGACCGATCTTCAGCTCCAGACGACGTTTCTCATCAGACGACAGCGATCTGAACAGGAGGAAGATTGTTTAATTTGAGAATTCGAATTGTAGAGCCACAACTTTCTGTTTTAATCTCGTTAAACAATAAGGTTTTAATAGTTTAAACACATTCAATTCAACAAAAGTAACAGAATAATAAGATGCATATGAATCTGTGCTATATTTTTGGTGAATATTTATATTTTCCAGAACAATCCCCCACGTTTTACTGCCCTCTAGAATAATAATGTTGTGTTACCAACCTTCCAGAGGAGTTACTCAGCTCCTCCACCAGCTCGTCTCGCTCCGTCTCCACCTGCTTACGAGCTCGTTCAGCAGCTGCTAACATCTGGACGGAAACAGAAGAACACGACAGGAAAAGCAGCTTTCATTCTCCCTGTTAGGGTGCCATTACATAATAAGAGTTAAAGTAAATAAAAACAAACTTTGTAAATGTGAAAAAGGCCTGACCTCGTGGAGTTGGAGGATTTCTGCCTCTATCATCTTGGATCGGCGCTCTGACTCCCTGGCTGAGGAGAGGAGCTCCTTCTGGGCGGCTCGGGAGTCCTCCACCTCCCTCTGGAGCTCCTTCACCTGCCCCTGTGTGGATGAGAAACAGGGCTAGTTGTCAACAATGTGCAGAGAGTAGATTTTTAGAAGAATTCAGCCTCTTCTGGAGACATACTCTCAAAAATTAAAGGTATCTCAGAAATTACAGGGTTTATTATTCTGGTATCATAATAAACTCTTCAAATTACTCCAGAGGTGTAAGAATTAATATAGATTAGAGTCCTCTAGAAACCCACAGAACAACATCTGACCCTCCTCTGGACCAAAACGGATTCTAAAATGTGAATTATGAAATATTTACTGATGAACTAAACCCAGTAAAAGAGACAGAATCACAGAGAAACCAGGGGTCCACACAAGAAGAACTGCTTCAACAAACGGACCTGGACTTTGCGGAGCTGCTTGAGCGCCTCGTCACGCCCCCTGCTGGTGGCTTCCAGCTGGTCCTCCATGTCTTTTAGCTCTCCCTCCAGCTTCTTCTTTGCAGCTGACCCCTGACCTCGCTGCTTCCTCTCCTCCTCTAGCTCCTCCTCCAGCTCGCGCACCTGCAGAGAAGAATGTGTTCATAAAGCTGACATGAGATCAGGTTTTAGACGAAGGAGCATCAGCAGACCTGTCTGAGGAGCTGCTTCCTCTTCTCCTCGCCCGTCTCCTCTCGGGCCTGAAGCTCCCGCTCAAATTGAGTTTTCAGAGCCTGACCGTTGACCTCCAGACGAAGCTTGGCATCCTCCGCGACCTGCAGCTCATCCTCCAGCTCCTCCATCTGCATCCTCATCTCCTCCACGATGGCCTCCAGGCCTCGCTTCGCCTTCTCCAGGTCGTGAACCTGAACAATCAGAAGCGATGTCCTTCTGTCTCCACTAACTCACCTGAGACAATTTTCCAATTAGTTTTTACATCCTTACATTTTTCCCCACGTCGTCCTTGGAACTGATCAGATCCTCCATCTCAACTCGGAGCGCTTTTATGATCTTCTCCGCCTCCTCCAGCGTTTCCCGCTTCTCCTCCAGAGCCTTAGTCAGAGCTAAAACCTTCGTCTCCTTCTCCCTCACCTCCGATTCTGCTCGATCACGCTCCTCTGCGAACTTAGACGATACGGCTCGCTCCTCCGCCAACATCTGGAGAGCATAAAGAAAACAACGACTCAGCATGTCCTTTTTTTAATATCACAGGAAGTGTTGACCATATAGACCCTAAAAAAAAAACAATCTGGAGGTTTAACATTTTCTCTAAAGTCATCAGGATACTTTTATTTAAAGAACAGTTAATACCTGTAAGGGTTAAATGCTGCGTGTTTCGTCCTCTAATCACCTGATCAAACTTCTTCTGCTTCTTGTCCAGGTTAGAGACGAGCTGCCGCTGGCTGTCCAGGTCCATCAGGACGTCCTCCAGCTCCTGCTGCAGACGGCCGCGGCTCTTCTCCAGCTTGTCATAGGCCGAAGCCTTTTCCTCGTACTCACCGTTGACTGCTTCCAGCTCGCGCTGCAGACGCTTCTTCCCCTCCTCCAGCAGCTCCACCATCGCCGACAGCTCATCCAGCTTCTTCTTGTGATCAGACAGCTGAAAAAGTCTCACTTTTAGCGGCATTGATCCTGATACTAGTGCAGAAGTGTTGGTTTGGATAACGTTATTCCTTTCAACATTTGAAAACTGCATTTTGTTTTTAATCATTTTATCTTTGTTTGATAGTTACATTTGTTTTCTGATCAGTCAAAAACCCTGAAGAAATCTAAGAGGGGGATATTTCTTCACAGCACCTAACAAACTCTCCCTCCAGGTGTTCAGATACATCCTCACAGTACTGACCTGCATGTTCAGACTGGAAACCTGCCTCTCCACGGCCCGTTTGGCCTCAGTCTCCTCCTCCAGCTGCTCCATCAGGCTGTTCCTGTCCTCCTCCATCTGCCGCAGACGTCCGGACAGATTCAGCTTCTGACGAGTTTCCTCCGACAGCAGCTCCTGGAGGAGGGGATTACAGGTTCACTGTGAGGAGGTTTAAGGTTCTAAGTGTATAAATTGTGTAATTATCTGAGGTGGCTCTTTCACCTGAGCATCCTGGAGCTGAGAGGAAAGACTGGAAACGTCTTTACTCAGCTTGATGTTCTTCCCCTCGACTTCGTTCAGTAAACCTGTCACGTTGTCCAGCTCCATCTGGAAGAAAAGAAGATGTTTCACTTCTCACTCAAGGAACTGGATCCCAACATCTGATGAGATTCTAACTAAAGTCTTCCTGCAGACTGACTTCTGGGTCAAACCTAAACTGGTTTTTCTGGTTGTCGATGAACTCCACCACGACTAAACGTCCTCCTGTCCCTTTAATGCTTCCTCGGGTATCTCTCTGTGTTAAGGCATTTTGCTGATGTTCTGACTCACGGTCATCTTTGAGACTCGCTCTCCCAGCTCGTTCCTCTGACGCTCGCTGTCATTGAAGCGAGCGTTTAAGTCGTTCAGCTGAGCCTCCACCTTCTTCTTCTTGTGCTCCATATCCTGCTTGGCGCTGGCGATGGAGCGCAGCTCAGAGCTTAAATCTGCCGACTCTTTCTCCAGGGCTTGTTTGGCTTTCTCCAGACCGGTTCTCACCTGAACAGAGAAGTGAAGCAGAATGAGTGAAAGATGTTTCATGTTTAGGAGAAAAAGTAGAAATTAGAAGTGCTGATTGACCCTCTTGGCCTGCTCCAGCTGCTCGGTGAGTTCTTCCACAGCCTGGCCGTGTTTCTGTCTCAGATCCTGGATTTGGGCCTCGTGGTGTCGTCCCTCCTCCTCCATGGCTTTCTTCAGCAGGGCTACCTCCTGCTCACGCTTGGCTCTGTCAAGGAGGAAGAATCAAACAATCTCAGTCTATCTAACAGCATCACAACTTGAGCAAAATGTCAGCTTGTATGCAGATGAGACTGTTATCTTTGAAGGATCTTTATGTTATTTATAATCTATGAAAATTACATCTAAATAAACATGACCTTCAGCTGATTAGAAGAGGTTAAGGCTGAAACAGACCGTAACTCCTGTTGGGCAGCGGTGGTGTCCAAACTGTCCTCCAGCTCCGTCCGCAGAGCGTTTAGCTCCTCCCCCAGGTCGCGTCGAGCCACCTCAACCTTCCCCCTCGCCACCTTCTCCGCCTCAAAGTCCTCCTGCAGCTCTGAGAGCAGCGCCTCCAACTCCCGAACTCGCTTCACTGCCGCGCCGCGCTGATTGCTCTCCTCCTCCAAACTGAGTAAATAATAAAGATTTAAGTTCTGCTACAGATACTGTATCTTCACAGTGAACCGTGGATTTCCACTCACTGGGCCTGTGTAGCCTGGAGCTCATCTTCTTTGGCGGCCAACTGGGCTCGGAGCTCGGCTAGTTGCGCCTGCAGGTCGGCATACTGCTCCTGGAGGTCGTTCAGTTCTGCATCCAGCTTCTTCTTCGCCTTCTCAACGTCCTGACGAGCCTTCTCCTCCTTCTTAAAACGCACTGAACAAAAAAGGAAGTTATTACCTAAGATACGTGACTAGAACCAGTAAAGACGTGGCTGTAGGTGCAGACTGACCCTCCAGTTCAGAGATCATTGACTCGTGTTTGGTCTTCAGTTTGATCAGATTCTTTGACTTTTCCTCCTCCTCTGCCAGGTTGGAGCTCATGTCAGCCAGACGCTCCTCCAGAAGCTTTCGCTCCTAAAAACAAAGACAGTAAGAACCGTACACGATGCATTCAGCTGATGTTAAAGCTGCTCCTTTCATACCTTCTGCAGCTTGTTGTTCTGGTCGTCCATGAGCAGGAGTTCCTCCTCCAGCTTCTTCACCTTCCCCTCCACAGCAGCTTTCTCCAGCTGCAGCTTCTGCTGAGCGTCCTCCTCCTCTGCGAGGTGAACCTCCATCATCTGCACAAAGATGCCAAAAACCAAGAAAGGATTGGTTAAAACAGTGGAAGGGTTTATTTCATTCATTTGTAAACAGGAATTTCTAGTTTGCAAATCACTATAAACTGCATTTTCCCACAGTGTAAGACCTGGAGCTGCTGTTCCATCTCCTTCTTCTCCTGCTGCAGGGAGATGCTGTGCTCCTCCTCCTCCTCGAGCCGGGCCTCCATCTCATGCAGCACCTCCTCCAGCTCCTGCTTCTTTGCCTCCAGACGGACCCTTATCTCCTCTGCCTCGGTGTACATCTCCGTCTCCGCCTGAAGCTTCAACTCCAACTGTGCTCGCTCCTCAATCAGCTGCAAACGAAAGCACCCGTCAGTATTTGTTGTTTTAGGTGACAGTACACAAATAAGAGCTGTGATTGATTCACCTGAGTGTGTTTCTGAGTGATTTCTTTCAGTTCAGCCTCAGTTTTAGCTGCCACCTCTTTGACTGCCTTTAGTTCCTCCTCTTTTTGACCCATTTCCTCCTCTTGCCGGGTCACCTGCAGCAGGGGCTTCACCTGAGACACACACACAACTCAGCTTCTAAAAGCAAATCACCACAAAGGAAATGGTTACGTTTTAGGTGTTAACCTTAGTAAACAGCCTCCACCACTGCCAGTTCCTGAGTTTGAGGTAACAAGCACAGTTCCTCTGGATGACCTTCATGGCGCTCAGCTGCTGCTGACGTTTACTGAAAGCCCTAGAAGAAGAAGAAGAATGAGTCATGATGAAAAACCTGAAGACGTCAGGAAGCAGTTCCCTGAAATATTCCACCTACTTGCGGCTCAAAAAGCCTCGTGCTTGAGCCTGGAAGGCGATGATGACGACGGTCAGTTTGAGGTCTCGCTCTTCCTCCAGCTGAGCCAAAACTCCTGTCCTGAAGAACATTTTACTCTGACCAATGCGATACAGGTTTGGGTCCAGATCCAAGTGTTTCACCTGGAGACGGGAGGAAGATGTTATAATGTAAAACCTGAACACCAGCAGTGATCTGCAGCAGCAGCTCACCATCAGACAGCAGGCCTGTTTCCCGTCCATGAAGCCTTTAGGGATGGCGCTGGCAGCCAGGATTTCATACCTGCAAACAGCATGAGAACTCTGGTGACTTTACTGTGAAGTCACACAAACATCTACTGAGCTAAACTTAAAGGATAAGATCAAACAGCGTTTAGACATGAATCTATTTAGGGTTGAACGTTCAGTGATGTCACTACGGCTAGTACGAACCAAAACAATCCCAATCATTTACACGCTGCTGAAAACCTAAACTGACCCATAATCAGGGCCGGACCTAGCCAGCCCCACTAAGGGGGGCAGCTAGAATATCAGGGGGGCCAGTCTGGACATGCTAAGAATGTTTTGGTCATCACATCCCCCCCAATCCCTTAAATGCATCAAAAACTATGACATCATCATATCAGTTTCTCTATCCATAGATTTATGTTCATATCTGATCCCTACCCTCTGCATTTACCCGGGCTTGGGACGGAACAAGTAGGACACTGGCTGATGCCCTGATGAGGCTGACCTCATCTGGTTAGGTTTATTTGTTTTTTTGTTCTTTTTTGTGTGTTTTTTTGTTCGTTTTTGTTCTTTTTTGTGTTTTTATGTTTTTTTGTTCATTTTGTTTTTTGTTCTTTTTTGTGTTTTTTGTTCTTGTTTGTGTTTTTTTGTTCTTTTTTGTGTTTTTATGTTTTGTTTTTTTGTTCTTTTTGTGTTTTTTGTTCTCTTTTTTAATCTCTATTCTCTGCATTTACCCGGGCTTGGGACCGGCACAATTAGGACACTGGATTATGCCCTGTTGAGGCTGTATTGATCTGTTTTTTTTTTGTTATGTTTTGTTTTTGGATTTTTGTTCTTTTTTGTGTTTTTTTGTGTTTTGTTTTTTTATTCTTTTTGTTTTGTTTTTTGTTCTTTTTTGTGTTTTTTTGTTTTGTTTTTAGTTATTTTTTGTGTTTTTTGTTCTTTTTTGTTTTATTTTTTTGTTTTTGTTCTTTTTTGTGTTTTTTGTTCTTTTTTGTGGTTTTTTGTTCTTTTTTATGTTTTTTTGTTTTGTTTTTGTTCTTTTTGTGTTTTGTTTGTTCTTTTTGTGTTTTTTTTGTTTTGTTTTTTGTTCTTTTTTGTGTTTTTTGTTTTGTTCTTTTTGTGTTTTTTGTTTTGATTTTTGTTCTTTTTGTGTTTTTTGTTTTTGTTTTTTGTTTTTCTTTCTTTCTGTGTCATTCATCAGTAGCTACTTTGAATGAATGAATGAATGAATGAATGAATGAATGAATGATAAGTTTATTTCAGTCAATACACAAATGTCTTTGCACAAGAAAATTCAGCTTCAACATTTAAAACTTAAACAAAAACAATGACTGAAAATGGTTTGGCTGAAGTGAAACACTTTTCTAGAGCAAAACCTTTTAACAACTTCATGCAACTAGCATACATCATTTTACAATTAATCAAAATGAGAGAAAAAAAAAGTTGACATAAATTATTTTGCTAATTAAATTATAGTTGTCACATTTTACCAAATCAATTATATCTGAGGACAGTTGTACATAAGAGTTAATATATAATTTAATTCTAGTGCGCATAATTGTTAATTACATTTGATTTAAAAAAAATTTTAAATGCATTTACAGATACGGAGTTTTTTAATGTATTATCCAGATTATTCCATAAATCTACTCCTCTGACTGAGACACATCTACCTTTTGTATTTGTTCTGAATTTATTTTTCTGATAAACATGGGTTCCTCTCAGGTTATAGCGAGTGTCTCGGAGTTGAAACCGGTCTTGAATGCATTCTGGAAGTTTATGATTATGGACCTTATACATGACAACGGCTGTGCTGAGATCAATTAAATCACAGAGTTTTAATAATTTTGATTTAATGAACAGAGGATTTGTTGGGGCATAACAGTCTGCATAGTTGATTATTCTGACTGCTTTTTTTTTGCAAATTAAAGATGGATTGTATTGTGCTTTTGTAGTTGTTCCCCCAAAGTTCCACACCATAGGTTAGATATGGAAGAATGAGGGCATTATATAATAAATGGAGAGATCTTTCATTTACATCTGCCTTAATTTTACACAATAGACCAATTGTTTTTGATACTTTTGTTTTCACATGATTTATGTGCACTTTCCAGTTTAATTTTTCATCAACACACAGTCCCAAAGATGTTGTATCACTCACTCTTTCTATTTCCATTTGGTTGATCTTTAATTTAGCTGAGTTTTCAATTTTCTTATTTCCAAAAATAATGTATTTTGTTTTATTTACATTCATTGATAATTTATTATAGTCAAACCAAAGTTTTAACAATCCCAGTTCTTTCTCAACTGTTTGTAGTAACTGTTCAATATTTTGTCCAGAGCAATAGAGGCTGGTGTCGTCAGCAAACAAAATGCACTGCATGTTCTTAATAATTTGGCAAATGTCATTGATGTACAGGATAAATAATTTTGGTCCAAGAACAGAGCCCTGTGGGACTCCGTTAGTTATGATTAGTTTTTCTGAAGTGACATTGTTGATTTGTACATACTGCTGTCTTCCAGTGAGATAACTCTTTAGCCATTCATATGCGACTCCTCTCTCCTCTTGAATGAGGACAAATGGAAGAGAGCGCTCACTCTGACCATTTTTCACTGAAATATTTTTGAAATTTGTTATTTCTGAATTTGGGGGGTTGCCCATGCCTACATCCGACCTCGCCCATAAACAAAACCAAATTACAGGATGAGTTACCAAAAATAAAGAACACACATCATCTGGTCATTCGTTTGAATAAAACGGATTAAATTAAATCCCATAGGTTTAAGTTTGAATCATCTGAAGATGAACAGCTGAATGTCATCTGCATAGAACTGAATCCTATTATCTAACACGTACAGCACTTTGGTCATCACTGCTGTTGTTCTTATAAATAAAGTAATATGATAAAAGAAAATAGATCTGAATAATTACAGCTTTCACAAGGAAGTGATGATCTAAGTCAGTTACTTTACCTCTGTCTGAACTCCTGGAACACGATGCGGTTTGGAAATCCCTGCCTGCAGATCCGAATACCCTCCAGCACTCCGTTACACCTCAGCTGCTCCAGCACCAGGTGAGCATCCATCTTACCTGCCTGCAGAACAAAACCAAATATCACTGAAAGGAAAAACAGATCCTGCTTACTGCCAGATAAAACAGCTTCTCACCCGCTTCTCGTGGTTGGGAATGATGCAGCGGACGAAGTTGGGCTGCGTGTTATGCAGCGTGGTCATCAGTTTACTCAGAGACTCTTTGTACAGCTGACCCACCGTACGAAACATGCCCTTCTTTGATTTGGTGGAGCTGGGAGCAGAACTCTCAGACATTTTGGTCATTGTATCCAGACCCACCACTCGGTCCACTGAAAGGAAAGATTCTCCCATTTTATCAACACAGATACTGCTTTCATCTCACTGCGTTTACAAGCATCCTATTGGAGGACTGACCGTCTTTCCACAGGTCCTGGATGAAGAGGCTGGAGGAGCTGTTGAGCAGAGCTGTTACGTTGTCGTTCAGAGGGTCCATGTTCTTTGTCAGCCAGTTAGCTGCATTATAATCAACCTGAGAAAGAAAAGGATGGTTCTTAGTGCTCAATTAAAACCGAGCTTAGCTACACTTACAGATTTAAGTGTTTAACAAACAAAATGTTCAGGAACAAAGACTGAAACTGAATGAAAAAGCTTCAAAATTAACTTTAAAACGTCTTAATCAAGACCACTTTACAATACTACAACAAAGTCTGGCTGTTTATTAGTAGAATATAAAGAAACGAGGGCTGGATCAGAAGCTGGGTAACTGATAGACCCTCACCTTCCCGGCGTAGTGCAGCACAGTGAACATCAGTTTATCTTTGTGTTGTTTGGGTTTGGAGAACTTCACATGACCGGTGTGTGTGTTCAGCAGCTTGTCCACAAACGACTGGTCGGTTGCTTTAGGGAACCAGCACTCCTCATCGAGCAGCGCCAGAATACCCGGGGGATTGTTCTGTAAACATGGAGGCAGCTTTAAGCGATGTCACTGGGGAAAACCTGCTAATGAAGAAATGTACGAAGCACATTGTGTTTGTGTGTTTGCTGACCGGCCTTTCGATGAGCTCGATGCAGGGCTGCAGGTCCAGGCCGAAGTCGATGAAGTTCCACTCGATACCCTCCCTCTTGTACTCCTCCTGCTCCAGGATGAACATGGTGTGGTTAAAGAGCTGCTGCAGACGCTCGTTTGTGTAGTTGATGCAGAGCTGCTCAAACGAGTTGTCCTGCAAACACAGAAGAAGATGAGAAAACAAAAGAAAAAAACATATTTTAATGTTTGTCAGGGAGAATTTACCTCAAAAATCTCAAAGCCAGCGATGTCCAGGATTCCCAGGAAGGACGACGACTGTCTCTTACTCTTGTCCAGCGTCTTGTTGACTCGGGCCAGAATCCAGCGAAACAGGCGCTCGTACATGGCTTTGGCCAGAGCCTCCACAGCAAAATCAGCCTGAGCAGGATGGTGATGTCAGAGGATGTTTAAAATAATAACAAAAACATCCTGAGATCGTTTATTCTTCTCAACTTGTGTTAGTAATTTAGGGACATAAATCTGTCAGCTGAGTGAGAAAACAACTGTTTTTGTTATGAAAGACACCTGATGGTGAATGAAGAATAATTACAGCTAAAACCTGAAATCGGTGTTGCATTAAAGCCAGTTTCTGTACGAGTTCTGTGTTTCAGTACCTGCTGTTTGGTCTGAGCCTTCTGCACCACCTCCCTGCCCACCTTAATCCTCGGGGTCAGGATGGCGCGGGTGAAGTCGGTCACGTTGACGCCCTGCAGGTGGCACACCTTCTGGGCCGCTGTGGTGTTTGTGAGGCCAAACAGAGTAGTTTTAAGCTTTGTTCACAACACTTACAGCATTATTGGGTTTTTAAAACATTTACTGGTGCTGCTGTTGGTTGTTTTTTAACTCTTACCGGTGTTGTCGGGCATGGTGGCCTGCTCGCTGTTCCTCTCCTTCTCAAACTTGATGTTTCCCAGCTGGAGCACAGTGGAAACCACCTTTAACATTCCTGCAGAAACAAAAACATGAAGATGTGTTCCTCTGCCATTTACAAAATCATTTCATAAGTAATGATGTCACTATTTAAATTGTTTTTCATGCCTGTTTTATGTTTTTATTTTTCTCTAAAAGCACTTTTACATAAACTTGTATTTTAAATGTTCTGATGAATAAAGTCATAAATAACTAAGAATTCTAACTGTTATTAATATATAATATTAATAATAAATTCACATAATTTTAAAATATATTTTTCTTTTCTTTTAAACCAAACTAAATCAGATGTCTAAATAAAATAGTTTTGTTTCCACATAAAACTGGATCCAGATTGTGATCCTGTTAGTGACCCATGTTGTAGTGACTCTTTGTGAAACCTTTGAGCACTCAGCCAATCAGAGAAGCTCAGTATTATAGCCCCGCCCACAAATTCCCCACATTTCCCCTGATATAAACAACGGCTGTGTCCGAATTCAGGGGTAGGACGCTTCTGAGGACGTGGACTTGCTGGTCTACCTAGGTTGGGTCCTTGCTCGACCGCTAAGACCGGAAATAAACGGCTCTGAATTCAGACGGTCTAGCCTCATACTTAGCCCCGCCCCTCAGTCCAGTCGCTTAGCAACCGTGACAGCGCCGACAGACAGGCTAAAGCTAATAAAATGGATCTAAAGAAACACTTGAAGCTCTTTTATGGTGACTTATTTCCTAAATTTCCATTTAAAACATTCAAGCTAGCTTACATTGATTAAATTACATGAAAAATAATACATTCAGTCTCTTTTGTGGAGATTTTTATTATTAAGCTTCATATAAAGATAAAGCAAACATTTCCTAAACACAAGCTTTTTATAATCTTTTGAAAAACTGACATTTAAAACTGGACTGCTCTCTGGTTTTTTCTGCTACTGCTGCAAAACTTCTGAATCAGAAATCAACGGCCGGCACGCAAAGCATCCTGGGATGCTGCCTTGGCCAGCGAGGATACACCAGACCCATCCTCGAAATTGGGGCGGAGCGAGGACGCATTTGAGGACGCACGGATGAGTATCCTTCGAATTCGGACAGCACTCGTCACGGCGCTGTGACGTCATCAATCTCAAAATGCGTCCTCATAAGCATCCTACCTCTGAATTCGAACACAGCCATTTATTTAGGTGCAGAAACTAGAAGCTGAAGCCAGAAGGAGCTCCCCCTAGTGGCTGACTGCAGAATAGTTTAAGCCCCGCCCCATTTTTTGACTAAAAAGTGTAAAAACCCCTCAGATCATTTTTCTAACTCTTGTTGATTGACGTCCCTTGTGTCTTGCTGATGCCTATTCAGATATTTATTTTCTAATAATGTAATTAGTTACTTCATTCTTTAAAAAAAACACCACGATTGTAAGAACTAAGCAGGAGAGTGGGCGGGAGTGTTTGCTCCTAAAACACAACCTGAAGGCGCCTGTAAACGAGACATTTTGGCTCCCCTTTTGACCAACAAAGTTGAAGGAGATGATGTCTACCGGTAGTTATTATATTTACGTTGATTAAACTTTGTTTTTGGGATTGATCTGTAGCTACCACACCACCACTTTGTTGCAGAACCCTTTCTGTTCTCACAGAGAGGGAGTGGTGGTGGTAAAAACACTCATGCATCCACCAACCCAAGTACAGAGAAGAAGAAGTAGTCGTGGTTAACATGTAGTGAAGGTCTGTCCCACTTCTGTGTGAGCAGTGATCTCAGTCCTTTTGATAGCTGTCTGGCTCCACTGTGGTTCTCCATACCTAATCTCTCCTCCTCTGTGAAGCCCATGATCTCCATCGCCTCCAGCGTTTCTTCAAAGAGCTCATCATCCT
Source organism: Callopanchax toddi (assembly GCA_006937965.1). Classification (NCBI taxonomy): domain Eukaryota; kingdom Metazoa; phylum Chordata; class Actinopteri; order Cyprinodontiformes; family Nothobranchiidae; genus Callopanchax; species Callopanchax toddi. Next base: position 2,628,123 of record SSNR01000005.1, read on the forward strand.
GCTGCCCGGGGAGCTCGACGTGACCCGCCACCAGGAAACGGTAGCTGCTGAAGTCCTCGAGCAGCAGCTCCTCTACAAAAACAAAAACAGTCAAGAACTCAAACATTCTCATCATCGACGAAGACTCTCCTGATCTAACCTCTGATACAAAATGAGGAACCACAAACATCTATCAGGAAGAAATGTTTTATTGTGATACAGCAATCTTGCAGTTGGATGCTGTGTCAAAAAAGTGTAGTAATGATCTAAATTGGAAATTTGAGCTTTTGATAGTTTGCAGAAAAATGTAAAAAATGTTTCTTCTTAGAAGCGCCAAAAAGGTATGAGTTGTTTTAAGGTTTGAAGGATGGAAAAAGAAACCTTTTAAATACCTTTAAGGGTTTTTAGTCATTAAAAACCTTCTAACCTGAACTTGTTCTGAGAAACACATCATTGTTCCTCAAAAACACAAGAGTCAGCGTTATTATTAGAAGATATTTGATCTGCTCACCCCTCATCTTGTCTTTGGCTCCAGCCACCATGTAGTAGAAGATGTGAAACGCTCTCTCGGTGTTGGCTTGACGGATGCAGCGCGACTTCTCCAGCAGGTCTGAGCAGTTTGAGTGAAGGTTATTCAGAAACCCAGCTGATTAATGTGATTTTATATCAGCTAACTTAGACAAAATTTTTATGAAAAAAGATACAGGTGTCAATATTTGCTCCAACAAGGAAGCCGGTCACATCAAAGTTTAGTTTGATGAACTTCCCCTGGGGAGAACAGCAGATTTGTGTCACAGCGTAAATATCTCTGCTGCACATTCTATTTGTATTAAAACGTACAAATCGTGAGGAGTTGTCGTTCTTGATGGTCTTAGCGTTGCCGAACGCCTCCAGGATGGGATTCGCCTGCAGCAGCTGCTTTTCCAGCTCCCCCTGAAGCCAAAAACAAATTCAGATGACTTTTTCAGGACGGCACACACAAGACCGACTGCTGCTGTTTACCCTGTTAGAATATCACTGACAAAGAAGCAAATAAATGGGGTTTAAAATGTAGCCGTTAGATATTTTACTCACATAAGCCAGAGATCCAGCCTGCTGCTGCTGCTGGAGGAGTCAGAAAAAACAATACGGTTATAAATCATAAGTCAATTATTTTCTTAACTAGTAATCTTTAGTTTTATCTGACTAACTTGAAGGTATTTCCTGTTTGGTCTCTTTTCATGCGGTCTATCTATTCCTGCATTCAGCCTGAAGCAAGTTCCAAAACGCTCATTTCAGTAAAACATTTCTTCATTTCTAATGTTTTCATTTCTTTTCCCAACACTTGAAAGTAAATTTAACAGTGAGAACATCAAATAATGAAGATTTTCTGGTGGTATCTCAGGAAAAATCTTAGCTTTGTTTAATATGAAACAAAAATCAAAGTCGCCTTTTTCTAAATTTAGGACTCATCTAATTTTTTCCACACCTCTTCAAACATTTCTGTGAAGTTTTTACTCACAGGGTTGGTGTCCTTTTTGCCTTTGTGTGAAGAGGCGACGACAGCCAGGTACTGAATCACCTTCTTGGTGTTTTCTGTTTTCCCAGCTCCAGACTCACCTCTGAAAGGAACAGAAGATGAGATGTGAGGAGGACCAGATATGGAAAACCACATAAATCATATTAATGCACGCTATACTTTGGTCATATTTTATAACAAATTACCATTTTTAGCTTTTGCTCCTTGGATGTGACTATTTATAGTGAGGCTTTTATTTTTGGTCTTTTAAAAACATAAAAATAAGGCCTGAACTCACTGTTCTTACAGTAATTTCATGTTTTTTGGACAAAATATTCACGTAAATAATCAATAAAACTGTAAAAAAGTCTAACAGAAACTCTTGGGTTGTGGTTTTCCTCCTTTAAGTGATTAGGTTAAATAGCACAGTGTGAGGGAAAAAGCGTGGAGACGATGTGTTCGGACTCACGTGCAGAGAATAGACTGATCCTCTCGGTCTGTGAAGACACAGAGAAACATGTTAGACTGAGCCTAGCTGCACAGACCAAACATGACCTCTTGAGTTGGCCTCGTAAACGGCTCAGATTAGCCTCCATCCTTCTGTGGGTCTAAATATAGCAGCTGGATGCAGGACTCCGTTGCTGTAATCTGGTCTCTATGCTCCATGTATGGTGATTCTGGAGCTGAATGGAAAGTTCGGGGGAGGTCTGAGGTCAGCACGCTCCGAGGCTTCAGTCAGGCTGACCACCACTCATTCCTCACCTAGAGGCTGAAGACATCTATATCTTTGGGTAATTTTAGGAATTTTCTTTGTTTTCTTTTCCTCTATATGTGCTAAAAATCATAATGCAGTTTACCTTTTAGGGAGAGAAAAATTATTGTTTACATTGGGCTGTGCTATAAAAAAACAGAAGTATTACAAAGTTATTTTTATAAAGTTTGAATTAATAACTATTTTAAATGTTTGACTTCAACATTTGAAAAACAATCTTAATGCAGATGTGGATACAAACTTCCATAAACGGTGAAATATTCATAACAAGCCAGTAGGTGGCGACAACGTAACAATACCGACACAAATAAGAATATTTTGGGCTCCAGATTTAGATTTTTTAATTGTATCTGTTAACATTATTTGCCATTTTCACTAACTTATAAACCTCTTCAGCAGCAGTTTAATTATCTATAAAGTTAAGAGTTAAATCATATGTGAAAAAACTTAATAGGCAAAATTTTTGTTCTGCTATAGCAAAAACTTTTAAAAGTTTTTGTTTTAGATTATTCTCTGATACAGCAGGTGGCTAAAACTTTAGTTCAGATCTTTTTAGTGGATTTCTGTTGTAAAATTATGGACTATTTATTCTTACCCGTCATAACTTGTTAAACAATCGTCAGAATTTAGTTTTGACTGAATTGACGAGCTAACAGCTATATAGTGGATAATATAAATAAAAAATAGACTGCTGACATTTTAAAACAATGCTAGTCCTAAAAAGATCCTAGTAGTTAATGCTTACATTATTTTAGAAACATTTACACAGCTACATTTTGTATTACACGCTCATTTACATAGAAATAAGAAGTTATTTATAGCGGAAATTAGCAGCGGCGCAAGCTAGCAAAAGCACTTCCTGTTTAGCGTTCAAGACGTCCGGTAAGACTTTCAAAATAAAGGCGTAACAGCATTATGCATCACTTGCCTTCATATTTTGATTATCATGTCTGTATATTTATTATAAAAGGTAGATTATTTGAACTGAAGGGAGCAAGAAATATAAAATAATGTTGTGGCAGAACATTATTGAGTTAATCCTGCTGGATCAAAATGTTTTGCTCAATGAAAAAACTACTATTGTCTTGATTTTAGATTAATTTTTTTAAAATATGTAATTTTTGTGCAATCTGTGGGCTTTTTATAACTTCAGGCTTTTGAACTTTCCATTTACAAGATGTATTTAAGTTGGAAGACATTATTTTGTCATCTGCCATCAGTGTGTGAATTTGTAGTCCACGACTATATTTTATTTATACCTAAATAAAAACGGGACATTTACATTTATGCAAGATTGTTTTTCAGTTTTATTTTATTAAATAACATGTGGATTTATTTGCACATTATCTTTTTTTTTTAGAAAACTTTCAAAAGGAAGAAAAGTCAGTTGTTTTTAAGTGGAACATGAGGAGATTTTGTGGTTTTAAACTGAAAACAGGAGTTTTTCTGGAGTCAGATTCTGAATAAATAATTATTTTTTGTAGTGCTGATATGTTTTCAGGAACATTCACCCTGCAGCATGTTCCTGTAGGCGTTGTCCGTGATGGAGTAGATGTGCGGCGGCACCTCGTGGCGTTTCTTGCCCTTGTACATCTCAATGATCTTTTCTGAGTAGATGGGCAGCATCTTGTAGGGGTTCACCACCACACAGAACAGACCTGAGTACGTCTGCAGAGGAAAGAAGAAGCTCATAACAACGCTACGGTGATCTGTCAGCCAGCTTTAATGTTCAAATATCCATCTAAAGAGCTGTCACAGATTATTTTCTTTTACTGGAACTGCTGTCTCCTAAACTCAATGGATTTCCAGGATTAAAAGGAACCTCTATGTGAAACTATGATTATATTATACCAACGAACAGGTCCATGGTTCAGTTCACAGTCAGAGTTTGTGACTTATTTTTATTTTCTCTGTCTGCGCTTATAAGGCCTGAAGCAACTGAAACTTCCAGAGATAATGGATCGTAACTTTTACATCCAGCGCCTTATTAGACTCTAAGACTGACTAAAAAAATCCAAACATAAGCTGTTGATCCTCCCAGAACATCCTGACTCGATGAGGAGAGCACGCCATCTGATGAGGCGTTTTAGACCTGAATAAGGACTCTGAACTTAAAGGGTTTAGAAAAAAAAAACACACCTCTTATCTGCAGTCGCCTGCTGCCTGAAGGCTTTCAGTGTAATTCTTTAAATCACAAACTTTCCGCTTTTAGAGTTCATTTCTGATCTGTCAGAATCAGTCTTGATTATTTTGAATCATTTTCAGTCTTTAATTTCTTTCCTGTTAATAAAATCAATAAAGTCAGTCATTTTTCTAAACAAATATCTGATTTAAAACAGGAGAATGTGATGAACCTTCTTATAAATAAGTCACTTGTCTTTATGTAATACTTTGTCAAAACTCATTTGATTTGCTACATTTTTTTGTTTGTATTTAGAGAATAATCAAAGTCATTAATAAAACTGTATTTTAAATAAAGTATATATTGATGTTTCTTTCTTGTTTTTCTTGTTTTTTTTTCAGGTTTTGCACATGTTTTGATTACTCTTATTAGAAATGACTGAATGTAACCATAACATGTGAATGTGTCTGCTAAAATCCGAGCGTTTCTCACGTAGATCAGGCTGGAGAAGTATCTCTCTCGTAGGTTCTGCAGGACAGACGCCTCGTTGAGGAAGGTGAGGGCGGCCATGTCCTCCACTTTGCTGAACTTTGGTGGATTCATCTTCTGGATATCATCTTTGTTCACCGTCGCCTTCTGACCGTTGGAGAGCTCCACCAGAACCTGCAGAGAAATCCAGAAAAGGTTGTTTGTTTTTATTTTGACTCTATAAGAGGAACTAAATCAAATTCATATTTAAACTCTGACAAAAATACAAGCTTTTAGTTTAAAATATTTTAGTTTAGTTGTAAATATTTGTTGCAAACTTGCAAACTTTCTTTAGTGTTTTCCATTAGGGAGTTATAAGAAACTCACAGTTATTTCACCAAAGATATTTATAATCTAAACCCCAGGATGCACCAGAAGAACTGCAGCAACCACAGAATTCTACATAAATAACCGAGTGAGTGAAACAGATGGTTGTTTAAAGGTTTTTAAAACAGCAACGACTGAAACATGTAGGAGACTGGAGCTGATTTACAGAAACACTTTGGTCCTGGCTGCGCTCGATTAGCCATTAGCTCATCAACCCTGAAGCATAACCTCTATTTCTCTGAACAGAGGCCATTCTGGTGTCTCTCTATAGGTAAGACAGAAAGTATTTTATACTAAAACAAACTTTAAAATGGCTGGAAAATGTTTTACAGCTTCTAGAACGGAAAGAACTTGGGGTTTAAACCTACTGACTTTTGATCTTTCATTAATTTTAAGAAAATTCAGGGTCGTTTAGAATTTTATATAAAAGACAAGGTTTTTCCTGCATGCATACAGCAGAATGTCATCTGCAAAGAAATCGATAAGGTTCAGTTTAAGTTGGCCAAAAAGAACCATAAAAACTAAAGGAGACCACGAACTGGTCCCTGAGGAACGCCCCTACTCAGCTGAGCCCTTGATGCTGTGTAATGCTCCTCCTGTCTGTATAATTCATCAGATCTTCGTCAGTACCTGCTCTCCTTTCTCCTCCTTGATGCTAGCTTGCGCGAAACCCTCCCTCTCTGACGGCACCCACACCATCTTCTTGGCTGCCCAATCAGCTTGGGCCACTCCGCTGTTGCGGAAGTCGTTTTCCAGGAAGAGGTACTTGCTGTCATCAGCAGGCAGGTCAGCCATGTTGGAAGGGTCAGCGGGGGCGACCTTTGGGACAGAAGTGACACCTATAGGAGTGATTGGATCAGCCTGAGGGACAGGAGCAGCAGCTATAGGAGTGATTGGACCAGCCTGAGGGACAGGAGCAGCTACAGGGATGACTGGAGGTGGTTCAGAGACATCTGAGATGATTTCAGGGTCTTTGATGGAGACACTGTCAGCCGCTGAAGTAGTGATGGGGGTTGATCTGACCTCTGACCCTGGTTTGACTTCTGACCTGTTAAATGTAAAAAAATGATACTTGGTTAATTTAGCAGCTTTGAGAACATCAATGTAATTCCTTTTTTTAAATTCAGTAGCTAACCTTACAAAATGTCCCTTCAGATAAATGTTTAAAAACAACAAATCAACCCAGATTTCTCCCCAGTTAGCGTCTCAGCTAACTACAACATCAGCTATTTTAAACCACAAGAGACAAAAACCTAGAATTTTCTGAAGGAAGAGCGTGTTTCTTTTAGGAATTTATGTGCGCGTTAATTTAATAAATAGCCTGAAGTGAAGGATTGACCTTTTTACCCTCACCTTTATGGACATTTGAACATCATTCTTCACTTTCTGAGCCCAGTTTGACATCCGTGCAGCTGGAAGCCAAAATCTAGACTCTCACTGTGTGGCTTTTAGCTCAAAAAGGATAAAGTCCAAGCATATGTGTTCTCTCTCTGATGCCTAATAAGTTATATGTGTTTGTACTGGTGATGATAAAAAGTGATAAAATCTCATTAGACAATTAAAAAAAGTCTAAATAGTTTAAAAAACTTGTCAAAAACACAGAAACTCATCAGCTATAGCTGGAAAGGTAACAGTTTTTAGTGTATAACAATCAAATAAACTTTAAAATATTTATTTCTCATTCACTAATAATGGCATAATTCTAAAGCTCCAACAACCTTTCAAAATAAAAGTAAACGTTCAAACTTCTGGAAAAACAACCCGCCCAATATTTCATGTTTTAACATCAAAACAATCATTGATGTTAAAAGAATCACAACTAGATTCAAGCATATTAAAAATTACACCTAAACTTACTGTGCAGGTATTTAAACAGGTCTTTCTGCAATAAAACAAATAAAACAGCTCATCTTTCCTCCGTCTGTGACTCAAACTGCTGCCTTTGCATCCAACATTTGCATTAAGTTTCTGTGAGCTGTCCCACAGATTACTGCTGATAACAACCTCCACACATCTCCCTGGTTTGAGCTACTTACTGACTGGTCCTGGTGTGTGGATCTCCACGCAGGTCACAGGGCTGCTTTGACCTCCCATTGAACAGCAGGTAATAAAACATGAAAAGCAGCACACAGATAACCCCTGTAATCAAACAGCAGAGCTGCCATGCTGGAATGCCCATGTTTGGCTAACCCTTTGCTCCTGGTAGCTTGGTAGTCCAGAGACGGATGCTAAGAACTTAGCTGATATTTCACCTTATAAGGTGCAGCAGCCGGTGTGTCCAGCCAAGCTTAGCGTTTACACCAAAATGGTGACATGTCAGAGGATGCATCCATGTGTGGCTGCAGCCGCACTGAGCACAGATCAATATGCTGCATGTTTAATTCAGATTTTCTTTTCATGATTACAGGAATGTTTGATTCCATAAAACACTTCAGGAGTTTAGCAGAAGTCTGTTAGCTATATTTATACTAAAAAAAGGCACATTTTATCCAAATAAGTCTTGCTTTTAATTGTTTTTAGGCAAATCTTAACACAAAATATTTCTCCGAATGAGTTTGTTTCCTTCAAAAAGTAACATCTTTTAGCACATCTAGGAAATATTTAACAGATTATTTTAGTAGATGCAGTAAAATCCACCTGCATTAAAGGAGCTAGTTTTCTTATAAGGGTTGATACTTACACTCAGTCCTTCGGTCCTCAGGATGTCCAGGATAATACCGGGTCAGGTGAGTGAAGGGATGCTGATGATGATGTCGCTCTTCCTCCTCCTCTCTGCTTAAAAAGGCAGTGACACCTGGGGTGGAGCAGCAAGCATCACCCGCCTTCTCTCCAAAGTTGGCTTGTCTTCATCTGTCCAATCAGATTAGCTTTATTAGTCTGCCTTTCATTCTCCTAAATTACAGTCAGTATAATTTCCCCAGTCAGTGAGTTAAAAAATGCTGCAAAGTGTAAAATTCCCACACAATTACACATTCACTAGTTTTTAAAAATAAATTGTTAAAGACTAAAATTTACTTCAGATCACATCTATTATCTGTGATATTAAAATAGCCTCATTTCATGTAACACAAATACTAAAACATAGAAGTTAAAGCCTTAAAGGTAAGTAGTTACTGTAATCTTTAAAAGTGGTTTTGATCAACAGACTTTCTGAAGATCTTTTAAATTTCTTTGAACTTTGGCAGTTTTTAACTTGTGTTCATTTCTTGTGACAAATAAACACAAAAAATAAAAAATCTGTTATTATTTGTTGTAATAATGCTTCTTATAAGTAATTTTGTATGAATGAACAACATGTGTCTGGGTACTAATAAATGTGCCCAAACCTCCTGCTTTATTGTTCTGTTGGAATTCTCTCATGTTGAGCTGATTGGTGGATTGGATGTTGGAATTTCTCACATTAATCAGGAAAAAGCTAAACTTTTTAGTAATTTTACCAGGGCCGGATCTAGCCAGCCCCACTAAGGGGGGCAGGTAGAATATCAGGGGGGCCAGTCTGGACATGCTAAGAATGTTTTGGTCATCACATCCCCCCAATCCCTTAAATGCATCAAAAACTATGACATCATCATATCAGTTCCTCTATCCATAGATTTATGTTCATATCTGATCCCTACCCTCTGCATTTACCCGGGCTTGGGACGGAACAAGTAGGACACTGGCTGATGCCCTGATGAGGCTGACCTCATCTGTTTTTTTGGGGGGGTTTCTTTTGTTGTTCTTTTTTGTGTTTTTTGTTTTGTTTTTCTTTTTGTTATTTTTTGTGTTTTTTATTCCTTTTTGTGTTGTTTAATTCTTTTTAGTGAATTTTTTGTTCTTTTTGTATATTTTTTGTTCTTTTTTGTGTTTTTTTAATTCTTTTTTGTGCATTTATTTTTTGTTTTTTTGTTTTTTTTGCTTTGTTTTTTGTTCTTTTTTGTGTTTTTTGTTCTTTTTGTGTATTGTTGTTCTTTTTAGTGTTTTTTTACATTATTTTTTGTGTATTTATTTTGTGGTTTTTTTTGTTCTTTTTGCTTTGTTTTTGTTCTTTTTGTGGTTTTTGTTTTGTTTTGTAGTTCTTTTGTGTGTTTTTTGTTCTTTTTGTGTTTTTTGTTCTTTTTTGTTTTTTGTTCTTTTTGTGTTTTTTGTTCTTTTTTGTGTTTTTTGTTCTTTTTGTGTTTTTTGTTCTTTTTGTGTTTTTTGTTCTTTTTTGTGGTTTTTGTTGTTGTTCTTTTTTGTGTTTTTTGTTTTTCTTTCTTTCTGTGTCATTCATCAGTAGCTACTTTGAATGAGGACAAATGGAAGAGAGCACTCACCCTGACCATTTTTCACTGAAATATTTTTGAAATTAGTCATTTCTGCATGCAATCGCGTCGCCCCCCCCCCCCCCCCCCCCCCCCCCCCCCCCCCCCCCCCGCCCATGCCTACATCCGTCCTCGAATTTTACACTTTATTCCTTACTGAGCTGCAAAAGCTAGGTGCTCTTATTTTGAAAAGGCTTCGTTTAATGTCTTGTTTCCATGGTAACGAGTGTAAACACCTGAACCTCGCTCAGACTTCTCGCCTGTTTAATTCTGATTGAAGTGAAATGTCTGTGGACCATGAGAACCAGGTCATGGTGTTTAAGGGCTCTTCCCCGGAGGACGTGTCCCACGCCCGGCTGCTGTGGAGCTCCGAGTCCCGCCTGGTGTCGGCAGACAGCCGCCAGAGGCTGCCGGTGTCCCGACCGCAGCGGGGAGCCTCCGCTGCTCCCGGTTCTGCACGCCCCGTCCAGGACCCGGATGTCTGGGATCTCCGGCAGAGGCAGGAGGAGAGGCGGAGGTTCGAGGCCATGGCCGACAGGAGGAAGGAGATCCTGGCGCTGCTGCGGAGGCAGAGAGAGGAGAGGATCCAGAAGGAGCTGCTGTCTGCTGCCGTCAAGCCCTCCAGAAAACCCCAAAGAGATCCTGAAGATCCAGACTCAGAGCTAGACAGGGAGCTGGTGAAACAGCTTCAGTAATGAGGGGCAAAGATGGAAAAATATATTATTAATATCATTTAATGTAGAAGATGAAAAGACTTTGGAGGATTTTTTTCATTCATGTGATTTGACTATAATGTTTTATTTTTTGGTTTTAAACCTCCAGTGTGATTTTATGACATTATAATCATTAATATAATCATTGATCAGCACTTTGGTTCAGCTGCTGATAAAAATGATCAGATAGACTGACTTGGCCTTATCAGCTTATCTTTTAAAAAGTTTTATTTCTGGTATTTGGAAATATATTTATCCATATTATTCTGGCAAAAACGCTGAAATCCCCCTCCTCACCACTAGGTGGCTTATGAGGAGGTTTATGGCTCATTCACCATGGGAGCAACAAAAAAATAAAACAAAATGTTTTAAAATATCTTCGTTTTTCTCCACAGAAACTCAGTCTGTGAATGAGAGGCACACTATAATATCTAGAGATTGGACAAATTAAAAAATCTGATTTTTGGGCGGGTCTGTGAATGCACCATTGGTGAACTCCCCACCATTATTCATGCTAGCAATAACAGACCTTACATGTGCTTTAAGTATCAGCCAAAGTAAATTAAAGTTAACTTTACAACTGGTCTGAATTTTACTGTGGATACATTTTTAAAATGACATCATCTCTTGATGTTTATTTTGCTCAGTGAGCTCTGAAATTAAGTTTAAAAGGTTTTTATTCCTGTTAAAACAAATAAGAAACAAACACATTTCTGAGTTTTAATATAAAAACAAAATATTGTCTTTGTGTTTTGGTTAAAATAAACATAAATTTGGACCATTTGTTCTGGGAACATTTATGATGTCATTTTTTTTGTTTGTTCAGCTTCTAAGATGCAAATAAAAAAAACCCCGGAGCTCCTGAAGTGAAGAACATCTGTTCTGTCTCACATGATCTCCATAGAGTTATCAGACTGAATTTGAATTGTCAGCTGATTGCAGCTGTAATACAAAGCAGTTTGCTTCTAACAGCATGACATCATGTGAATATTTAAACCCTAAGACTTCAGCTGATTTGTTTAAAGTTTTCTAAGCAGGCTAATCACGTGGACGCCTGCTGAGTATAAATGCTATTTAAACTCTCTGAACTTAAATGTGTGCTTAAGAAGTTTAAAAACTCAAAAGTGATCGGAAACAATCTCATTTCCAGGTGAAATCTTTGTAAAGAAACTTAATTAAAATGACAACAAAGGGAACCTGATGCCCTCAGATGACCCTTCCTCTCACCCTTTGACCTCTGGAGACAGACGCCAGCTCCTCCTATTGCCACAAGGTGTCAGTACAAAGCAGGTTTTGGTCTTTTAGGAATAAAAACAGCAGCTTGAAGGAAAATGAGTAGAAAATAATGGAAGCACCCACCAAGCAGCGCCTCCTCTCTCCAGGGCAGAAAAGGATCGGTGTCATATCTGTCTGCCAGCTGTTGGTTCCTCCGTTTGCTGCACTTTGTCACCGCTGGAGCGAGAGGCAGAGCTCTGAGGAGGTATTATGGTCACTGATGACATTTCACACAGAGCCTCAGGAGACCTGAACACTCAGCTGTTCAGTGAAGGAAACATGCAGCTCTGAGTCTCCTCTGAGCTGAAATAACATCTGAAGCTCTCATGTTTTTATTGATCAAAGGGTTTTAGATCATTTTGAATCAATACGGCTGCTTTTGTTCCTCTTCCAATTCAGATATTTCTCCCTATTTCTCTCTCCTCTCCTGAGAATATACAGCAAATAAACAACAAAGAGCCCGTTTTAAATGGGATCTTCAGGCTCTTTGTTGGCCTGTCACTGAGACACGATTTGTTCTAATTCCTGTAGCCGAATCAATAAAAACACCAACAATAACGCAGGATGAGAGATAGAAAACAGAACGTTGGCTCCAACAAGGGGATTCCCAAAAAGAGGATCAACGGGGGCGCCTCAGTGCAGGTTAAAAGTTTTATTATGGTGTTTTTACATAAAAAGACTTCAATATGTGAGTTAAGCTCGCCTCATCAGGTCGTGTAATAATCCTTTCAATCAGAGCAGAACGTCTTAGCTAATAATTCAGCATCAGAATGTTGTTTTTAATGCAGAATTTCTATTTCAATTATACCTTCCTTTCTTCATTGTTATTTTTTTAGTATTTTTTTGTGATTCCCTTTAAATAATACAACACTTTGACCATCAAAGACCCGTTTCCTGATGCAACCCTGCAGTAATCGTCCAGTTAAACAAACAGCGCTCTGCAGGGTGCAGCTTCAGCTTTGGTTTTATGAGGCTGCTGTTTATTTTTAATGAACATGTTTGTCTTTCAGATCCACGCTGAGAATATTAAACCAGCGTCTGAGTGATTAGGACACCTGCCTGCAGACACTGCAGCACGGAGAGGCTTTATTTGCTCAGGTGATGATATTTATAGACCAGTCTCCAGTGTTCGTGACAGCTTTATGCGTAATACAAGAACAAAGATGCATGAAGAAGAAAACTGAAGAAAAAAAAAACTCTGCACATGTCCAATCAAGTAGAGGGACACAAATCACAGAGACACATGTGCTTTCCAAAGGCCCTGAGCTCCATCCTGTCAGGTGATAAATAACTCTGCAGGAAGAAGTTAGGAACCCAGTGGGATGTTTTACACCTGAAACAAACAGCAAAAGTCCTATAAAAAGTCCAACTTTTAACCATTAATCTGCTCTGACTTTAAGAGCATCTTTTAGGATCATCCAGATCAGGGGTGTCCAAAATGAGGCCCACGGGCCGTTAGCAGCCAGCTGTGGGTTTGTGAGGCCCTCCAGCCCAGGCTGTAGATAGAAGCTGTTTGAAAATGTTAAAATGTGAGTAATGTAGCACTATCAAATATGCTATAACCTCTGACCCCTGACCCCTGTTGACCATCACAAACAATAACCCATCTTTTTCCCAATAATATGGATTACAATGACACTTTTATTATGTTTTAACCTGAATTAACATTCCTACAGGTGGCCAACCGTCCACTTTCAGGTGTCCACTTCCCAGATGACCTTAAGCTGTGTAAGAAAACTACTCTTTAAAGATGACTCTTCTTTAAAACCAAAGACTGGTATTCAAACTGTAATCTCTTGTTTACAGAACTTCCTCTTCACAGTGTTCCTACCAAGGTCGTTCACACATCCACTCTCCTCCTGGCTGGCTCGCCAATATGTAGCGTTTAAAATACTGTTAAATTAATATCTTTCTGCTCAGTTTGTGAGAACAAGCTGATGAATGTTATGTGTTTAACTTTTTAAAATAAATCTAGATGTTTATAGCTTGGCAGAATGAATCCAGAATAATATATTTCCTTTTAATGTTAATGTACATCTGAATTATTACGGGTAAAATGAGACCCTGCGGTCTGGTTTATGTCAACATTAAGGGAAGTGAACCAAAGTTAATCACCTCTCTGAATCAAACACAACAGCTTCAGGGTGGATGTTAATGAGATCACATATTGATCACTCAGCAGGAATCCAGGTGAGTCCAGCCTGAAAACAGATTTCAGGGCATTGAGAGGGAAATGTAATCTGATCCAACATAAAGGCTCACCTTCCTCATCCTCCTCCTCCTCGAGACCCTCTGTGGTCATTACTTCAACGCGAGCGCTGATGTTTATCTGACCTCAGAGTGAAACAAGTCTTGTTTAAAACGGTGTAGTCGTTAAAGGAGAAGGTCACACCGTCAGCTTGTTAGTTCTGACTGAAAAATGCAGGCCCGCCTTGAGATGAAGCATTATCATCATCAACTCCATTAGAGCCAGGAGCTGCACACGAGCTAATGTTCCTCCAAGGACTGAGATAGCAGCTCCTTTAGCGCCAAACAAGAGGTTTACATCGTTATCTAGAGGCAGAGGCTAAATGATGATATAAACCTGCAAATGTTTCTGAAGCGGGGTTATGCGAGTCAGTATCTTACCTGAAGCAGGTTGTTTCTTCACAACCTGTCTCAGAAGAGAAAGTGGTCAGAGATTTTTTTCTTTTTCGACCTCGTTATTAATCAGTTGGGTGATTATATCACCATTTATTCTGCAGAAATCATTTAAAAAATGAACACATATAACCACCAACTGTCACCTAGAATTTGTGTGATAGACCTTTTAATTTTTGTACAGCTGCTGTTTTTTGGAAGCCTTCTCATCAGTCTCACCCTGTCTGCTCCAGAGCAAAGCAGAGGAAATCGAGCTCACTGATTGGCTAAGGCTGGTCTCCACGTTTCTACAGTGGAGAGTCCCAGCTGGTTCCAACAGGATTTCAATGCAACACTCGGTGGACGTTTATATCCTTAAATGTGTCATGCTGTTGAGGGAATGTTGAGCTTTTCAGACTCCCTCCATTTCTTTCACTGTATTTACTAATTTCTCATTCTATTGGTGCATGATGTCATCTTTGCTTAATTAGCTGATATCCTGGAGGAGACCCTCATTTTCATCTCAAAGCCTCTAATTTATAAACTTGAGCCATTTCTTGTTTTTGGAGAATTTTTTTGAAGGTTGTCCACAGATTTTTGGAACTTCTTATATTTTTGGCCAAGTTTTTACTGGATTTTGTCAAAAGTCGTCTTTTCTTGATGCGGCACCATGTTTCCTTCTTTCAAAGGACATGTTTGAGACTCTTATTTTGAAGGAATAAGGATCTTTGAGCTCTGCTGAAACTGTTGAAGTTGTCAAATGACCTTCAATTAAATGAAATGCCAAATTTTTATAGTTTACTATTTAAAAACACACCATCATCCCTCATTTATAAACATAAAGGAGCTCAGTGGGGTTAAATTCCTCAGGTTTCACATGTCAACCTTTATTTTAACACTTTCCTGATTTGTCTTATTCAGTGTCACTATTACACTGTCACATTATACTCTGCTATAAATTTAGCATTAGATGATTGCTTAGATCTTGCATTTTCTGCTGGAATTTGATGTTTCTGCCAGAAATAATACCAAACTGTTGGCATGTGCACAGGTTTATAAAACGGCATTTGCATGATCTGCTTGTGAAATTTTTGAGATTTTAAGATGAAGTTGGCCTTGGCATTAGAAGATCTGAACTGTCCCTTTAAAGTTATGATGTAAACATGTTTATGTTGCTGCATACAGACATACATCACTTCTTAAAAGATTAAAGGGTTATGAAACGCCTACAGCTTTCACTCACTCGTTTTCTGTAAAATGGTAAAAACTAACTTTATATATTAGAAAAACCAGACTAATGAACATGTTTTTCATGTAATTTTCTGTTCTGATTTTTGGTTTGGGATTAATTTATGTCATGTAAAACTCTACATACATCCTGTCAGACAAATTATTGCATGATGAGCATGTAGTGATCCCCCTCCCTCATCCTGGAATTAAAGAAACGACAGGAGACAGGAAATGTAGATAAATGTAAATACATTCAGACAGAATCGTGTTTCATCAGCAGAAGATCCACGATTCATCACAAGCCACCAGTTTACAGCCAGGCAGGAC
Organism: Callopanchax toddi; assembly: GCA_006937965.1. Classification (NCBI taxonomy): domain Eukaryota; kingdom Metazoa; phylum Chordata; class Actinopteri; order Cyprinodontiformes; family Nothobranchiidae; genus Callopanchax; species Callopanchax toddi. The sequence continues at coordinate 2,643,796 of SSNR01000005.1, forward strand.
GAGGCTTTACAACTTATGTTTGGATTAATGTTGACCCCAAAACCTACGGTTACCACGGTGATTCTCAGCCAATTTAATCCCTGCTCCAACTCACATTACATAACACACATAGTGTCCTCTCAGGAGGAGATGCTGCTGCTCTCTTCACTTGATGGTTTACAGCATTTAATTTTTATGAATTAACTTTTTGATTATTTATATATAACCATATCATCAGATTATATATGATGGTTTCATCTGTAGAGTGATAAATTAGAAAACAATCAAAGGTTTTCATTTATGTTGTTGGTTTTGTGTTTGAAGATCCTCTCTGCTGCCCCCTTGTGGTTACAAAGTGCAGGTTTGACTAGTTTAAAAGTGCTTTGGAGAATAAATGTGCATGTTCATTTTGATTTATAGAATAATTTCGAGTTTCTTTGTCATGTTTATTGAGTGCTAACTCTTTCTTTTCTCCAGTTGTGTTTTAAAAAGAGAAAAGGAAATCTCTCAAATGCTGCAAAGATGATGAAAAAAACATAACTTAAAACAAAATTCTTCTCATAAGTTATTTAATTTACTTATTATTATTATTATTATTAAATAAAGATGAACTTCTTTTTATAATTTTAATGTTTTGCCCAATTAAACACCTACAGTTTGTCATAAAATGTCAACATGTTATAAGAAAAACTTTAGTGTTTTATATGCATGTTCATATTAGTGACTATAGATATGTATTTTGGTGGAAGACAGAGCACAAATGACTAACATTTTGTGTTCTTTTTTTATATTAATGCTTGATTTGCTAATTTACTGGCTACTTATCCCGCTAATTTTGGACCTGATGATGCCAGAAGTGTGATTGTTGATAATGGGACAATCAGCTGGTTCAACATCCCCAAAAAAAGGGAAGCTTTAAGGAAAATCCCTGTCCAGCCTCTCAGCCTCACACACGAGTCCAAACAGACTGAAAACCAACGACCCACCTTTAGATCAACCTTTAAAAAGTAAATTAAAGAACAGATTAGATTCTGAGGTTTACAATCAGGCTGAGGAAAATAAACCCGATAGCATGCATCTGCTGCCTGTTCCTGTTTGACCTCCACTAACAGTGATTTATTTCCTGCACACGCCCCTGTGAGGCTCAAAAGGTGCGTTTATGCAGCTAATTTCCTGTAAGTTCAGAGGTGAACAGCTCCCTGCTGCAGCACGCTGACACCCCGTCTATCTGACAGTAATGACCTTCTGACCTCTGGATTATGAAGCTGCTGTCCCATCGCAGCAGCAGGACTTTTGGGAATTATGGGTAAAACGTATTTTTTGTTCAAGAGGAAAAGATCTAGGAATGTGTCTGTTTCTCAAACCACTGCAGGGTGTCTGTATTAATTATTAATCCTCTAAAAATGGACACCTATAGCTTCTTCTTCATTCTTTAACTCATGTCTTCTAACGGTGGAATTAGCTAATTTCCAGTAGTTTGTGATCTTGTAATCTCGCATATTTAAATTGCAAAATTATATAGGCACATGATCCAAAATTATAATTTCACATGTAGTAGAATAATCCAGTAAATACCTGACAGATTAATCAGAATGTCTGCTAGCAGCTTCACGGTCTCTCTATCGTTTACCCTCATGAATTTGTATTTGGATCCTCTAACTTTACATTTTGCTTCACATTTAGACTCAGAAGTTGTAATTTTGCAGCTCTGGATTTGCTGCCCGTCTGTTTTCCAACCCTCAGCTATGAGATCTGGATCGTGACCACGGATGGGGGCTGGATTATGACTGACAGAACGAGATCCTGGATCAACGCGGCTGAAATGATCTTCCTCATAACGGCGGCTGAGCCTTAGAGATGAGGTGAGGAGCTCCATCATCTGGGGGAAGTCCTCATGGAGATCCTACTGGTTTTTCAGCTTGAAACTGGATCATCATTCCCAGATCCAAATGTCAAGTTCTGAGCTAAAATGGAACTGTTCTTCTAACTGGGATTACCTGATTTCCAGTATCTTCAGCAACGTTACCCAAACTCACTTGGGTTTTAAATTTGTCAGTGTTTAGAAGATACAAGTGCCTTAAATGAACCTTCTCCTGATCTCAAACTGTTTCCTATTTAGTTCAGTCCATACAAGAACACGAGTATTTGTTACCACCTCAAGTCATTCGTTCTTTTCTGCAAACAGGAAACAGCTGTTCCCTCATGTGAGTCCAGGTCCAGAGTTATAAAGATCCCTCAGCACTGCTCCTCCCCCAGAGAGTCTGTGTTCTCCCCCAGGTCCATGGAGGCCGGCGTGGGTCTCATTTTCCCACGTCCCAGACCAGGACAGGGACCAGGACCGGGACCTGGGCCCCCGACAATGAGGCCAGCTCTAGGGCCACTGTGGCCTGGGTAGACATCCACAGTGCTGGAGATGGACTGCAGGGAGCGGTCCTGGAAGTAGTGGAACGCCTCCTGGTCCAGGTAGTTCTGCTCCTCTCGCAGGCCCTGCTCGAACAGCTTGCGTTTGTGCCGGAACTCAATCACCGTCTTAGTGTAGGAGTTGAGGGTGGTGACGGAGGCGGCCATGCAGCAGGTGAAGGAACCCCACGCCATGCTGGTTGGAGAAGGAGAAACAAAGAAGAGGGACTTTGGTTTCGTAGGATCATGATTTGATCTGGTAGTAACACAGTAAAAGAACCTTTCCGTGTGATTCTGTCACACTTTCTGTTTCCATTAACAGTTTATTTATCAGAGCATGGAGATTTTCTTCCACTCACTGCATGGACTGATCTCAGAGCGCGTACCTGGCTTCAGGTAAATTTAGCTCTAAATAATGTCTTCAAAACTAAAAGTGACATGTCTTTTTAACTTGTCATACATCCTACATAAAACACTATCAAAAGAATCAACGCTGCCAGGGTGAGCGACACCATGGTAACCCTAATAAACCACTGGATGTTACCATGGTGATCCTAATGGGCCTCTGGCAGCAGGTTGAACATTTCTGTTGTTTTAAAATTAAAACCTGGCACTTTTTCTGAGCTTAGATCATTTAAAGTTGATTCTATCATTTCCAGCAGCAGCATCACTTGTATGAGCTCCAGCACGCTTCAAGATTTCTTAAGAATATTTCTGGTTTCCTGCTAATATTTAAACCTTTATAAAGTCTTGTTTAAGCAAAGAAACATCCTCATTCAAAGGCTAAACATGGGTCATAAACATATCTATGTAGGGTCAATCAAACATGCACGTCTCTTTTCTACTAGACCTCATGGTTTTAGAAAAGTACTCCCACTATACTGTTGCACAATAGAATGAAAAGAACTGTGATAAATTATGACTTTATTACTGAGTTTACAGAAGAGGAACGATCTTTTGTACTTCTTTGGACCCGTCCCAACCAGACATTTTGGATTTGTTGCTGTTTAGTGTTTTGAATTGACTTTAGATGTGAACTGTAGTAACTGTTGTTATAACTATGACCACTAGAGGGGGTAATTCTTGCTGCCTGAGATTAAAAGTAGTCCTAGCACCATAATAAAACCTGACTGCTGGTTGTAATGGAATGCACATGACATGCAAGGTCGTGGGTTTTATGGGAGAAGCTTCTCGTCTCTTCTTCTCTGAGACTCTTTGTCCTTGATTGACGAGTGATTTGTTGGAGCTCGGGCTGCAGCTGCAGCTCAGCTTCACCAATGAGCAGAGAGCTGTGAAGGTCTCGTCTGGATAATTATCCAGACGTCACTCACTGTGTACCTCAGACGCTGATTGGATGAGACGTTCAGGTGAATTTGATCTGAATGAATATGTGCTTTTTGTTCTGTTCATATCCAGAATCTGTCATGTTCAATGTTTATTGATCAAACATAAAAAACAAAAATATCACCTTCAACTGATTGACATTAAGCAAAAACAACAACGTTACAGTCAGCTTTACCAGTGTCCAGCTACATGTTGGTGTGTTAGTAGAAGAGCATCGTTCACAGGCAAACGTTATTTTTGAGATGTGACCAAAACAACTAGAACTCCATCATTTCCCAACGTGAGATCATTTAGAGCTGATGAGCCGAGTGTGTGTCTTACTGACCAGAAGGACCAGCCGTAGTCCCAGCTGTGGGGCCTCCAGTCCTCCGGACCCAGACTCACTGTGATCTGGAACACCTGAGTGTACATCATGTGGGCCACCATACCCAGAAGACCTGCAGCAAACACCAACAGCAACACCTGTTACCATACTAGATACCTTACCCGTGCTGTTTGTCAGTGGACCCTGACGTAGCTACGCTGGCAGCCATCTTTGTAAGAAAGTAACCCGTTTGTAAATTAATTCATTTTTCATCAAGTTATGAGTGTTTTTAGTTAAATTGATGCTCACCTCCCATCCGCTGCCATAGAGAGCAGAACGTCAGCTCGCTGCCCCAAGATGGCCGCCGTGTAGCTACGCTGTTGAACCCCGGATGATTCATCTAGCCTTTAAATATGATATCTATGCCTGTTACAATCCTGACACCTCACATGAGGTAGTTATTGTATTTTGTTGACAAAACTGTCAAAGTAGATGCAGATCGTGCTGCAGCGCCCCCTCATGGACAACAGAGGATGTGCATGATTCTTTTCCAATTAATTTATAGTGACATCTCAAAATTTTAAAAAATATTCTCATAAATTTTCATGATCTAAACTTGTTACAGCCAATTAAACTCAAAACACAATTTTATTTTCACAACAACTAAACATTAAAAACAGAAAATCTTTCCATTTTATTATAATTATTAAAGTGTTTTTGCTCTAAGTGACACATCTACTGATTATTGCTATATGAATAAAGACACATTAGTTCAAACTGAAGTTAAACTGTCTGAAATAACGGCTCTGACTCTCAGCACATGATCGTCTGCCGGGATAATTACTGGAAACAAAGCGACGATAAATCACTTCAGGTCTGAGCGGCGACTCAACGTCCTATTGGTAATAAATCAGGACGTATTTAACGATCATAATTAGTCATTACACAGTATCAATTGATTTCACACATCATTATTAGACATCTAATCAATTAGACGCAGGAGCATAATCACTCATGAAATCACAACAAATCAAAAAGCTGAAATGTGACTGAGTTGGTGCAACATTAGAGCAGCGGAAACAAATGAACTGATCAGCTAAAGAAAGCGCGATGGACTTGTTTGGACACATAATTCAGAGAGAATTACTTTCTCTAAATCTTCATGACAGAGATTGTTACTCCTCAGCCCTGATGCATATTAATACACAAACCATTATGTGATGACATACAAATCCACAGAGGGAGTCAATAATTATGCCACTAGTCATGGTGTTCCTCAGGGATCTGGGTTTGGACCACTTTTTTTCCCTCCACTGGGAAATGTTGATGTTTATTCATTTATTAGACATTTTGATCCAAAGTGACTTAAAATAACGCACCTATCAGGCATGTTGTGATCTGTGGGGGAAACCGGAGCACATAATCTTATCAGCTGTGAAGGTAACACACTAGAAATGATTTTGATTGATTGTTTACAGCTGTGATCCAGATCAAATGTGTTATTTTTGGCACGTCAGGTAAAGATCAGCAACACAAAACCTTTAAAATGTTCTCCAGGAGGAGTCACGGCTCATCCTGTCCTCAGAGAAACCTGATGAGGAGACGGACAGCGAGCGGAGCCAACTTGTTGTATAAGAGGTTTAATATGAGTCAGGATAAACATCTCTGGCACAAACACAGCAAGGACATCTGGTGGTGAATCTCTGACCCGACACATCCTTTAACAAATCCGCCTCGCTTCTCACAGGGATCAGACAGGTGATGGGAATCCCTGAAAATCTGTTCTAAGCAAAAATATCTGCTTCAGATAAAAATATTCCAAGCTATTTCTTGAATGCAGACTATTGTATATCTTCTCACCGGAGAGCACAGTGAAGACGGCGGCGAAGGCGTTGAGTTTGAGTCCGTCGATGACGTTACTGGAGTGGAAAAGCTCCAGACACATGAGGCTGAACCCGACCACCAGCAGCAGGATGTACAGAACCTCTGAAACCACCGACAACCACAGAACACCTACAAACACAAAACAGTTTAAATACAGTTACAAAAATTGTTTAAATATCACATTTCCCTCCAGTTTCCTAAACTGCAGGCAGAAACATTTCCAGATTTTTGCCTTGATATCATCCAAAAATCCACCAATCAGTGCAGAGAGTCTGATGGATTTTCAGAGGATGCTGATACTTCTCCAGGGGACATTTAGGGGTGAAAACCAGAAACTATATTTATTTCTGAGGACACAAGAGAACAAGATCTAATATCTACTCGTTCCTTCAGAGCCCTCAGGTCACACAAAAAGAAAGAAAAATCCCACCAGGCCTCAGAGACATTTAGGAAGACAATAATCATTTATTACAGCCCTGCAAACATTTCAGCAGCAGAGGAGCAGAATCTAACACCATGCACTGTTTTCTTCTGAGTTGAAAATAAACTCTGAAAATGTGATGTGTGCAAATTCAAAACCTAATGACTCTGGACCGAGGAAGTGATTTGGTAAACTCGCATTAATGAAGCTCTCGTTACAGCTAAAAACTTTCTGTTTGATCAAATCAGAAGGGAAACATCTTCAACCATCTTCCTGCAGCATGGGGCCCTGGATCACCCAGACCCTTCACCCGTATGAAACTTCTGCAGCTCGACAGGAATTTGGAGTTTTATTTTGGGCGTTACTCAAAGTTCAATCAACTCATCCGTAAGTAAACACATCAGCTTTCAGCACAGGAGGTTTATCGTAATATAGCTCATGCAAATGACCTAATCACTATTATTTAAATTAAGTAATTTCACCAACAGATATTAAAACTGTTAAAAACCTGCTAACATCACATTTTCAGGCTCCTGTTTCCTCATTAGCTGAAGCTTTGATTTCAATCATCTGACAGATTCACATTATTTGACCAAAAATAAATATGTCGCCTGTTTCTGTCCTGTTGAATATGTATCAGCAGATGAGCAAACTTTATTGAACTGCAGATGATAAATAAAATATGCTGCGAGGGTCTCGGGCGCTACTCGACTGATAACAGGAAGGAAGCGGCTCATCAGACCGAGTCGCATCACAAACAGGTATAATTACATCTTTAATTACAGTGTGTGTGTGTGTGTGTGTGTACATGTTCTATGTGAGATTTATATAACACCATTTTTCAGGGATTTTCTAAACATTTTTAGGCCAAGATTGGAGATTTAATTAGCTTTAGACCCACAGGGAAGCTCATTAGTCAGATTACTCTTTAATTAATTTAGTTCTGGATTTAAATGTTAAAATCGTGTTTCTAAACGGAGGTATAAATGTTTTAATGTTGTGGTAGCATTTAATAAATTATTTCAACTCTTACATTTTTATAAATCATCGTTTATTAAATTAAGAGCCGAGGCCAGATGTAGGCATGGGCAAGGGGGGGTATTGCCCCCAAAATTCCATGACTGCCCCCCCAAACGCGATTGCATGCAGAAATAACAAATTTCAAAAATATTTCAGTGAAAAATGGTCAGAGTGAGCGCTCTCTTCCATTTGTCCTCATTCAAAGTAGCTACTGATGAATGACACAGAAAGAAAGAAACAAAAAACACAAAAAAGAACAAAAAACAAAACAAAAAAGACAAAAAACACAAAAAGAACAAAAAACAAAACAAAAAAAATACAAAAAATAAGCCAAAAAACACAAAAAAAGAACAAAAAGAACAAAAAAAAAACCAAAGAACAAAAAAAACATAAAAACACAAAAATGAACAAAAAAAACACACAAAAATGAACAAAAAAACACAAAAATGAACAAAAAAGAACAAAAAACACAAAAAAACACAAAAAGAACAAAAAAACAAAGAACAAAAAAACAAAACATAAAAACACAAAAACGAACAAAAAACACACAAAAACAAACACAAAAACACAAAAACGAACAAAAAACACACAAAACAGAACAAAAAACACAAAAAAGAACAAAAAACACAAAAACGAACAAAAAACCAAAACATAAAAACACAAAAAAGAACAAAAAACACAAAAACGAACAAAAAAACACACAAAAATGAACAAAAAAACACACAAACGAACACAAAAACGAACAAAAAACACACAAAAAAGAACAAAAAACACAAAAAGAACAATAAAAACACAAAAAGAACAATAAAAACACAAAAAGAACAAAAAAACACAAAAAGAACAAAAAACACAAAAAGAACAAAAAACAAAACATAAAAACACAAAAAACGAACAAAAAACACATAAAAAAGAACAAAAAACACAAAAACGAACAAAAAAACAAAACATAAAAACACACAAAAAAGAACAAATAAATAAATAAAACTAAACAGATCAATGCAGCCTCAACAGGGCATAAGCCAGTTTTTGATGCATTTAAGGGATTGGGGGGGATGTGATGACCAAATAATTCTTAGCATGTCCAGACTGCCCCCCCCCCCCTGATATTCTACCTGCCCCCCTTAATAGGGTTGGCTAGATCCAGCCCTGTTAAGAGCTCTATCAGTTCTGTATTTTAATTGAAACGAGGTAAAATCCCAAAAACTCAAATGGATTCTCGTCAACTGGAAGTGAAAATAGAGTAGAAAAAAAAATCAATTTAATGTTTGATTAAAACTTTACTGAGTTATTGGAGGATCTGTTGACTGAATTGAGACATCAGCTCTGAAGTGAAATCAGTTTTTCCCTGTCCCAGTTCATGTTTGGACTCATCTATCGTTCACGACCAGCTCAGGTTATTCACCACGTCATCACAAACGAGGGCTAAATCACGAGGAGAGGAATTTACCCACCACTTGACCCCTGGAGGACCACCAACCACCCTGTGGAGAGTAAAATAGAACTAAACCCTAATCATCCTACAGGATCAAGCTCTCACTACTTCCTCCTCATGCTGTTTACCTGTAAAAAAACAACACTTTTATTCCCCTAAACCTCCACCTGAGCGTTCTCATCCTGCATGGCCTCTTCCCCCAGATCCACCACCTCCTCAGAACTCTGCAGCCTGTTCTTGTATATTTTCAGTAAATCAGTGTTTAACAGTCTGCCTGTCTCCTCTGCAGCTGGATCACAAGTCCCTCAAGACATAAGACAAAGTCCTGATGTATTGATTCGTCTCTCCTCCATCCTACTCAGGAACACCTGAACTCTTTAGGCAACCTGGAAGGAGAATCCTACCTTTACCTGACTCAGTCCATCACATCATCATCTGCTCTTCTTCTTGATGCTGAGGAACAAAAACGTCCCTCCCTCTGAGAAGCAGGATGCTTGCTGCATCGCTTGCTGTTAGGATCTGATCAGGTTCTCATTAATAAGCAAACAGGTTATTTTTTCCTGTCCTGCTTTTGTCTTTTAAATAAATGATCCTCTAATAAGTTAAATCTTTTGATAGTCTGTATAATATTTACATGCAAACATAACACCTCATCCTCATCTTCCCTCTAGACTACAGGCTCCAATAACTTCCATAAATCAAACCTGACAACTCACCAAAAGAAGACTAAGCTTGTTTTATATCAATTAGCAGCCGTCACTTTCCCTCCTCTTCCTCCTTAATCAACAAAACAACGATGAAGGCCTCAGCCGAGGATTTTCAGCATCAGCTTTAAAAGTGCTTGAATTTAAACCTTCTGAAGTTTTTTACACATTTATTTTTGAGTGAAGCTTTTTGAGAACCTGGAGGTGACGTGCTTTAAAAACAGCTTTATGTGAACTCCATCAAACCAAATCCCATTCTGGTCTCAGCAGGTTCACTCGTCGTCTGAAGACTCCTGACAAACACAGAGAGCCCAGAAAAGAGATGTGAGAGTTTTTGTTTTTTATTCTCCTCCATGAATTTCCCTGGGCTCTGAGAACAGGTGGGGAGCAGCAGGGAGCGGCGGTGAGGCCTAATGACCGTCATTACTCACCTCTCTCTGACGCCGGGGCCAGATCAATGAAGCTCCGGCACTTCTCACCTGAGACGAGAGAGGGGGGAAGGGAAAGGTGAGGAGAGAAAGGTGAAATGAGCGGGGAATAAAGGAGGGGATGAGAGAGGAGAAGATGGATGAAAATGAGAGAGGAGAGGAAATGACAGAGCGAGCATTAGAGCATCAAAGTCATATCAGCTAATAAACAAAGACAGGCAGTCAGCTGATTTGAGGTTTATTTTACCGCAGATAACATTTCCTGGAGAGACAAAATAAATACTTCAGCCCGTAACGTCAGTTTTTCTCAACTATAGATGGATTTTAGACACTGTAAAGTAGAAACAAAACAAATCAGTGACTGTCAACTGCTGGTTCCTGGGCCAAATCTGACCCAGAAGCTCCTTCAGTCCAGTCCTCTAAATACAAAACTAAACGCACGTCACCTAAGAGTTTTAAACTAAGATCTTCTTATGTTGAGAAATGATGAAGTTATGGATGTTTTGGTCACATTTTGAAAATCATATTTAAATAAATATCACTCAGAGGGTGTTGTAAATTAAATGCAGGTTCAAATCTGAGCTGAATTTGTGTCATATCGGCTGCATTACAGCCATTTATCTGTTTATGAAGATTGATTAGCTCCAAGCGTCTTATTACAATTATACACTTTTTCCACGTAAATCATTTTTTTTGGAATAACAAATGTATTGAGTAAAAAAATATGAGACTTGAGTCCAAAATAATGTAATTTCCCAGCTGATAAAAAAAAAGCATCGTAGGTGTGTGAGGTCTTTTGTTTTCTGTGAGATAATATAGATGTGATCCCACATAATAACACATTTCTCAAAATTCCTCTGTAATCCATCTTTGTAGGTTTTATTGGAATAACTCATTTATTGATATTAACTGTCAGGACTTTTAACATATTTAGTCACCAACAGGGTCAGGGAAGTCTATTTAAAGCAGGGGCGCCGTAAAGGGGGGAAAGGTTAGGATGATCCTAAGGGCCCACGAATGCCAGGGGCCCCAAAAATGTTTCTAATCCCTATGGATGAGCCGCCATTGGGCCCAAATTGATATTTTTTCATGGGGCCCAAAATCCCTGGCAGCGCCCCTGATTTAAAGTAATCCATCAAATTTATCTGACAGATAAATTCTCAAAATATACAGTTTTAAAAAAAATAAATGTATTTCTATGAAATTCTTTTGCAGCTGAACTCTTCTTTGAATCATTCTTTCATATCAAATTAAATTTACAGCAAAGTTTTGTTTTATTTTGTAAACAAAAATATATGAAGTCATTTTAAATGCATACATTTTGTATGATAACATTTTTTTATTCACAAATAAAAATGATCCAATACAAAACCAAACACAACGGTGCAAGACTGAATTGATGTTCTAAACTCTGAATAAGTAAATCATTTGATGTTTATTTATCCCTCTCTTTTTCAAGAGTACCTGGCTGCAGACACAAGATGGCAGACAAAGATGGCGGACAGCAACCTCCGTATACCGTACTGGAATTGGTTAGGGTTAGGGTTAGGTTAGGGGGAGGGTTTTTGACCTTGCTTGAAATCCCCACAGCCAATCTAGAAAAAGGATATTCACTTCCGGTACAGAGAATTACGTCACTTCCGGTAGAGAGCTTCCGGTACGGTAGTACGAGAGTGGCTGTCCGCCATCTTTGTCCGCCATCTTGTGTGTGCAGCCAGGTGCCTCTCCTCTTTTTTCTTTTTTTTACATAATTGTTAATTATATCTATTGCGTTAAATACAATTTAAATAAAGTTGATTAAAAATAGCTTGAATCAGTTTGACCCCAAAAGTTACAGACGTTCATCCAATGAAGGCTTTCTGAAAGTTTCATTAAAATCTGTCTCTCTCACACACACACACACACACACACACACACACACACACACACACACACACACACACACACACACACACACACACACACACACACACACACACACACACACACGATGCAGCCCTGCTCAGTGTGGGTTAACGACGCCAGCCAATCAGAGAGCTCCATCACATCACATGACCAGCTGAATAGGGAAAACTTATTTTTCTCACCTATACAATCTAAACCTAACTGTCTATTTTAAGCTTAACTTTAGTCTGATTTCAGCAGCTGTCTGTGGACAGTTTACATCAAACATCTTTTCAACCAAAACAAGGCTGCATTAATTAATTAGTTCAAAGCTTCTTTTCTGAACTGTAACTAACCAATTTAATAATTCTCCTCCTTGTTAAAAACCTGGAACAGAACAGCGCTCCTTCGCTTCGTTCTGTTTCTTCCTGGCAGCTGCAGAGAGTTCATGAGAACTCAGTGAGACCCGACGGGTCACAGATCAGCAGCTACAACATGAGCCATAACTCAGCCTCTGCAGTGCCACAGACAGGAGGCAGGTCCATCCATTACCGGGCTGATTACCAACGCCCCCGCACCGACACAGACCCCCCTCCCGTCCCCAGAACCACAAACCACCTCCACAGACTAAATATGAAGACACTCTGTTTGGAGGATAACTTCACTTTCTGATGAGAACAGAAGTCTGTGCAGAACCAAATTACAGTAAACAATAAGATGATAAAGAAAAACATTTTTATTCATTTTTGCACCTAATAAATTGCTCTCAAATAGTTTTAATGATGGGAATAAATGGTCTCATTTCCTACAACAAAGCTTATAAAACAGATCAATCTTCTGGAGTTGACTCGCACATCAGCACCTCAAGCTCTAACTCTGCACACTGCCACCCACTGGTCATGTATGGGGTGACAATAATACAAATCTCAGGGTGTTTATTTGTTTGTCAAACACTTATTTTATTTATAAGGCATGTATTTATCTGAATGAACATTAGAAAAACTCCTCAAAAGTACCAGTACATTTTTTAAAAAGCATTTCATTTTTCTTGTCTACAGATTCATAAATTGATCAAAAGGATTTTGAGTGAGTTCAGGAATCTAAGGATTAAAGAAGAAGAATCGATGTGCCACAGGGCTCAGTGTTGTTTATACTGTATATGAATAATATTGTTCAACATGATGCAAAGCTTTCTGCAGATGACACTGTGCTTTATTGATGCACCTGAGCTGGCTGTTTAGACGTTGCAAGTTATTTTAATTGTACAAAAACATCTTGCTAGTTGAAGCCCCTTTATGTCCATCTTTGGTGATATTTTATACATGCATGCCTCGTCTTTGAGTCTTTATAACGTTTATCATGGAGCTTTGAGTTTCATAACACATCATAAGTCAATAATTTATAAAGCCAATATTGGACTCATCCCCCTACATTAAACAAAAGCTTTAACCTCAGATCAGGCGGTTATTCTGGACATGTTTTAAGATAGCATTTTATGATGATCTGATTAATTTGTTTGCTGATATTGTTATTTTTACATATTTTATTGTGTTTTTCTTTGTATGAGTATTTGTGGAAACTTGTCTTGGCCACGACACTCTTGAAGAAGAGATTCTGAATCTCAACGAGGCAAATCCCGATTGAAATCTGACTCAATACGACCCCTAGTGGCTGGCTGCGGTACGTTTGTTAAGCCCCTCCCCCTCATGGTAAGAATCCGCTCCTTCTTGAGATGCTTCAGCCATATTTATTCTTTAAAAAACTCTTATATTGTATAATTGTAATTAATGTTTTATAACCAGTGTGAAAAAAGCCAAGATTAATTAAACTTAACCCAAATTCTCCTGTTGCTTTCTGCGCTATTTATTACATTCAGTTCATATCAACCAGCTCATTTAACATGTGACTTCATTAATATACCTGCAGCTAATAATCAGCTTGACGCCTCGCATCGTTACAGAAATATAAACTCATCAGAGACCGACTCAAGACGTTTTTTGGGGGGTTGAAAGAGACCAAGTGGTAAAATCTAATGACCAAGTTTCTCGAGCTGTGATGAAAGCAGCCAAAAGGTGAGCGTCTGATTAGGACATGAATTTAAAATGTAATTAAAGAGCGAGCGGGCTCGTCTGTGACCTGACGACAGGACTAAGAACACAATCAGTATTCCTTCATACGCCGAGCATCGCAACGCTGCTCTGAAATGCTAATTATACAAAAAAGATAGTAAAAAACACACACTTATCACAGCTTCAGCATATCAGGCTGTAATGAAACGGGTTCATTTCAGGCTTCAGGTGGTTTCAAACGCCTCGCAGTTTCACTCCAACGTCCCATAATTCACTCTGAGAGCAGCCTTTCAGCCCCCCCCCCCTGCAGCTCTGCAGACTGTTTAATCAGTGTCGTCTGGGGGTTAATTACAGCTCTGATGAGAATGAATGGTTTATAGAACAACAGCTAATGTACCTGAGCGTCAGACTGAATCATTCAGCTAACAGATAAAACCTCCAATCAAACAGGAGCGAAATGAGTCAAAATGAGACGGAATCCCACAAAAAGTTATCTGTAAATGGTTTAATTTATTTAGTAAATACGGTTATTTGTTATGAAGGATGTCATCGAGGAACAGTGTTCTGAACTTCAGCTGTTCGAGGTCTCTTCCTGATTTAGTCTCCAGCAGGATTTTGAGGTTGACTCTTGGTTTTCTGGGTTCCCGTGAGTCCAGATCAGGTTGCTGCCTGACCCGGTTTCAGGTGTCTGCACACCTTCATGAAAAGATATGAGACGGAATAAGAAAAACTACTAAACAAAATACATTTCTTAAAAAAAAAACTCTCCATGTAGGTAATCCTGTTGAATTTTTATTTCAGAAATCACCTCAGAGGTGTGTCATAATTACAATGTGTTCTTAAACTTTTTCTGTATCTCAACCCAATGCAAACTGTTGGTGATAAAATCTAAAATCTGAAAATACCTTTTCCTTTTTTGTGTGCAGCCTGTGCTCACTATATATTTTCATATTGAAAAGCAGTGTTTCAGCGTGAAACCAGACTCGGTTTTGAGCCTCTTCCCGGTTCTCATCAGCACCGAGCTCAGCTCCTTACGAGTCTCTTCAGTCGCGGCAGATTGTCGTGATGTAACGAGGTGAGTAAGCCTCGCTCAAGTGTTCAGGGCTGATTTTTAATTTAACCATTAACTGCTGGCCTCCTGTGTCTCAGTACAGACCTGACGATTAAATCAAACCACAAAAAAAATTCTGTTTTCCCCATCAGGCCCCACAAGGGCTGTTTACCCAAAGCTTTAAAAGTCAGAGAGACATCAAGTGTTTTTACTGCATTCTGTTTGTTTAACGGGAGGAATAACTGTGATCGGTGAATAAATGCAGGAAAATGTGATGAAATTTAAGAATCAAAAGGAGCTAAAAAGCCTTCTGAGCTGTGCAACACCAAATATAAGGATTTAAATAAACCACAAACTGAGTCACGGTCAGAACTCTGGCTTATGTCACTTTTATGGCTCCATAGAACCTGAAACCAAAGCTGAGGTTTGTAGGTTTTCCTCTCTGCTCAGTAAAACGTCAATCAAACGTTATTTCTGTCTTCTTTTGAAGGTGGAAGCTCTTGAGTTTTATAGAAAGCTGATTAAACCAGACAATGATGAATTACAGGATGTAAACAAAACCAGCAAGTTCACTTCACAATGAGAGCATCGCTGTTCGAGGGCCGGTACCACGTTTTAGGTGTTCCCTTTCTTCAACACACCTGATCTGAATTAGTGAGGCTCATAATTCAACATTTAAATCAGGTGTGTTGATGAGGCCGGATGTAGGCATGGGCAAGGGGGGCATTGCCCCCCAAAATGCCATGACTGCCCCCCCCAAACGAGATTGCATGCAGAAATAACAAATTTCAAAAATATTTCAGTGAAAAATGGTCAGAGTGAGCGCTCTCTTCTGTTTGTCCTCATTCAAAGTAGCTAGTGATGAATGACACAGAAAGAAAGAGAAACAAAAAACACAAAAAAGAACAAAAAACAAAACAAAAAACACAAAAAGAACAAAAAAACAAAAAGAACAAAAAACACAAAAAGAACAAAAACACAAAAAGAACAACAAAAACAAAAC
Organism: Callopanchax toddi; assembly: GCA_006937965.1. Classification (NCBI taxonomy): domain Eukaryota; kingdom Metazoa; phylum Chordata; class Actinopteri; order Cyprinodontiformes; family Nothobranchiidae; genus Callopanchax; species Callopanchax toddi. The sequence goes on from SSNR01000005.1 coordinate 2,659,719, forward strand.
AAAAAAACAAAAAAGAACAAAAAACACACAAAAAAGAACAAAAACACAAAAAGAACAAAAACACACAAAAAAGAACAAAAAACACAAAAAAGAACAAAAAACACAAAAAAGAACAAAAACACACACAAAAGAACAAAAAACAAAACAAAAAAACACACAAAAACAAAACAAAAAACACAAAAAGAACAAAAAAAACAAACAAAAAATACAAAAAGAACAAAAAACAAAACAAAAACAAAAACAGAACAAAAACACAAAAAGAACAAAAAACACAAAAAAGAACAAAAAACACAAAAAGAACAACAAAAACAAAACAAAAAAACACAAAAAACAGAAAAAAACAAAAACACAAAAAGAGCAAAAAACACAAAAAAGAACAAAAAACACAAAAAGAACAACAAAAACAAAACAAAAAAACAAAAAAGAACAAAAAACACACACAAAATAACAACGAACACAAAAAGAACAACAAAAACAAAACAAAAAAACAAAAAAGAACAAAAAACACACAAAAAAGAACAAAAAACACAAAAAGAACAAAAAACACAAAAAGAACAAAAAGACAAAATAAAACAAAAAAGAACAACAAAAACAAAACAAAAAACACACAAAAAAGAACAAAAAGACAAAAAGAACAAAACAAATAAACAAAAAAGAACAACAAAAACAAAACAAAAAACACAAAAAAGAACAAAAAAAACATAAAAACACAAAAAATAACAAAAACCCCCCCACAAAAAAACAAAAACAAAACCAAACCTAACCAGATGAGGTCAGCCTCAACAGGGCATCAGCCAGTGTCCTACTTGTTCCGTCCCAAGCCGGGTAAATGCAGAGGGTAGGGATCAAATATGAACATAAATCTATGGATAGAGGAACTGATATGATGATGGTGTAGTTTTTGATGCATTTAAGGGATTGGGGGGATGTGATGACCAAATAATTCTTAGCATGTCCAGACTGGCCCTCGCTGATATTCTACCTGCCCCCCTTAGTGGGGCTGGCTAGATCCGGCCCTGTAAGGACACCTCTATGCTGGGTTCAGGCCCTCAGGGACCAGGACTGCTCACTCCTGATCTCAATCAAGACAGCTCCGAGGACTTAGGTCAAGTCTCTCTGGTACTCCTGTGGGGCTAGAACCACATTTTTAAAAACTGTGTTTTAGTAAATTAAAATGAATCATTTAAATCATCTAAAATCTGAAGGTTAGTCATCATCAGAGATGATAAAAACCAATAAATTACTGATATTTGTTTTGTCAAAATTTGGAAGAAGAAAAATGAAGGACTTTCAGTGAAAGAAGCTGAAATCAGAACAAGAATTATGACCACAAACCAGTTTTATCCTGTCAGACCAACAAACACAACAAGGCTGTTCTGCTTTTAGCTCATTTAGAGAGATTTAAACTCAAATAGCTGCCTTCTTCCTGCAGCTTTTACCATAAATCACCACTTTAGTGCTACGAGAAGTTACAGGCGCTTTTATCAAGTCTCTATTTGGAAAAAAAATCAAAAATCCTACAAATTCTCAGCAACATTCAAGGACTTAACAAGAATCTGTTGAAAAAAACAGGAAAATGTGAGAGAATTTAATGAAAGTTTAATCATCCAGAACCACCAACAGCTACATGGTCTTCACCAGGTAACACAGAGTCAATCAACCAAAGTTCTTAGAGGTCAGAAGGAGCTGAGCCACTGACCCGGTCCAGAGGGTGGACCTCTCTGGGATCCCACAGAGGAAACGTGGTCAGATGGATCTGCGTTGGTGGAAGTAATGGACACAGTGTTCCTCAGACCAAAGAGAAAAAGAACATCCATTCTGCTGTCAGTAACAAGTCCAGGTTCTGGTGGTGGGCTTGGATTGTGGTTCTGTAATGGCAGCATTAATGCAGAAAGCAGAGATTTTGTTGCCTTCAAGGCCTCATCTGCTCCAGGAGCCTCCAAAAACCACATTCAGGAGAGGAAACAGGTTCTGGACCAGCCCCAAATACAACTATTAGAAAAATTAGAAACCAAACAGGTTTCATTTTGTCTGACAGGAAGCAAAGCACCAGACCTATGAGCTGCTGCCCTGTGGCACGCCAGCATCTTCAGTCAGTTTCAGGCACAAACTGAGCTTCTGCAGCAGCAACTCCTCAATTTTCAAAACCTAAATCATCTGTCTCAACAAACAACACTGATTTAACCCCTCAGAGATCAACAACAACATCCAGCGTCCATGAAGCCATCAGCTGGAGATTCCTCATCCATCAAACACTCGAACTCCAAAACATCCTCAAGAAAACAGAGGGAGGCAGGAAATGTGCTGCAGCTTTTCACACACACACACACACACACACACGAAGAGACAGACGGGTGTTTAATAATTCCAATTAGAGCGAAATATTGACCTGAATGTGATGGATTTTGTGTTAAATGATGCTTCAGTAAAACATAGAGATAGAGAAGTTTTTTCATAGTAAACATCAGAAACACTCTAATTCAGATCGGGGTTCATTCTGTGGGTCAACGTGGGCAATAATATAAGATAATATTATAAAACTAATAAAATTCATATACTGATGTTTAGACATCTTCATATTTTGGCTAATGTCAGTTCTTTCTTCAGCAAAGTTTAAAAATAAAAACCAAAAACCTGCAGGTCAGACATCATTTTGACCAAATTTCCTCAGACTGTAGTTTTATTTTACATTTTCTTGTATTTCAACATGACCAGTGCTGGTTTTAATTCTCTTTCTGTTGGTAAAATCCTCGTTTTAGCAGAGAAAACGTGATTTGAGAGTAAAGACATAACGGGTTTGGCCTCAGGACAACTTTAGGAGCACCTCTCCTCCTCCTCCTCCTCACCGACCTGCTTCGTGGATGTTCTCCTCGCAGGAGTACCAGATGCCGGTGTGGAACCGGCGGAAGAGGAAGCGGTCGTCCCCGGTCTCCCAGCTGTAGTGGACTTTGTTCTGGTCCGTCTCGTTCACACCGTAGTCGATGCAGTTGTGGCGCCGCTGCTTGCTGCAGTTGGGTTTGGGGACCCGCTGGGTGCCTTCGCACCAGTAGGTGGTGATGAAGGCGGTGGTGGAGAAGAACAGCGCCACCAGGTTCAGAGCCACCGACAGCAGCGCGCGACACCTCCGCGACGTCTTCATGGCGTCGGAGCGAACTGCCGCGTCCTTCACGCGGAAAAGAAAGTTCATCCAAGAAGCAGAGAGGCGGAAGGAGGAGGAAGAGGAGCCCAGAGGAGGAGGAGCGGCGGCATGGCGCGGCGAAGACGCACGGAGGATTTACGCGCGTCTCCTCTGCCGCGTCTGTCGGTTTGTCCTCAGCGCGGAGGGACAGGAGGACAGCGAGCCGGGAATCATTAAAACCTTCTTCCATCAGCTTCACACAGCGGGATGGTGCTGATGCTGCGGAGCATCTCCTCCTCCTCTCTCGGTGCGGCTGTTTGTGCGTCATCACCGGGACCGAACTGCGCTTATAAATCAGAGAGAGCTCACTCCTCCACCAATCCCTCTCCACTCCCATGATCTCTTCATCTTCATCATCTAAGTGACAAACCCTCTCCTTCAGCGAGTTTCCAACCATCGAAAGCTAAAAGCGTCCAGATTTTCATCAATTAGACTAAAGAATCAGCAGAAAGTAAACTAAAACGGGGCATGTTCTTACATAAAAACTATTTAAAATAACAACACGAGAAAGAAAAGAACCCATAGTCTCAGATGTTGATTGGTTTTCTTCTTTTGAGGCTAAAACAAATTATAATGAGCTTTATCTGGCTCCACTTCACAACATTAAAACAGGAGGGATTCAATCAAAACCAGTTTGAAAAGATGAGTTTTGAGCTGCTTACTAAAGGAGACCACAGAGTCCAGATCTCAGAGGAAGAGGGCTCCAGGTGCCTGGAACGCTGCAGACCTCGATCAGGACCTGCTGGGGATGTGGAAGGTCTTTATTGTTGGTGCTGCTGGTCCAAGATGGTCCAAGGAGTTTAATTTAGACAGATGAAGAGGATGGAATGAAGGCACAAATTACAATTTCCAGTTCAGAATGAAACACAGTGGAGCTTAACCTGAAACATTTCTTAAAGGATGAAAACAAAAGTGAACAAAAACGTTGAATATGGGTTTCCATTAGGCTGACCTCAGAGACCCTGACCTCTGAGTCACCTGAGCATCTCTGAACCCGGGTACCAGCTTGTCTGAGACAGATAAACAGCTGGTTCCAGTCCCTTTAGTCTGACTGAAACCTGCTTTTCTCCCACACAGTCTATTGTAAAAAAGCGTCTGCCTCCAGTTTAAGTAAAAGTACCTCCTGAGCTGCAGTTGACTCACCTGAATCTGATCCTCTCATTATCCACTGCTCCATCAGAGCAGCTCGAGCCACTACTTGCTGTCAGATTGTTTTGCCTGTTTAATCTCCTCTGCAGGTTCAAGTCGGTTACTTTTATCTTAGTAAACCTCTGCTGGTTTATAGATAAACGTTCCTCACCCTTATCTGGACTCCCTCAGCATCCATCCCCCGTGACCCGAAAGACAAGGACAAAACGAGCAAACAATCAATCAAAAAACTCAGGATGAGCTTCAGCTTCCTGCTGTAATAAACCATTTAGTTACTCTGGAACATAATGAACTTACTGATCTGTATCTTGAAAATCAAACTTTTTAGGACTTCACTTTTTGAATTCTCTGTCTGACATCCTCCTTCAGTAAAATCCTAAAGATCAAACAAAGGTCTTAGACACTTAATTACATTTAACCTAATATATTTTCTGTCATTTGTTTTATTTAAATGAATAAAGTGACTTTTTATTGATCAGCAGCCACAATCTGATCACTTTCAGGCATGAAAATCACTGGTGACAAGGCTGCGCCGCCCCACACCGATCCATCAGCGCTCGTTTTACGGTTCCCACCTTCAGATCAATACAGTGTGTGTGTGTGTGCATGTGTGTGTGCATGTGTGTGTGCATGTGTGTGTGTGTGTGTGTGTGTCTGCGATGAATGGCAGGTCTGTCTGAGCCTCTCAGGAGTCAATAACCAGAACGCAAAACCACGTGTTGATACATATCTGATGATACTGTTGGATTTATTCCACCTCTAAAGTATTAAAATATTCTAGTTCTGTCTTATTAATTTTTTCTTTTTTTGTCAGAAAAAAAAGAAATGCAGTTTTAGTGAATATTTAACCCTCAAAGTAAAAGAATTCTGTTGTTTTTTGAGACAATAATAATAATAAAATGAATCTCCTCTATAAACCCTGCTGCTGAACGCTGCAATAAAGCGTTTTTATTTAAAATATTTTGATACCAGCTTGTAATGTTTGCTTTCATGCCTCAAATTTGGTTATAAAAGCTTATAAAAATGATAATAAAATGGTGCATTCTGCTGTTTGTGTCAGATCTTTGAGAGTAAATCCTCGTTCTCTCACTCACACTTTCAGATCTATTTGCCCGTCTTGCTGGACTGATGCCCACGGCGAGATTTCCCATCGGATACATGTGACCATCTGTGGGTTTAGCCCAGATTTGTTTGCAGTCTGAATTAAATCGCTGCAGCAGCAGGTAGATCACGACGTCCGAGTTAACACGGCTGACTGCAGCAGGAGGTAACGCAATCCACCCCGGGAGGAACACCATCAACACACCCCGCCCGATACACACTCAGACACACAACTCTATGTGCGAACCTGAGATAGGAAACAGCAGGAACTCCAAACCTCACCTTTAAAAGTTTGGATTCAGTTTGGACAAACTTTAACTGACAGCTGGATTTGATCCTGTCTGTGAAAAATGACAGATTTTCATTTTGAGGTATAAGTGACTCGTCTCTGACTAGAAGTCCCTTCATGTCTTTGAGCATTTAAACTGTTAACAGTTTTATAATCGCTTGGATTTTTTTACAGCACAACATTTATTTTAGGATGGATTTATGTCCACGAGTCCAATAACAATGTTCTCCTGGGGGAGAGAGTAAATCACAACTTATAAAATGACACAACACTTTTACTGAGCTGTAAATGTTTCTGTTTTAAGAGAGAAGTGTCCCAGTGTGAAGCTGCTGTGATAAACAATCAGCAGCCTTTATTGATGGGTTTTAACTCAGGCTTGTTGTCCACTCTTTCTTTTTAAAACGAGGTTTTTCCTAAACCTGTCAGTATGAGGGGCCGCCAGGGACATTATTCCAAGTTACCTCTCATACACACTAGTGAAAACCTCTCATACACACATGTGAAAACAAAACCTCTCATACACACATGTGAAAACCTCTCATACACACTAGTGAAAACCTCTCATACACACAAGTGAAAACAAAACCTCTCATACACACATGTGAAAACCTCTCATACACACATGTGAAAACAAAACCTCTCATACACACATGAAAACCTCTCATACACACCTGTGAAAACCTCTCATACACACATGTGAAAACAAAACCTCTCCTACACACATGTGAAAACCTCTCATACACACTAGTGACAACTCTCATACACACTAGTGAAAACCTCTCATACACACTTGTGAAACCCTCTCATACACACATGTGAAAACCTCTCATACACACTAGTGAAAACCTCTCATACACACATGTGAAAACAAAACCTCTCATACACACATGTGAAAACCTCTCATACACACTAGTGAAAACCTCTCATACACACATGTGAAAACCTCTCATACACACATGTGAAAACAAAACCTCTCATACACACATGTGAAAACAAAACCTCTCATACACACTTGTGAAAACCTCTCATACACACTAGTGAAAACCTCTCATACACACTAGTGAAAACCTCTCTCACACATGTGAAAACCTCTCATACACACATGTGAAAACAAAACCTCTCATACACACATGTGAAAACAAAACCTCTCATACACACATGTGAAAACCTCTCATACACACTAGTGAAAACCTCTCATACACACTAGTGAAAACCTCTCATACACACTAGTGAAAACCTCTCATACACACATGTGAAAACCTCTCATACACACATGTGAAAACCTCTCATACACACTAGTGAAAACCTCTCATACACACTAGTGAAAACCTCTCATACACACATGTGAAAACCTCTCATACACACATGTGAAAACCTCTCATACACACATATGAAAACCTCTCATACACACATGTGAAAACCTCTCATACACACTAGTGAAAACCTCTCATACACACATGTGAAAACCTCTCATACACACATGTGAAAACAAAACCTCTCATACACACATGTGAAAACAAAACCGCTCATACACACATGTGAAAACCTCTCATACACACTAGTGAAAACCTCTCATACACACATGTGAAAACAAAACCGCTCATACACACATGTGAAAACCTCTCGTATGAGAGGTTTTCACATGTGTGTATGAGAGGTTTTCACATGTGTGTATGAGAGGTTTTCACTAGTGTGTATGAGAGGTTTTCACATGTGTGTATGAGAGGTTGTCACATGCGTGTATGAGAGGTTTTCACATGTGTGTATGAGAGGTTTTCACATGTGTGTATGAGAGGTTTTCACATGTGTGTATGAGAGGTTTTCACATGTGTGTATGAGAGGTTTTCACATGTGTGTATGAGAGGTTTTCACTAGTGTGTATGAGAGGTTTTCACATGTGTGTATGAGAGGTTTTCATATGTGTGTATGAGAGGTTTTCACATGCGTGTATGAGAGGTAACTTGGAATAATGTCCCTGGTGGCCCCTCATATGTCAGTGTCTTCTTTTATAGCTGCTAATGTGACCCTGATCAATCCTTGTGTTCCACCTTTTTGAGATGAAACACTCATGTTTTGTGATTTTGATTGAGAACAAGTCAAAGTCCTGAACTCCCCTCGCTCTAGAGACAAGACAACCAAACCAAAACCTTCTCAGCTGTGATGGTCTGAAGCTTCAGAAGCCAAATCCTCTATGTTCACTGGCAACTCTGACCTCCAACCTTCACTTAAACGAGCATCGGAGAAATCCCTCCAGCTGTTCCTGACTTGACTTCACTCATCCTATTAGTTTAAACACTCATTAGAGGAGAAAATTACAGTCTGAAACACTCCATGACTTCAGAGGACATTACATAACAACTATTTGCCTTAAAAACACCCCAAACCTCATCTTAGACAAAACTAATCCTCATACGATTCATTAGTAATGCTAATACCACTTTGGCTCCAGTGCAAGACTCAGAGGACTGGCAGACTCTGTTTACTGCGTTTTTTAATAGAATAATACTTTTGAGCTGAAATTAAAATGTATTTATTTGATGTGTGACACAAACTCATAACAGTGAGTTCATCTTTTTCTGTATTCTTGGAATCTTAATTTAAAATACAGAAATATTTTTACTAATGAGGAGTCATAAGATGCAATAGGATGAGACAACCTGTAAAATAAAGTGACTGACAGAAATCACACAGACACTGTTTTCTGTTCCACATCAGAGCTCTTATTGTGGCGGTGCAGCAAACAGGAAGGACACGCTTCAAGGTTTGGATGCAGGTGACTCGTCCTTGTGGGAAATACGTGACTGACCGCGCAGATGCTGTATGATGAGATTAACACCTCCAGCAGGAAGTGGTCAACATCTGGACAACCTGCTGCAGAGGTCAGAGGTCAGAAAACACTCAGGCGTCACGTTTCTACCTGTCGTACTGAGAAAGGTGAGCAGGAAGGGATGTTTCAGGTCTGTCAGCTGGTAAAACTCACCTTCAGTGAAGGTGATTTGAGAAGAAGGAACAACAAATAGACAAACCACATCTAGAGTGTAAAGGTATAAGACACAATTGAGATTGTCCGAGGATGACAGTGGTCTCAGTCACGCTCAAACTAGCCATTAGCTCACAATCACCAAAGTTTCAGCAGAGAGGTTTTGAAATATGAACATCTACAGCTCTTTAAATAACTTCAGTCTGGAGAAACAGATTACTTCTGATCAAGCAGATGAGCTAACGATGTCATAAAAAGGTTTCAGCTTTAAAAAATCATAGTACCGGTACTTTGTTATTTATAACCTTCCTATTGTCATACATTTTGCATTCTGTGCTTTTTTCATCAGAAATCATGTAAAATTCCAGTCAAACACTAGCTAGAGTTGTTTTAAGACAGCTGGAATTTGCATTCTAAACACTGGCTTGTTTTTCTGTTCAGAGCTTATCCCAGTTTCTCCAAACTGAGGTTGTTTAAAGTCCCATCAGGTGAGATACTTGTTTAAAATCTTTACACAAAGTTTAAAAACTTGTATCCCTTAACATTAGTCAGAATAGAGCAATAAGGCTCTAATCTTTTTGTTATAATTGAGACAAACCCGTTGGACGATTGAGACATTTCATTTCATACGTGTGTGTGTGTGTGTGTGTGTGTGTGTGTGTGTGTGTGTGTGTGTGTGTGTGTGTGTGTGTGCGTGCTTTGGACCATGCTGCGACAAGAGATCAGGTGTTTTTATTTGATAGAAATCACAGATAAACTCCTGACAGGGTTAAGGTTAAACTAACCTGATGATGGGAGAAAACGTCTGAATCAAAGCGCGCTCTGGAGGATTTCATTTGTCCTGCAGAGTCTCCTCCTCAGTCATGGTTTTATTCCAGTTTATCTCCCTGTTGGGCTCAAAGTAAACAGCAGCAGATTTCAGCTGCTCCTGGTTTCCAGTTCTGTGTCTGTATGGGGGTGTGGGGGGGGTCAGAGGGAAGGGGGGAGTAAATGCATTAATGCTAATTCCCTCCAGATGGATTGCTTACAGTGGTGTGTGCAGCGTGTTGATATGGATGTATTAATTATTGTGTCAGTTAGAGTTGAGGATGAGCTGCAGTTTGACTGACCTTTAACCCCGAGCGTCTCATTTCCCGGACCAGGTCTGAAGCACACAAGGACTTCAGTTTCACTTTGACTCTCACTTATCCACATGCACACCTTGTCAGAACGTAGACAAAGTGCTGTTGAATATGGTGATGGAGAACAGAGGCGGGGGGCTCCTGCTGAAGTCCACTGCTGTCTCCACAGTAACTGCACCAGAGGACCAGCTGTTCCACCTCCTGTCTGACTCAGGATGTGTCGTCTGCAAACTTCAGGAGTTAAGCAGATGGATCATAAAGGGAGAAAAGGACAGAGCACATCCCTGGAGGGTAATGGTCTGGGTGCTGGATGTTGTTTTCACCAGCATCACCTGCTGCCTCCTGTCCGTCAAAAGGTTTGTGATCCCCTGACTGAGGCTGGACTGGAGGATTCTGGGGAAAACTGCGACATAAATTAAGTCCAGAAAGTTTTATTTCATAATTAAACGCCTTTTATAAAAATGTATTGTTACTTTTTATCAGAAATGCCATTTAGAGACTGTTTTTCACTTTTTCATACAAGTAGCTTCTCTTTAGAAGGAACAGGTTTAAATGCATCCAGTGCTGATATCACAGAAATGCCTCGCATTCAGAGAGGTTCTTCAGGTCTGAACTTTAAATCACGTTGGTCATGATTTAATTTGCTCCTGTTGTTGAGACTCAGACGAGCTGTTTCTCAGCTGAATGGTGTCAGAACCTGCTGCTCGGACTCGTCTCTGCCTGTTCAGACTTGATTCATGGGTTCAGGATCAAGGTTCTCTGGAGGACTGATGTCATCTCCGTTTCTCTGAGTGGCCACCTGCTGAGCAAAAACACGGCGAGTGTGATAAGTGAGCCGACTTTGATTGTTGCTAAAACTTTTGGAAAGTTTCTTTAAAATATCAGATGCAACAAAGCAATAATTTATAGTTTTATTGTTTAGTAGTGAAGCGTTAACTCCTCCTAAAACGTGTTTTTCCTCTCTGGTTAGTGAATTAAAGAAACCTCTTTCTGCTCTGGACTTGACTTCAGTCCAATCTGCTCTAATCCAGAACAGAAACATGGAAAAGTGCCAGTGAGGGTTTTAAGCCATTGTTACAGTAAAATCATAATGTTTCTAATCTACAGCCGTCCACACAGATCAACAGAGATTTAAGACGCTTTTTTCTTTGCATGTCTTCCATCGATTCGCCTCGCTAAACTTTCACAAGTCGTGTGTGATGAAGAGAGAAAGCGTGAAGTTTGGACAGAAAGGCTAAAGTTGTAAATCCTCAGCCTGGTCTTGGTGAACACAGAGAGTCGGCCTTTACAGCCGAGGAAGCCGTGACTGATGGCTGCTGCTCTGCAGAGCCAAAGAGACAGATTTACACTCGTTCTGTTCTCACGTTCAGCCTCTGCTGAGACTCAACACTCAGAACAACAGCGGTCTTAATCTGTAGTCCTAATGACTCATATTTTTATAAATAAGATCATCACTGACTCCAGGAATCAGCCTGAAAGTTAAATATTCAAACAGTCAAACAGGTCTTCTGAATGGATTTGAATTTGGACAACCTGACTAAAATGACCTGTTTCCGTATAGTTTTCTGTTTCCTCTGCAGATTGGCTGTTTTTTTTGCGTGAAAACACCAAATCAAACGTTCAAAGCTGAACTGGAAGCTGCTGTGAGTCGTTCAGGAAGTCTCTGCTCATTGCTAATCCTTTGAGCCTCCATTGAAATTCACACGGACCACTCCGCCTGGGGGCTCCATCTGATTCAGAACCCCTCCTCCTCCCCGCGGCCATCTTTCTCCTCTGAGGGCCGTCTCTCACATGTCAGGATTAGTCAGGCGTTGACTTGGACCTTGTTACTGAAAAGCTCGTCCGTCTTGTTTCTAACAGCGTTCAGCTACCTGAAGCTCAGAAAAACGAACGGTATTTTACTTTGTAATGAAAGCGTCTCAGGGGTGTGAAAAAGGAGGAGCCCCCTCCATAAATCCACACCTTCAGGTGGAGGGTGTTCATGTCGGCGCCGGTCCGGCTGCTTTCTGATTTTTATGTTTTATTCACGCTCTTTTCTTTCTGCTTCTTCGCCTCTTTGAGGACGATCCGTCTTCAGCTGGCAGGTGAAGAAGCAAGAAAACCCTGCTGCTGTTTTTAATAGAATTAAGATCTTTAAATTCTAGGAGTTCTAGGAGATAAAGTGTCAGTTTTAAACAATGAAGAGTCAACTGGGTGGATTTTCTCCACAGATGATGTTGAATCATGATAAAAAGTTTAAACCTGAGCTTAAATCTTGAACCAGCAGCTGATTGGTCACTTTCAGTCCCGACCTAATTGGACTGATTTCGTTAATTTGCTTCTTTCGCTTGTGTTTCGAGAGGGGAACCAAGTTTGTAGCTCTGAGATTAAACAAAAAGCAACAAATGTGTAAAAGCAAAACGTGTGTTTACATAAAGGATCGATATCTAATCCTGACTTTAATCTGGTTTTGGTGCTTTATGCGTCCTCCCCTCTCTGCCAGGAGAACGAGATCGTTTGTGTCTGACAAAAGGCTTCGGTGATTTAGGAGCTAAGCCTCCGTCTGAGAGGAGGGCAGAAGGATGGCTTATCTCAGGCTGAAACGATGCTCAACACAGAAACAGACACAAAGGAGACAAAATGACAGCAGAGAGTCTAAAAGTTCAGACTCTGATAAACGTCTGGATGTGTGGTTTAGGAGAACCAGGACCTTCTGTCTGAATCATCATCAGATGTCAACTCAACAGTTAGGCTTTGGACCACTACTGAAATGTGTCTGTATCAGTAGTTACTGTTATTCTGGACTCATCACATTTTGCACTGGTTTGATTCAGTTTTGAACTGGTCTTTCATGGAAAGACTAGAGACTGTTTTGTTTTTAAACAGGATAGATTTAGACTTGGATTGGTTGGAAATGAGATCAGAACTGGATGGAGACTGCTGTTGGTCTGAACTGGTTCAGATCTGTTTAGAACTGGTTATGATGGAGTTAGAAGACGGATTCAGATTTTTGGATCAAACTGGTTTGATGTGTTTTGGATTGGAAATGTCTTCGGACCGATCGGAAACAGGGCTCGAACTGGATGAAGTTCAGGATTCAGACTTATGGTCTTGGGCTGATTTGAAACTGGTTTAGATTTAGTTTTGAACTGGTTTTGATGGAGTTAGAAGCTGGACTGAGGGACTGATCTTTGACTGGTTTGAGTTAGATTGAGTTTTGGTCTCAGGCTGAGGTTCAGACTGGTTTAGATTTAGTTTTGGACTGGTTTTGATGGAGTTAGAAGCAGATTTTTGTTGAATGTTATTTTGGTCTTAAGCCTAGACTTGGTTTTGGATAGATTGGAGACTGGGACTGAACTGGTATGGACTTGACGTTGGACGAAACTTCTATTTGAACAAGTTTTGAATCTAATATTTGACACAAGTCGGATCTGGTTGGAGTTTCTAACTGGTTTTGCTTTTCTTTTAAACCCATAAATGAGCATGCTCTTTTAAAGTTTTTTTCCTCACCAAATCATTCCTGACTGGAGTTGCTTCAGGATTCTGTTGTGGTCAGACCTCCCGCTGCAGGACGGCGATGCCTCTAAAACTTTAACCGTGCTGCACAGGTTCTTTCTCTTCTCCACACGTGTACTTCTTATAAAATCATTCAGTCTACCCCTCCTGAGATCAAATCCAGAGCAGACGCTCCAGTGCTCAGATTCATCCACACTCCACCTGCATCGCTCTCCCTCCTCCATCAGCCTCCTGCTTCAGCGTGGAGGAATAACTCACCAGCAGCCCACAGTAATATCAGACTGCCTATCGATTACGCTGCCGGCCTGGGAGAGATTGACTTCTTCTAATGCAGACAGAAACCGAGTAGGTGGACATTCGAGGGACACTCAGGAAGCTGCAGGAGGAAATGAGCAGACAAATTATGTGGAAGGTCCTGTGGTGACATTATGCATGTATTGTTGGTGTTCATGTGGTTTTTAAGAGAAAAATGTCAGATGAATCAAGATGAGATCAAAGAGGAAATTTGATCAACTCCAGATGGAGTCAATCTCTTATAAATGGAGTGAAGATGCGGGCTTGGTTCAAAAAGAAACACTCAGTTTGACACCCAGCTAAAGTAACACTTCATTTTACCGTTTCTAGCTCTTCATAACAGTAAAAATGGGATTTGAACCTCTGACAGTCACTTTATATATACAGTCTCTTTGGAATAAAAAAGTATTTTTAAATATAATTTGGTTAATTTACCTTAAATTGTTAATTAAATGTTGCATTTGGTGCACCATAAAGAGTTTAGATTTATTATCAGGTAACTAAGGTTCTGCTGGTGGTTGGCATGGCGATTTCATGACATTAAAGACATTACGGAGATTTCTTTATGCAGTGGTTGTCAGATAAAGCCTAAATATAACCTGTCCGATTATTTTGAGTGTTAATCTAAATGTGCATTCATTTTATTGCAATTGTTATTTGAAATAGGATCTAAAATTTTCAGTTTTATTCTAAACTTTGTCTTATAGATGAAAAATTTCTGCAAAAGTAAAATAATATACAAAAAAGGTGATTATAGAAATGTGCAAAACATCATTTCCCCAACAAATCAGCAGATTGTCATCATTTTGTGTCTTTTTTAGGCAGAAACACGCAGCTTCATGCCGGCTGTCCTTCAGTCTGCTCCGTGTCCGTCCTCTTATGTCACCTTGTTTAAATGAGACCTTCCAATGCCGCGACGGCAAAATTAATTCAATTAGGGAGGAGATGTTTGCTGGAACAGTGACCTCCACTTTATACTTACACACACACCAACGCTGCTTGCACACGGTACAAACGCACACAATTGTTCTTTCTCTGTAGATTAAATCAAGCTGCACTCTGGTCATTAGATGAGTGAAGAGAAGCAGCAACAGTCTGTTTTTCATGAGCTGTTAAACTCCACTGCCTCTTTCTGTTCAGGTTTTATTTACTCTGAGAAGTGTGGCGTCTGCAGCAGCTGGTGATAAAACACAGAGAATTAAACGCGACCTATTCAGATCCTCAAGGTTCTGTTTTTCAACTTATATCGTGCTTTCATTTAGTTCAATACAAACTTTATTAATTCCAGAAGGAAATACGATTTTCTTCAAAGACTCGTTCCATCTGTGGTCAGAGAGGATTTTCTGTGAGATCTGAAGAACCTCTGACTGAAGACACAGAGGATGCTCAGGGTTGTCCATCATGTTCTTTGTTTTATGAAGCGTCCTCTTTTGTCCAATCAGCTCTAGAGAGCATTTGGTTTTCTTGTGGCTTCAACCTTTGCTTTAGGTGTTGCAGTTTCATTGATGCCAGTTTTTATTTATTTGCTGGTTTGTGAAACTTTCAGGCTGATTATATGAATTAGAGAATTAGATTATCTAAAATTAAGAGTGATATTTTCTTGACAGCACGATGAACTGGTTCCTCAGTGATATTAGAAAACTGCTCATCCTCTTGGAATAGCAACATAACATCTAACAGGCCAAGGCCGGATGTAGGCATGGGCAAGGGGGGCATTGCCCCCCCAAATTCCATGACTGCCCCCCCCCCAAACGCGATTGCATGCAGAAATAACAAATTTCAAAAATATTTCAGTGAAAAATGGTCAGAGTGAGCGCTCTCTTCTGTTTGTCCTCATTCAAAGTAGCTACTGATGAATGACACAGAAAGAAAGGAAAACAAAAAGCACAAAAAAGAACAAAAAGAACAAAAAACAAAACAAAAAACACAAAAAACAAAAAAGCACAAAAAGAACTAAAAACTCAAAACGAACTAAAAAAACAAAAAAGAACAAAAAACAAAACAAAAAACACAAAAAACACAAAAGAACAAAAAACAAAAAAAACACACAAAAAACAAAAAAACACAAAAAGAACTAAAAAACTCAAAACGAACTAAAAAACAAAAAACACAAAAATAACAAAAAAACACAAAAAAGAACTAAAGAACTCAAAACGAACTAAAAAAAAGCACAAAAGACCAAAAAACAAAACAAAAAAACACAAAAAAGAACTAAAGACTCAAAACTAACTAAAAAACACAAAAGACCAAAAAAACAAAACAAAAAAACACAAAAAAGAACAAAAAACACAAAAGAACCAAAAACACAAAAATAACTAAAAAACTAAACAAAAAAACAAAAAAGAACAGAAAACACAAAAATAACTACAAAACTAAACAAAAATACACAAAAAAGAACAAAAAACAAAACAAAAACACAAAGAACAACAAACAAAACAAAAACACAAAAAAGAACAAAAAACAAAACAAAAACACAAAGAACAACAAACAAAACAAAAACACAAAAAAGAACAAAAAACAAAACAAAAACACAAAGAACAACAAACAAAACAAAAACACGAAAAAGAACAACAAACAAAACAAAAACACAAAAAAGAACAAAAAACAAAACAAAAACACGAAAAAGAACAACAAACAAAACAAAAACACGAAAAAGAACAAAAAACAAAACAAAAACACAAAGAACAACAAACAAACCACAAAAAAGAACAGAAAACAAAACCCAACCCTAACCAGATGAGGTCAGCCTCAACAGGGCATCAGCCAGTGTCCTACTTGTTCCGTCCCAAGCCCGGGTAAATGCAGAGGGTAGGGATCAGATATGAACATAAATCTATGGATAGAGAAACTGATATGATGATGTCATAGTTTTTGATGCATTTAAGGGATTGGGGGGATGTGATGACCAAAACATTCTTAGCATGTCCAGACTGGCCCCCCCTGATATTCTACCTGCCCCCCTTAGTGGGGCTGGCTAGATCCGGCCCTGTAACAGAATGATATTTGTTGGTTAACTGGACCGTCTTGATGCAGACGACAGACACAGCATAATGATCCTGTCAGTGGGAAAGGCGGGACTTAAAGGTTAAAGGTCAAGACCCTTCGTTTATGACTGGTTTAACCTCTGATGATGGATTCCCCCTCACAGAGCATCACAGGAATCATTACTCTGACTTCCAACTCTGCTGCTAAAGACGTGGTTAGTAACGTCAGTCTCTGTAACTGTGTCATGTTACATTCAACATGTTGCATCTGAGTCTAGATGGGAAGAAGTGGCCAATAATGACGACTCAATATTCTTAAAATGTTGAGAAAAAAGCAAACAGCGATTCTGACTCTGAAATGATCTGAGACGGTTTTACAATGAAAACACGCTGAAGCAAATGGTTTTCCCGACTTGGACATGAGTAATTAGGGTCATTAGGGTTAATGCACTCGTCATTAACCTCCTTGGAGCCTGGTTATTAACAGCTCCACAACTTAAAGGACAAGCTGAAGAACCCTGAGGTTCATGAGCAACAGACACATGGGAGAAATATTAGCTTATTTTTCTTTTTTGACATTTATCTTCTCTAAAAGAAAGGACCATCTGCTTAAGTTTGGAAACGTATTTCTGTGTCATTACCCAACTAAAAGCAAAGTGGGGGACTGTTCCTTTACTGATTCTTTTTATTGGATCCTGTAGAGCAGTGACGGTCCTCGAGAGCCACTATCCACCTACAGGAGGAGATCGTTTCGGCTGCTTTGATCCAGGATCTCATTCTTTCAGTCATGATCCAGATCTCCTGATGAGTGCTGGAACATCGATAAACAGAGAGCTTCTCCTTTCAGCTCAGTTCCTTCTACGCCACTTGACTTATTAAAGTAAAATGAACACATGGAGCTGGCAGCACTTTTAATTAAAAAGGCATCATTTTCTACTACAGTTTATTCTCTTTTACAGAAGCTCTTATCTTCTCTCAGGTTTAGGACAAACTCCTAGTGAAAAACCCGTATGTTTTAATTTTATTAAGACTCTGTGCTCTTCTGTAAATCCTCCTGAGTCCCGTTGACTTCCTGGCTCTCGGAGGTGATCTTTTGGTTAAAGTCGTCGGGCGTTTCGGGCTGTCGTCATTAATGAAACACCTCCTGCTGCCCGGGGAGGATGAACGCTCACACGTAGCGACCTGGTGGGGACAGTAATAAAGAGGAGAGGATCTCTAGCTGAGAGGAGCAGGAAGCATCTGGTTTCAGCAGAGAAACAGGTGGTGCAGTGTGACACTGACCACCTGCTGATCTTTAAGTATCCTTTTATGGATGAAAGAAATGACTTTATGTTTGTTTGTGA
Organism: Callopanchax toddi; assembly: GCA_006937965.1. Classification (NCBI taxonomy): domain Eukaryota; kingdom Metazoa; phylum Chordata; class Actinopteri; order Cyprinodontiformes; family Nothobranchiidae; genus Callopanchax; species Callopanchax toddi. Next base: position 2,677,653 of record SSNR01000005.1, read on the forward strand.
CTGATCTCATCAAAGCTGTCATCCTGTGGAGGCTCTTTATTAAAACACCTGTTGGGTTTTGTGTGAGGATCACACCTGTCAGGTGACCAGAGCTGCAAGTCTCTTTTATTTTTGTCAAACTTTGAGCATCTGCTGAAAAATCACAACCAGTAGATGCACACAGTAACTCCGGACCCATCATCGTTCCTGGACCATATGTCGCAGCACCTCTCTGCGGATGTGCTGCGGCGCTGCTCGTGCATGGGCAGGATAAACGGGTTGTTGTTTGGAGAGCTGGAGGGTCCAGATGGAGCCCCGACCTGCAGGGAGAGCTGTGCTTCTGATTATATGGACCAAACAAAGACACCTGCAGGTGTAAACAAGAGGATTAATGTAACACTTCCAGTTTAAATATTAATCAGTGAGGCTGGAGGAAGAACGAATAAAAGCTAAAACAACACTGATTAAATGAATGGGTTTATTTCTTCTGCTGAGGGATCATTTAATCAACTGAATCTGGTTTGTTTGAAACGGATGAAATATCCTGAACAGCTCTAAGAACCAGGAGACCCCCCTTCTGCTCTGTTCACATGAGAACATGAGTCAGTACTGAGTCAGTTCTCCTAACAACGACCCATAAACGACATCCTCCTTCAGCATCCACCAGTCTGAGAGAACTGGTCCCAGAACCTTTTCAACCTGTGAGAGTATACACTGATTCTCCTGTTGTGTGATTGTGTGACACATCGACAACTATCGGACACACCCAGACATCAGTAACGGGCCCCTGGCTGGTCGGGCTGCCTGTGGGGCCCACATGGCCTTCAGACCTCGGCCAAAAAAACCTCGACCTGCTGCCAACCTCCACCGTCTGCTCCGTCTGTGACAGGCTTATCAATGAAAGACGTCTGTGTGTGTGTGTGCATCTAAATGTGTGTCTGTGAGTTGAGGCAGCAGGTGCTCTGGTGTGTGCACCATACAGTACAGTTAGCATGAATTACAGGTGTGTGCATGAGTGTGCTTTGATACAGATGTGTGTGTGTTTACATCTGGTGTGTTGGCAGCAGATGACAGTAAGAGCTGTGTGTCCTACTGGAGGTTGTGGTGTGGATTTTCCTTGAAGTTTTACATAAAAACACAGATTTGTGAAGAATTTAACTTTATTGAAATGTTATAAAGGACATTCTTATTTCTGAAGTCTTTGCTGCTGTGTGCATGCACCTAAATGAGTCCTTGTGTCTGCAGTGTGTTTGCAGGGGAAACCAGTGAATTTCATAAAGCTGCAGGTCTCAGACCCGCTATTCAATAAAACAAAAGACACAAAAACTTCATCAGCTTAACAGTCTCTTGGTATCTGATCAACATTACTGGTTTACAGACAATCAAAAGCTAAAAACATAAAAACAGAACAGATGACTTCAGCCTCTTAGATCGTTTCACATGTCTCTGTTTCTCAGCCACAAAGTGATTTAAAATACCATCTGAGGTGACTTTAATAGGAAAACAACTTTAAATCAGTGTGCTTTTTAAAAAGAGGTCAGTGCATGTGAAAAAGAATTTCTCTTAAGGGACAATGAAGTTCTATCCATCTATCTCTAATCTGAAATAATCCCTTTAACCTGTTTAGCTTTAGATTTGACCTGAAAATAAGCAGATGTTTCTGCTTTCAAATTCAAAAAGGCCATTTTGGATATTTTTTATTTTTGTGTTGCAAAAACAATAAACTGGCATACTTTTAGAGTGAACAGATAAAAACCACAGAGGAAACAAAGGGTCCAGGTAAATATGAAGAAAACCTGTAAAATTAAATATAAACAATGTTTATTAGACCTCCTGACTCTGGGTCAGTGTGACGCTGATTACCATGGACGCTAATTAATGACACAATTTTTATTTTGAATTCTTTGAATTTGAACATGAATTCAGTCCAGTGGTGATCTCCGTGTGATTTATTTACAGAAAGATTCTAACTTTGTGTTTATTCTTTTATTTATTTGGGATATTTCGTTCATTTTGTTGATACTTTTATTTTCAACTAATAAGAAAAGAATGCACAAGTCAGCTATTGTATTTTTTTTCCACATTCTTTTCTGTAGCCTGAGGGAAAAACGTGTTTTATTGATCTCACACCGGGATTTCGGTCGTTCCCAGGACACCTAATTTGAGAGTAGGAGGACTCAGCAGCTCGAACCGATTGGATACATCTGGATTCAACAATAAGCCAACGGGATCCCAGGCAGAGCCGTTTCCCTGAGGATGACAGACCCTGAGGTCAGGCGTTCTGGAGCTCAGCCTCAGGACGTATACTCTGTCATCCTGGGATGCTTTTAACTCCTCGCTTTTCTTTAAATTTAAATGTTGCCAATCTGAAATCCAGCCGGGACCTTTTGGGTTGAATTCCAGCCTTTCTGTTTGTCATTTTCCCCCAAGATGTAGATTTATTTAAATCAGCATCTCCATAAAGCTGGTCAGCAGTAGGACTGTCTCTAAATGTCCCAGTAGAGGCTGCGTTGATGTGAGTATTATTTAAACAATTTCAGTCAATGAAGATGTCGTCCTGGACTGTAGAATTATAACTCTGGAAAGTTTAGGTTTCAACTTGAGTAATGTTGTCTATCATATAAACCAAATACATGTTTAAATTCACACAATTATTATTAATAACCGCTCTGTTTTCGCATAAATATGACGCAAACTAAAGTAAAAACATTTATTTAGTTATTGACTTATTTGGCCCTGACTCCTGTCTCAGAATATTTTTTTTCTTTTTCATATTATAAAGAATTTTTAATTAGACATTTTTCTATTCCAGCAGCAGCAGCAGCAGCATTATTTATTTTCTTTAATATATCCCACCAGAGGAATATGTGCTGCATATAAAGACTGTCTTAAATCAAAGAAAGTGAATCCCTGGCAGGTCAATTACTGTCTGTCCTTGTGACTTTACTCATACACACAAACTGAGTCACAGTATTTAATACAGCGTCTGGTAGCCTGGACAGTATGTCTTCTATACAATAAACAGAATTTAAAATGTGAAATCACCTGAAGACTCTTGTTTTCCACGTTTATCCTTAATTTTGATTATTTTCTCGTCTCAAAGTGAGACCTTTAGCGTCCTTTAGCTACTGATCATCGTCATTTCCTGTTCCTAAGACGAGGTTATCATGATGCAGCCGCTGCACAGTGCTTTCTATCAGGACCAGCTGCATCATGGGATGGTGAGTTTGTGTGAGAGGAAGAGACTCAAATAGAACAGGTGAATTTTCCACATCACCTGTTGCCTTTTTGTGTGTCAAAGTGGAAACAAAATGGTTAAATGGAGCCGCTCATATCTGGCTCTGCGGCCCGTTAGAGTCCACATCCTGCACCTTGTTGTCCTCTCCTGACAGATTAGTGGTCTGAGCAGCAGCCTGAGACCTGCCAACACCAGGGGCCTCGGTAAATGTCAGTAGAGCCGTTCAGGGCCAGGTGTCCCGATGAGACGCCTTCTCTTCTCCAGGTGTCTGCAGAGAAAACAAACCTCCCCCGCTTCTCTGCTAATTTCCTGAGTCTGTCACTTTTATCAACTAAAACTTTTTCTGTTTTTCTTCCTCAGACAAAAAACATGCACATTAAGTTAATGGGTGATGTTAAATTGGAACTGGTAACCTGTTCAGGTGTAGCCCCGCCCCCCATTTAGAGATCGCTGGAGATGGGCAACAGCATCTCTCAAAAAGAACATGACCCTTAAGTCCATCATCCTTTATCTTTTGTTCTTTAATCTATTAAAGTTTATCTATTAAACCAGAACCTCACTGAGCTGTGACTGACAAACATTTATAAAGGTGTTTTTTTAATGTCATATTATTATATTATGTCATTATATTTCCTCTAAACGCAGTCCCAGACAGGGCCGGATCTAGCCAGCCCTATTAAGGGGGGCAGGTAGAATATCAGGGGGGCCAGTCTGGACATGCTAAGAGATTTTTGGTCATCACATCCCCCCAATTCCTTAAATGCATCAAAAACTACACCATCATCATATCAGTTCCTCTATCCATAGATTTATGTTCATATTTGATCCCTACCCTCTGCATTTACCCGGGCTTGGGACGGGCACAAGTAGGACACTGGCTGATGCCCTGTTGAGGCTGACCTCATCTGGTTAGGTTTGGTTTTGGTTTTGGTTTTTGGTCTGTTTTTTGTTGTTCTTTTTTGTGTTTTGTTTTCTTTGTTTTTTTTTGTTCTGTTTTTTTGTTTTTTTCTTTTGTTTTTTGTTCTTTTTGTGTTTTTTGTTTTGTTTTTTGTTATTTTTGTGTTTTTTGTTCTTTTTTGTTTTTTGTTCTTTTCTGTGTTTTTAGTTTGTTTTGTGTTTTTGTTCTTTTTTGTGTTTTTTGTTCTTTTCTGTGTTTTTAGTTTGTTTTGTGTTTTTGTTCTTTTTCGTGTTTTTTGTTCTTTTTTGTGTTTTTTATTCTTTTTTGTTTTTTGTTTAGTTTTTTTATTCTTTTTTCTGTTTTTGTTCTTTTTGTGTTTTTTGTTTTTTTGTGTGTTTTTTAGTTTGTTTTGTGTTTTTGTTCTTTTTTTGTTTTTTAGTTCGTTTTGTGTTTTTTGTTCTTTTTGTGTGTTTTTGTTCTTTTCTGTTTTTAATTTGTTTTGTGTTTTTGTTCTTTTTTGTGTTTTTTTGTTTTGTTTTTTAGTTCTTTTTGTGTTTCTTTGTTCTTTTTTGTGTTTTTGTTCTTGTTTGTGTTTTTGTTCTTGTTTGTGTTTTTGTTCTTGTTTGTGTTTTTAAGTTTTTTTGTGTGTTTTTTGTTTTTCTTTTTTAGTTATTTTTGTTTTTTGTTCTTTTTGTGTTTTTGTGTTCTTTTTTGTGTTTTTTGTTTTGTTTTTTGTTCTTTTTTGTGTTTTTGTTCTTTTCTGTGTTTTTAGTTTGTTTTGTGTTTTTGTTCTTTTTGTGTTTTTGTTCTTTTTTTGTGTTTTTAGTTATTTTTGTGTTATTTTTTCTTTTTGTGTATTTGTGTTCTTTTTTGTGTTTTTGGTTTTGTTTATTGTTCTTTTTTGAGTTTTTTTGTTCTTTTCTGTGTTTTTAGTTTGTTTTGTGTTTTTGCTCTTTTTTGTGTTTTTTTGTGTTTTTTTGTTCTTTTTGTGTTTTTTGTTCTTTTTTGTGTTTTTTGTTTCTCTTTCTTTCTGTGTCATTCATCAGTAGCTACTTTGAATGAGGACAAATGGAAGAGAGCACTCACTCTGACCATTTTTCCCTGAAATATAGTTTTTAATTTGTTATTTCTGCATCCAATCGCGTTTGGGGGGCAGTCATGGAATTTGGGGCATGGGCATTGCCCATGCCTACATCCGGCCTCGGTCCCAGAGAACCTGCTGTATCTGGAACGTTTCTCAGTTTAGCTTCCTTCAGACAGAAATTATGAGACAGCTCACTAAATTAGTAAAAGTGCTAATTCGGTGCATTTCGAACTGAAAATGTTCATATTTTCTAAGAATTTTGTGTCTAACTAGTTACCAACAGTCTGTCCTAATAATAAATGACAACAAATCTGTAATGTTATTATTTACTGAGGAGAGACGAAGCCACACATCTTTACCCTCTTGAACCAACAGACAGGCTCCGCTAAATGTTTATACACCAGCCTGAGAAGCAATTAAATGTTCAGCAGAAATCTCATTCAAAGAGATTCAGTTTTTTATCAATAATTCACAAAGAAACTGTGGAGCAGAACCGTCCTGGAGGTATGAAGGATTTTAGTAAAGAGTAATTGATCCGTGCTGCTTGATTAAACAGTGAAACTCTGCAATAACAGCAGAGTTTATTAAAACTGACAAAGAAAACAGTATGAAAGTCTAATATCCTCCATGGGCGGATCCAGAGGGGAGGCCCAGGGGGCGGGGGGCCCTGCTGAAATCCCTGGATCACTCTCTGGTAGATTAACTCATTTCAGATCAGAAAAAATTACAAACGTTTCTTACAGCCATGGTTATTTCTTGTGGGAAATAAGAGAATAAAGGGGGGGGGGGGAAAACGGCGTATCTCTAAAACAGAAACAGCTTTTTCTGAAGGGAGATAAAAGTTTTATTACCAGTTGATCTGCAGGCCGTTATTTGAAGTTTCACAGCTTTAAAACCCTGTCAGGTTCAGGTGTTTGACTCAAACACTGATTAACTCATTCAATCCATTTACATTATTAAATCCCTCATTCATTTGAATCTGATTTAATGTAAGTTTAAACAACATACATGCTGCTGAAGGTGTCTTAAAAATATTTTTATATGAAAAACTGAAAATGAACAAAACAAAGAAACAAGAAAGGAACAAAAACAATGAATTGAATAATTAGAGAATAGATTTCAATGTGAAAAAGAAAGCACAATTTTAGAAAAAACATCCGAACCATTTAGCATCTTTTAAATTGTTTGTGCTTTTTAGATACTAATAGGAGATAAGTACGTTTAAAAAGTTTTAAATCAAAGTGGGTTTTGTAGTGCTTGCTGCTGTTTTCTGATTCCCGTCCAGCATCAGTCAGGAGATTTGGTTTGGTTTTTATTCAGAGATAATCCACAGTTTTGTCTGCTTTCAAACAGTTTCAGTCCTGCAGTTTCTGGGCTCCAGTTTGTTTCGCCTCTTTTGTCATCTTCCAATAATGAAGCTCGCATCGGGCCAACTCGCTCTCGTCTTTTCTTTCTCACTAATTCAGACAAACTGAAGCAGAAAGGCTGAGATGAGTCAGGCAGAATAATCCGCCCTCCATCTCACAGTCATGGCTTCTAATCCCAGTCCCAGATGCCAGTTTTTCCTTCGCCAACTCAGATGGTGTGTGTGTGTGTATACGTGTGTGTGTTTGGCTGTGGAAGCACACATAAACAGAGGGTTTCTGTTTGAAAACAAAGCAGGGAAACAGCTGCAATCTCAGAGTATCTTGTTAATTTGTTTGGAGACTCCGCGGTCTACTTGGACGTGAATCACCAACAGCAGACGGTGCTGCTGCTGCTGCTAACGCCTCATTTTCATGGTAAACTTTAAAATAAAAGTCTGCTCGCTGTCAGCAAGAAGCCTAATAAAGAAACTATTTAATAAAGCAGTCTGATCAATTTTGAGAACATAAACAAAATTTGTATTTATGCTTTTCAAAAACGAAGCCATTATGCCGTTTACAGGTTTTGCGATGTATGTTTAGAAGCAGAATCTGGCTAGCTGTTATGCTAGCTCCGGAGTGTTTTTAGCTCATGATTCCTGATTTTTTTCCCATCTCTCCCTGCTTGAACACAGCTGATTTCTTTGAATGAGTGATGAACTGTTCCAGTAGAAAATAATGAAGGCTGAGGAGACATTTCAACAGTTAGATTTCGGGGTTTCTGAGCACAAACTATGCTAACGTTTTATGGCAGTGATTTAAAATGGACACTAGGGGGTGCTAATGATCCAAAACTGCATAGTGTGCCTTTAATATGTGAATATGCAGCAACAAAGTATGAACTATATTAATCAACAGGACCTAGAGAAAAAATGATGTGTTTTTATTTTTTAGTCACGAAAAAGTCCCATTCATTTCCATAAAGGGGGAGGGGCTTATCGTTTATTCTGGAACCAGCCACTAGAGGGATGTTTGGGCTTCTGTTTTACTTTCCCACATCTAGTTTTTATACAATCTGATGGTCGGCACTAAAAATGTTTTTCTATCCTGAGCCAGGAAAAAGGTTTAATTTTTATTACTTCTTTAGTTTCAAGTTCCAGACTTAAAAAAAAAAAAGTAACAATAAATTCATCCAAGACTGTATCTAGGAAAACAATGAATTCCACAACTTTATAAACCAGATGAAGCTCCTAAATTCAGACTCCAGACAGAATAAATAGAATGTTTTGTTGCAGAGACAGAGTAAAAACCTAAACTGGATGCAGAACCGTGTCTCTGTGAGGGAACATCAGAGCTCCAAGTTCCATTTAAGCTTTGCATAATTTGCTCTAGTCTGTAAATAACAAGACATGCATGTTTTAGGAGCACACGCAGAAGACATAAATATCCGAGTAACCCTACACAACCTGCCAGATCACTTTGTTGCTCTGAGATTTTTTTTAAAGCAGCCACGTTCACAAACTAATCAGCAGAAACCCAAACGGATTTCTGCCCTGCAAGCAAAGCCTGCATCGTTTATGGCTCCAGTACAGCAGCAGTGTGAGATTAGTTCAGTGAAATAATGCCGTGTGAGGATTAAAAATACCGCTTGTTTAACAGCACCGTGTCTATAAAGTGTCAGGATTTAATTATATATAACACCAGATTTCAGCGTCACACGTTTTTACACTTCAGCAGCGACTCAGATTTATGGGAAATATAAAGTCTCCAGCTGTGATTAAAACTTGGATGTTGACATAAAACAAATTTATGAGTGAGAAATTATGACGTGACGCAGCAGCTCTGCCTCTTTAAACACGTCTAGGTGCTTTTTTCTTTTTATTTGCTATATTTACCCATGCAGAAGTTTAATTTGTTAAAGGAAACTGTTTGTTTCCTTTAACAAACTGTTTTAACTGCTTTAACTGTTTGTTTAGTTCTTTTTGTGTTTCTTTGTTCATTTTTTGTTGTTGTTTTTTGTGTTTTTTAGTTTGTTTTGTGTTTTTGTGTTTTTGTTTTGTTTCTTTTTTTTTGTGTTTTTTTGTTCTTTTTGTGTTTTTTTGTTCTTTTTTGTGTCTTAGTTTGTTTTGTGTTTTTTAGTTCTTTTGTGTTTTTTTGTTCTTATTTGTGTCTTTTTGTTTTGTTGTTTTTTTGTTCTTTTTGTGTGTTTTTTTGTTCTTTTCGTGTTTTTTAGTTCGTTTTGTGTTTTGTGTTTTTTTCTTTTTGTTCTTTTTTTTAGTTCATTTTGTGTTTTTTTGTTCTTTTTTGTGTCTTTTTGTTTTGTTGTTTTTTTGTTCTTTTTGTGTGTTTTTTTGTTCTTTTTGTGTTTTTTAGTTCGTTTTGTGTTTTGTGTTTTTTTCTTTTTGTTCTTTTTTTTAGTTCTTTTGTGTTTTTTTGTTCTTTTTTGTGTCTTTTTGTTTTGTTGTTTTTTTGTTCTTTTTGTGTTTTTTAGTTCGTTTTGTGTTTTGTGTTTTTTTCTTTTTGTTCTTTTTTTTAGTTCTTTTGTGTTTTTTGTTCTTTTTTGTGTCTTTTTGTTTTGTTGTTTTTTTGTTCTTTTTGTGTGTTTTTTTGTTCTTTTTGTGTTTTTTAGTTCGTTTTGTGTTTTTTTGTTCTTTTTTGTGTTTTTTAGTTTGTTTTGTTTTTTGTTTTGTTTTTTGTTCTTGTTGTGTTTTTTGTTCTTTTTTGTGTCTTTTAGTTTATTTTGTGTTTTTTTGTTCTTTTGTGTTTTTTTGTTCTTTTTTGTGTCTTTTTGTTTTGTTGTTTTTTTGTTCTTTTTGTGTGGTTTTTGTTGTTCTTTTTGTGTTTTTTAGTTCGTTTTGTGTTTTGTGTTTTTTTCTTTTTGTTCTTTTTTTTTAGTTCGTTTTGTGTATGTTTTTTGTTCTTTTTGTGTTTTTTGTTCTTTTTTGTGTCTTTTAGTTTATTTTGTGTTTTTTAATTCTTTTTTGTGTTTTTCTTGTTTTTTGTGTTTTTTAGTTCTTTTGTGTTTTTTTGTTCTTTTTTGTGTCTTTTTGTTTTGTTGTTTTTTTGTTCTTTTTGTGTGTTTTTTTGTTCTTTTTGCGTTTTTTAGTTCGTTTTGTGTTTTTTTCTTTTTGTTCTTTTTCTTTGTTCGTTTTGTGTTTTTTTTTGTTCTTTTTTGTGTTTTTTAGTTCGTTTTGTGTTTTGTGTTTTTTTCTTTTTGTTCTTTTTTTAGTTAGTTTTGTGTGTGTTTTTTGTTCTTTTTTGTGTTTTTTAGTTTGTTTTGTTTTTTGTTTTGTTTTTTGTTCTTTTTGTGTTTTTTGTTCTTTTTTGTCTTTTAGTTTATTTTGTGTTTTTTAATTCTTTTTGTGTTTTTTTTGTTTTTTGTGTTTTTTGTTTTTCTTTCTTTCTGTGTCATTCATCAGTAGCTACTTTGAATGAGGACAAACGGAAGAGAGCACTCACTCTTTTTCACTGAAATATTTTTGAAATTTGTTATTTCTGCATGCAATCGAGTTTGGGGGGGGCAGTCATGGAATTTGGGGGGGCAATGCCACCCCCCCTCCCCCTGCCCATGCCTACATCCGGCCTCGCTGATAATGGAGGAAAACAATCGACCAATGAAATTAAGGGAATTGGATCAAAATTAAGTTAAACCTATGAGACCCTTTTTTATTTCTTTGATCTACAAAAATGATTTGATCCTTTTCTACATAAAAGTTTTGTTCATTAAAATGTTGCATTCAAAATAGTTTAAGACTGCAAATAGAAAAAACCCACAATATAAGTGGCCGTTGCTGCTTTAAGGGCTTCATATAAAAACAACAAGGCAGCTTGTCACAGCTTTTTGATGAACATCTGCAGATTCTCTTGTTGATTTAAATGTCACCTGAAGCTGCAGGACGGCTGGACTCTGTCACTTTGTTTCTCATTGTAGGATTTAAACCATATGAGGTATTGATGAGGAGACGGCCACGAGAGACACCACGAAAAGGCAAAGTCGACATGTCAGCTGCCCTTTTCCCTGACACTAATTTATTCACGGAAGGCTTTGCTCAAATTGAACCTTTCAGAAAATGCTTTAGAAGCAGCGCTAACGGAGTCAAATATTAAATCTCGCTGCGTAAAGAGAACCACTCCAGCTGACAGATGAAATGTCCCCACTCCAGTGAATGTTTACCATCACTCACCTGCTGGTTTTCTGTGAATTCTCCACCATCAAGCTGTATTGACTAAAAGTCTGTTTATGTTTGCAGCTGTGGGCTCCTTTAAATCCACAAAATGAAACAAACATCTTCAGGAAAAATGATGCAATCTTCTTCCTTCCAGCAGAGACTAGAGACACAGTGAGCAAACACCGTGTCCACCCCCCATCACGTCCCCACAAAGACCTCCTGAGGCCTGAACACGAACAAAACCAACAACAATCACATGTTTCTAACAGTCATTGTGAATAAATCCAGAATTTTTTGTGGACATCAATAGGTTAGAATAAAAGATTGAAATCTATTTGTCAGATGTTGATGGAATGAGTACCTTCATGTTGTGTTTCCTGATTTACATGAGCCCAGTTGAGTTTAAACTGCAGCAGAACGCAACAAAAGCATCTTGTATCATTACAGGACAAATGAAACCGAGAGCTTCAGCGTGACACTGACACCAAAAAGCATGAAATTTGTTATTGATCCGAGTCCCCTTTGACACTGAAACCCGAGCATAAAGGCTGAGGAGCTGCAGCCGGGGAAACCACTCATGAAGCGATGGAGTGAGTCGAACCAATAACGCTGTGAGACGGAGAATTACGCCGTGAAAGTGAGAGGAGAGAGAGGGGTTCTCTCTGCAGCAGCTGCTCTCATGTTTTCATCAGCCGGTTCAGCCAAGTGTCAGCGAGGAGAGAGAAGCTGCTGCAGGTTTCAAGTGCTGAATAAAAAAATAGCAAAAAAATATTCACAGATAGACAATCCTGATGAAATCTCTGAGAAAATGAAGAATCTGCGTCCTGTAACATCGACTTTAAGATTATTTTTTAGCTTTTTTAATAAAAAAACTGGTTGATTCAGCTTATTTGGGTTAATTTTCAAATTATAAAGTTAGAAGTAATAGAAAATGTTCATGTTGAGTAAAATTATTTTGTTTTAATTTGATTTTGAGCAGAGGGTTTATCTTCATTCTCATTCTTGTTGATATTGAAACAGGAATTCTAACGTTATTAATTGGTTGAATATTAAAATAAGGTACCGTTTTTTTATTTCTTAGACTTCTAACTCTTGTGAAAGACTTTTTTATCCTATAAGGTGACATAGAAATACATTTAACTTCCTTATTAGTGAATCTGTGCAGAGAAAACATAAACATAAAAACACAATTTTAAATAAAACCTTTAAAAAATAAGATAAAATCAAGTCCATAAATAAGGATGTACAAGTTGAGGAGATTATGTTGCAGGAAGCCAGGGTTTTCGTGTGACCATATTTGGGATTACTGATGTTTCCTTCCCTCACGTGTTCTGATGTAATTTGGGTCACAGCTCTGAGACCCAGTTCTGTTCTTATTAACACAAAGTCCTCAGATGGATTTCATTTCACTCACACAAAGTTTTACCCCTTTTCAGGTCACAAATCCTAACTGCTTTCATTTCTTTGGTCAGATTTCCAAAAGAAGTTCATCAAACCACTGAAGATCTGAACTGATTCTTTATTCTTCTAACGTTGCAGCAACGTGACTTCAACGCAGTCAGGATCAAAGTTTTACTCTGAACTAGTTTTTTAAATCTGCCTTCATGTGGAAACACGTCGTTAACTTCACTTCTCATTTTAGATCAAAGTTCTTATCCATCAAGAAGCAGCTGAACTTAGAACGGATGCAATAAATGAGTTTATTTAGCACGACGCACAAGCAGCTCAAGAAAAGTCTGAAAATGATAAAGCATTGACACATTTAATGCACTTTTATGTTTTTACTTATATTACAGCTTGTGTTTGATTGCATAGTTGCTGATTTATGATTGATTTGGGTGAATTCTGAGATGTGATTTCATTAAATTCTCACAATAATTAAAATAGTTCATCCACACGAGTTCAAAAATGTCACAATTATAAATCACCTTATGGGGTCACAAAAGTTTTTCTTAATTCTCTCAGAAATGTCATCTATTTATTGCATTTTTAAAAAATGTATGTTCATAATTTTTGCAACCTTTAAAAGAAACATCCCTTTAAAAAAAAATCTATTTTAGATCATATTAAGCTCATTTTATTAAAGTATGCATTATTTTTGGAATGCATAATAAAAACAGAGATTGTCTCAATTCAAGTTGAACAATTACATCACAGAAGAACTTCTGAAATGATGATTCCCTTGTTTTCAGACTCATTGATGGATATGTAGGATTCATGTTTACCCAACATGCTTTGCTTTAATAGAAACCCATGCAGATGTTTCCTTATAGTAGGGGTCAATTTAGCGCAATGACCTCCAGAAATTTAAAAAACAACATTACTGGCAGAAGCATGTCCACTGACTGTGTATGTGTAAAGCTACTTTTTATGTTACGTAAAGTTATAAATGTCCAAAAATGTCTTCAGATTTGCTCAGAAACTGTCCACGATACATTTAAAATAATAGGTAATTACGAGTTGGGGCCACTAATGCCTACAAAGTAATATGTACTTAAATGCAAGTTACTATAACTTAAATAAACTAGTACTTAAAAATTTGCTGACACTTTACTACTGCTTAAGTATATCCAACTCAGAAATTCTAGTTCAGTAAACAAATTTCTAAGTACTTTGAACTACACTCTAAAAAGTAAAACCATCATTTACTTACATTTTTTGGTGTAACATTTTACACTCAAGAATTTTGAGTAGATTGGAGACAATTATATTAAGTAAAAGCCAACTTTATTAATATAATTGTCTCCAATCTACTCAAAATTCTTGAGTGTAAAAATGTTACCCCCAAAAAATTAAGTAAATGATAGTTTTACTTTTTAGAGTGTAGTTTTTCATACAGTAACTTGTATTTAAGTTAATTTTACTTTGTAATTATTAGTAGCTCCAACACCTAGTCCTGTGCACTTATAATTTTGAGTGCAATCGGATTGCATGCTTTTTTTTAAATAAGCTGAACAAATCAGATCTTACAGTGTATGTGTGAAACTGAAGTTACCTGAGCTGTGAGAATCCACTTATATATAAATATATGTATGTATATATAACTGGCTGATAGTTGAAATCAAAGAGTGATGAAACCAAGTTTAAGCTCGCATACACTCTAAAAAAGTAAAACCATCATTTACTTAAATTTTTTTGGTGTAACGTTTTTACACTCAAGAATTTTGAGTAGATTGGAGACAGCTATATTAATAAAGTTGGCTTTTACTTAATATAATTGTCTCCAAGCTACTCAAAATTCTTGAGTGTAAAAATGTTACACCAAAAAAATGTAAGTAAATGATGGTTTTATTTTTTAGAGTGTATAATAGTTTAACTTTAATTTGCCTTAATGTGTTGTTTCAGATCACTTTCTGGGATCCATGTAAACAAAGAGGTAAAATGAGGTCAACGACAGCCTCCTGCAGCATCTTCTGTGGTGTTTCACCTTAAAGTTGTTGTTCTAAAAGATGCATTAGGTGTTGTTTTGTGTCCTACAGCTGTAATAATTAATAAACTATAATTGGGAAACAATGTGTTCTTGTATTTTAGTAAAAATGTAATTTAAATGTGCACACAGCACTGCATGAAACAGCTGTAAAGTGCTGAGTTGGCCCCTTTGCAAAGTTTAAAGCTAATTTGAGCATTTCGGCTTATTTTTTTCATTACATTTCCACCTGATTAATAATTAATAAGAAGGTAAGCTTTGAAGGAAATGAAAGAATGCCCTATGAGGCTAAATTTACTGCGCAGGAGCTAAGGGTGTTAGAAAATCAGTCCCAAGGCATCAAAAACGGCCACTTGGTCAGGATGGCAACTCAAGTTTTGTTTTTACTGCAACAGCAGCTTGTTTACTGCTAAAACAAGCTAATTAAAACCTTTGTGAAGCGTGTGTACCCTCAGTGTTGTTATTGTAACTTCGCCTCCTGGAGGACTATATCGTTTTATTGTAAGCTACGCCAACAGAGAGGAATGCAGACTGTGCTGAAGCACTGATTTTCACGACTTGCTGAGATAATTAGGAGGCTCGGTTTGTTCTGGCTGTCTTGCAGAAACAGAAAAGTGATCGGTTTTGTTTCTGTCAGCACATGAGCTGTTGCTTTCTGTTTCAGAGTCTACATGTAAGACTTTGGGTCAAAAAATTTAAAAAAAAACAGCACAAGCTGTGACCACTCTTGCAGCCCCAAGCTGACCACAGTTATTAGAAGCGAGCCGATGCACCTGGATGCTGTGATGAGTGAGTGTATCTGAGGCCAATCAGCGTCTTTTGAAACCCCTTAACAAACAGTTCTGGTCGAATCTTTGCTGTTCATGACTGATGGTGGAGCTTTATAGGAGAACTTTGGATATGATGACTCCTAAAATTCAATGTTCTCTAGGATTTGCAACTAAGAAATGTGTCAAGACAACTGATGGACAGTGTTTTCCTTCCCAAAACCAGGAATCTTCAGAAGACAGCCAAGCTCAGCAGCCTTTATAGTTCATTTTATAAAAATAAAGTAAAGTAAATAAGCCACATAAACAGCTGTTTTTATTTATAACTTGGACGTGACATCTGGGGTTGAGTATTTTGCCTGAAACAGTTTGACTTTAGGGCGCTTCCAGATTCAGTGAAGTAACTCAAATAAAATGAGAAGTGGTCAACTTGATGTCCATCTCTCAAACTGTCGCTGAGAAGGTTGCAGCGGACTGATTATACCATCAGATCCATTATGAGTTCTAACAAACCAGCTGTGTTTGATGCCCTGGGAGTGAGAAGTAAAGAGCTTCAGAGTGACGATGCTGTCAGAACAAACGTCTGTTAGTTTGAGGTGTTGACTTTCTTCTTAATCAGCCTCCTTCCAGTCTGTCTGGGGACCGGGGCCGGACCAGAACCAGCAGCTGGACCTGCAGCCGGATCAGCGTTGTTGGCACGACTGGCCTTGACCTCATCGACAAACGTTTCGATGGCGGCGAACTTCTCGGTCAGGTCGCCCAGGTGAGCTTTGAGGGCGTTGAACTCCTTGTAGAGGTCGTCTAAAGCCTCAGACAGCGGCTGGATCCTGAACCAAGAAGACAGTTCAGGATTTTATTCTTTTTATGAAATAAAAGAAAAACATCGACAACAATCCAAAGCTCCAGATGAATAAAGCTGGCTCGTTTATTTTAGTTCTTTAGGGGTTTTTTATTTTTTCGTTTTCTGTGTTATCTCTTGTTATTTTTTAACCAGGTTGTTTTAGAGTTTCTCTTTTCAGACACTCCAGGATGTTTCCATGTTTTTCCACCTGGAGAAATGAGAATAACTATTTTGAAACTCATCCTGATTATTTGCCTTTTGAACCACAGAAACGTTTCCTTCTCCATCAGGAAGCTGCAGACCTCCCTGTGGAAATTTGTTTCATTTAGACGCTTTAATTACAGGTTGAACTCAGTTTCTTATGACGCCATTGACCACTGAGTCAAACTCCCAACTTCTCCTTCAGCCGCTGCAGGAAAACCAAATTCCTGTGGCGACTCTTTACACACAGGATGAAGGAAGGTCTGGAATAAACCTACAGAGGGACTAAAAATATCTGATCTGCCTTTTAAACTTCAACACAACATGTGAACAATCACAATTATTAGAAGAGCAGGTTGTTTATTATCACAGGGAAAACTTTTGACATGGGATTCAAAAGCAGCTCATACATTTATCTTGTATCTTCTCTCAAATGTCTCCACGCTTTAAGCTTTAGTTATCTAGTCAGATTTAACAGGATGAGCGCTTTTCAGTGGATAAACTTTAGCATTACCTGAAATGTAAAATCTGTTGTTTTTTCCATTTTATTTTGGATATACCGGTATATTGTGTTCTAATCAGAACTGACCAGGGCCGGATCTAGCCAGCCCCACTAAGGGGGGCAGGTAGAATATCAGGGGGGGCCAGTCTGGACATGCTAAGAATGTTTTGGTCATCACACCCCCCCCAATCCCTTAAATGCATCAAAAACTACACCATCATCATATCAGTTCCTCTATCCATAGATGTGTTTTTTGTTCGTTTTTGTGTTTTTTGTTCTTTTTGTTCTTTTTGTGTGTTTTTTGTTTTTGTTTTGTTCTTTTTTGCTTTTTGTGTTTTTATGTTTTGTTTTTTGTTCTTTTTGTGTGTTTTTTGTTTTTGTTTTGTTCTTTTTTGCTTTTTGTGTTTTTATGTTTTGTTTTTTGTTCTTTTTGTGTTTTTTGTTCTTTTGTGTGTGTTTTTTTGGTCATTTTTGGTCGTTTTTGTGTTTTTATGTTGTGTTTGTTGTTCTTTTTGTGATTTTTTTTCTTTTTGTGTTTCTTGTTCGTTTTTGTGTTTTTTGTTCTTTTTTGTGTTTTTTGTTCTTTTTTGTGTTTTTTGTTCTTTCTTGTGTTTTTTGTTTTGTTTTTTGTTCTTTTTGTGTTTTTTGTTTTGTTTTTTGTTATTTTTGTGTTTTTTGTTTTGTTTTTTGTTTTGTTTTTTTGTTCTTTTTGTGTTTTTTGTTTTGTTTTTTTGTTCTTTTTGTGTTTTTTGTTTTGTTTTTTGTTCTTTTGTGTTTTTTGTTTTGTTTTTTGTTCTTTTTGTGTTTTTTGTTTTTCTTTCTTTCTGTCATTCATCAGTAGCTACTTTGAATGAGGACAAACGGAAGAGAGCGCTCACTCTGACCATTTTTCACTGAAATATTTTTAGAATTTTTTTTTCTGCATGCAATCGCGTTTGGGGGGGGCAGTCATGGAATTTGGGGGGGCAATGCCCCCCCTTGCCCATGCCTACATCCGGCCTCAGAACTGACTGTAGAAAAATCTAAATTGTCCTTAATTTGGAGTCATCTGACTTATCAGTGTCACTTTAAAGAGTTAAATATGGAGGACGTGCTGAAATTAAAGCCAAAATATTAAAATATCTCCAGTCTTGGTCTCTCTAATTGGTTTCTCCATCTCTGAGGAACAGTCTACCTGACCACATCAGAGACTGATGATTCGTCCTTTAAATCTTTGCGACTCATTTCTTCTCCTTGGCTTTTCTCTCTGACACAGACTCACTTTGAGCCGAAATTTCTATTCTTTGTTTTGATGTTCTTTATATTTGATGCTCTTTGTTTTCATCTGTTCTTTTAAAGTTATTTTTATTCTTGTGTTTTACATTTGATCTTACCAATTAGTAAAGCCGTTAACTTTGGTGGTTTCAGAGATAAACCAGACATTGATGTTGTTGAGCTCCTGAACCTGCTGGATTTATTCCATTTTATTATTTTTGTAATTAATGGCTCTGGGTGTGTTTCTACTTAATAAATCATAAAAGATGAAACATTTTATTAATGGTGCTGTCTACTCCTGCAGCAGCATCTAGTGGAGCTCCTTCACCAAACCAACCTCAAAACATCTGAAACTTAAAGAAATCATTAGTTTTACCAGAGAAAATGTATTTTTCTTCTCACTGGCCTCAACACTCCTCCTGATGCATAAGGACAACCACTCCTCTCCTCTTTATATCACCTGGATGTCTCAGCTATGGCCCCGCCCCCTCCATACCTGGCGTAGTCCGGCAGCAGAGACTGGTGGTCGTTCTGCAGGAGCCCTTTCATCTGGTTCAGGATGTCAAACCTCCAGTCGTCCAGAACCTGAGTCAGGTTGGCCACGTTACGCATGTTGACCCGCTCAGCTAGAATAAAAAAAAAAGACATTCAGACATCACAGAAAGAAACATTCTCATCAGAAACACGTTAGATGTGGATCTGCCTTTTAAACTTTAATTTAGAGTCAGAACTCTTAGTCTCAGTCACTAATGAATCTACAGGCATAATGAAAGCATTAAACTAAACAACCTGTCATTAAAACTAATACTCGCCTGCAGCTGATGAAGGATGATTGGTCTATCTCCTCTCTTTATATTTAGGTTTTTACAGTTTGTAAGATTCAAGAAAAACATAAATGTCTTCCTTTATCATAAAAAATATATATAAAAGAATTAAAAGGCAGAAATCTTTTAAAAAAAAAGATGCATAAAACATCTTTCATCCTTCCTTCAGGAGTCTGCTGAGGGAAGAAACCTTTTGGTTGCTTTTAATGTGAGATTTCCACTAATTGCACCTTCTTTGTTTTGTTGTCATAGAAACCAACCTTCCTCTTGTTTTTTCTGTTTTACAAACTCAAGCAGGATGTTGATGATCTTTAAACACGACCGACGTGCTCGGCCGCCCGGCGCTATGCGACTTCACGTTTTGTGAGATCAACAACAGCGACTATAAACTTTAAAAGGTCAAGAATTAACAAGCTGCTTGCAGCGGGAAGGGGTTTAATCTGCTGGTTTTTTATTTGGCGGCATCAGGCTGTGAACAGAATGTCAGTTTGGTGCTATAGTGTGAACAGGCGTCGTGTTCTGAGCCTGACCTTTGACCCTGTATGAACCGAGAGCATAAACTCACAGCCATCCCGGTAGTTCCATTCGTCTGTGGCCTTTGACGTCGGACGTCGCTTTTGGGCCAGCACCGTTACCGTGGCGACAGCCAACAACAGCAGCACGTTGAGTTTGAGGGTCATGATGAGACCAGCACCTGAGGGAGGAGTTAATGACAGATCTTTAGAACCTACAAGTTCTAAATTGTAAATTTTATTTTAAGCAACATTAATTAAAGTTTCTGTCTAACTAAAATGTGCCGAACACATCTGGTTTATTCCTGCTTTATATTCAGACATTTTACTTGAGTCTTTTGATTTGTAATCTCATGTAAACGGTGTGGTGTGAAAACTAACGGAATCAACAATTAGTGTTTAAGTGCATCAACATGTCAGAATATTTTTGGTTTTGAATTAAATGTGTTCTTTTGTCCAGGCAGCTTTTATTTTCTTATTTTATAGGAAAAATATTGTTCCAAAACTGCGTCAATCAGGTGCCGGCATGCAGGGATTTCACTGCCTAAGGACTCTGTGGCTCTGAATCTAAAGGAAGGAAATCCAAGTCCTTGTTATATAAATTTCTGAGTCTTTCAGAGGGTTGAAGCCCCGAGGCTGTAAACTCTCAGCTCCTGCAGTCAGCTCGCGTTACAAAACTCCAGTCAGAGCTGATGCACAAACCTGAACTGCTTGGAAAATACAGCAGGGAGCTGCAGAGACATGCTGAGTAAAATCTAACTTCATGTTTATGCTGAACAAGCCAACAATAATACACAGAAGCTGCAGCAGAGTACACGCTCAGTCACACTGTGTTTAAATAAACCTGAAAGATGAACTCACTGATCAGCTGAAGGAGAGAAATGACCTGGTTTTGTCTGACCCATCTCACCTCTCATGTCCCTGAATCTTTATTCTGTTTGAATCAGACATCCAGGAGGTTCTCCCTCCATCAGAGTGCAGATAGATCCAAACTCAGTCAACAAAACATGAGCATCCTTGAGTTCTTATTTTATTTCAGGCTGAAATTGAAGTCTTTGTCTCATCAGATTCCAAAAATCTTGCTTCAGTAACGTTTTTCCTGTTCCTGACATGGAGAACACTGATTGATGAAGGGTTTCTGTGTTTTGTTCTTTCTGAAAATGCATCTAAATGTGTCCAGAGTTGTTCTGGTTACATTTCTGGATTCTACATTCTCCATCATTTTGTTTTGGGGATGAGTCAGCACTACAGCAGGTCAGTCCAGAACCCATCCCATCTAAAATGTGAGTAGAATAGGGTTTTTGGTCATATAGTTGAGGAGGCAGATGTCCCTGTAAACCTGATTCAAGCCCATTACACCACAGAACTTGGACTGGTTGCTGACAACAGTCTGGACTCCTTTTCCTGTTTTTTCCAGAGGACACAGTGTCCTTTCTCCCAAAAAAGGTTTGGAATACTGATCTGACCACATTTCCACTGTGTGCTGATCCATTTAGGTGGAACCCAGAGAAGTCAGCACCACCTCAAGACCAGGTCAACATCAGGATTCTTTTTTGCTCAGAAATATTTGTGATTGCAACTTTAGTCTTAGAAATGTTCCCAAAGTAATCTCTGTGGTTCTGTTGCTGCTGATAAATGAGGGTTCTGGCTGTGGTGCAGTCTGAGGGATGCCCAAAAATACTCACCATAAATAACTTTAAAATGTCTTTGTGTTGTTTAATTAATTTTTTAAATTGTGTTGCTGTCTGCAGTTACATAAGAAATATGTCAGGTCTTCAATAAATTTACTTTCCTCAGTTCTGAACCCAAAGATCATTTTTGTCTCGATGTCTGCTGCAGGTTTTCTTATAAACAAAAATACATGTGAAATACTGCAGAGCAGGACCAGGGTACATAGAAAAATTACACACATCCCCAGAGGTTTTTAATATTCAGGCTGCAGACGCCTCATTTAAATTCACGGCAAATGTTCATCAAGGTGCTCATATTTTTTACTATATTTTTAAAAATAATAAAACTATTTACCATGATTGATTTTCATTATTTCCAATAAAAAGAAATGTGCGAGGACAAACAGCAAGGAAAACAAAGGTAAGCAAATATCTTTCTCTTTTAATGCTGTTTCTGAATCATCCATCTATAAAATATTTAAATTATTGATCAGTACCTTTTTGTTCTGCAGCTCCTCTACTGCGAAGCCTCCTGCTCGCTCCAGCAGAACTCACTGACAGGAGGTGCAGAAAGAGCTGGAAAAAGACAGAATAAACACACACCCCTGCAGCACACAAGCATGCACACACATGCTAATTCACACACACATATCAAAACATACACTTACATTTTCAGACACACACGGGACCAATCAGTTCCCCGTCATTATGGAGGCCTCGGTGGTCAGCGGTGGGGTTTGGGTTGGAGGCAAACCTCCAGCACCTTGGTTTGGTTTATTTGTGTTTTATGGTCTTTCCTTTTGTATGGAATTGGATGAAGTCACATTGTTCATCCTTCAAGTATGAGATCATTTATGGAGTTTACCAATCTGCTCTTGTTACTGTTTGAGAAGGAAACAAGACTGAGTAGAGCAGCAGCTTCAAACCCTTCACTTCAAATAACGGTTCCAACATTTGCTTATTATAAAATCCAGAAACCATTTTTAAAAAATCACAAAATGCCAATAAATGCATGCAAAATTACTCAAATTGACATAGGAGCATTGGTAAACATAAAACTGTCTAAGGTTTTGACGGAAAAATTAACTAAATACAGAAATTTAGAATACTGCCTGAGCTGAAAATAAATACTAAACATAAAACCAGACTGACAAAAGTAGAATGAACATCTTAATAAAAGGAGAACATATAAAGTCATTATTATTATATTTTTTTAACCAAAATGAGGAGCAAATAAGGACAAAAACAATATACATGGAAAATATGTAAATAGAGCAAAATTGTATTCATAAAAAATTATTAAAGCATGTAAAAATGTGTTTACTTTGTGAATTTATGTGTATTTTACATATGTTAAGGACATGAAATAATGCATTCCTTCCTGCTGCAACTTAATAACTATATATACACATTTTGTGTTTTTTTAGAAAGTTTGTCACATTTTCCTTACCAACTAACTAAAGTAATTATCGTTTCAGTCAAAACATTTAGGAAAGATTTTATTTTATATATGGTATTTATAGTTTTAACTACAAGATTTCAGCTATAGGGATTTAATAATTTACTAGACAAAATTCTACATTTACAAGATGAAAAATCAAAAGACATGACTCCCCTGTCTCACATTTAGGACTGATATTTTTGTTTTAGAATTTTATTCCATAAAAAAATAACAACAGCTATTACATTGTGCAAAGTTGTTTTTTTTACATTTTGCTTTCCTTGCGCCAGTGCAACTTGCCTCTGTTAGCCACTAATATAATATAACCCCTAATATAAAACCCAAACATGATGTAATCAAAGGCTGTTTTGCTGTTTTCATGGTGTATCTTTTTCGATATAATAAATTTACCTTGATTCTATAAAATCTGTTAATAATAGCTTTATAGAAAATGATTTAAAGTAACGGGAAGAAGAAGAGTTTTCTATTAAATGATTGGCTGCTACACACGTCTGTCATCTCTTCCGTTTCCGGTTTACGTCGTTGCTAAGTAACAGCTCCTACGCGCTCCGTTTACCCACTTAACAGAAGCTAACAAGCGAAATGCTAAAGAGTTAGACAATACGTGACTCTACAAGCAGTTTGAATTTAGAGAACTGCCTTTTGAAGTCATGACAGCCATCAAAGATGGAGAATACACGGCTAAAATCTACGGGCTGGTGAGAATATCTTTGTTTGGGGTGGGCTTAGCTTCATAGCTAGTTTTGTAGCGACAGTCAAGTCAAGTCTCGTTCACTTTTTATTCATTTGAGTGTGTCTTGATTATTTTAAAACAAGTACACTATAAACGACTCTTTCGCCAATTGTAGTCACCTTCTGTAAAATTCGGCATCAAATGGTTGAACCTTGAGTGAACTTTATTTCGAGTTTGTGCCAGAATATGTTTTGAATCCTTTCTGATTCGACAAAAAGGATTAAGTTTTTGTTACTTTTTTAAATCAAATATCTTGTCAGTAACATGTTTTGGTTTTTAAAGACATTACAGATAATTCCTTATCTGTCTTTCAGATTAAAGAAGGTCAATATGTGGAGGCAATTCACATCCTAAACGGACAACTCCAGAAACATATGAAGGTAAATGTTCACCCCGGATCCAGCTAATTAGAAGGAGAAAAAACAGCTAATGACTCCTATTATATTCTGCCCATGCAGAATTGATCTCTTTAACCAAATAGCTCAAAAAATAGAGCTGATAACAATCAGAACTGCACCAAAATCCTGGTTGTGCTGCACACTTAAACACAAATATTACTTTTAGAAATCAGGATAAGGTGTTTCAGTCATGCTGAGAAACCCAAATATGCCAGCTGTAGTACTCTGTGGCATAAAAACACTTGTTTCAGATTTATAAACACATTTCAAAGTGGCTGAGATGAGAAATAAAACTAATTCTGAGTTAACAAACATCATCATGGTGCTTGGTGAATGAATGCATGGTGACATAGTTGGTAGCACTGTTGCCTTGCACCAAGAGGGTCACAGATTTGGTTTCCAACCCTTGCCTTTCTGCATGGGCTTAGCATGTTCTTCCCATGCATGTGTGGGTTCCCTCTGGGTTCTCCAGTTTCCCTCCACAAACCACAACATGCCTGCTAGGTTAGTTATTGTAAGTTGCTTTGGATAAAAGTGTCCACTAAGTAAATAATCATAATTTTTTATGTTAAAAAATACTCAAATATGATAAAAACATGCATAAAGCTAAACATTCTGATGACAATTTATATGTTTTCTTTTAGTTAAAAGTCGCTCTTCAGTTTCAAATGTTAAATTTTTCAAATTTTAACCATAAATGTTTCCAATAAAATCAATCAAAGCAGATTAATTCACTCTTTTTCTTTGTTTCAGTCCAGAGCAGCACTGTCTCTTCTGGGTTTCTGCTACTATCACATTCAGGACTTTGGCAATGCTGCAGAGTGCTACGAGCAGCTCACCCAGCTGCACCCAGAGGTGGAGGAGTACAAGATGTACTACGCCCAGTCCCTGTACAAAGCAGGGGCTTATCAAGAAGCCACCAAGGCCTCTTTTGCGCTGGACAACCCCGACAGTCATGACAAGGTACAACACATGGAGCGCTGGTCTGGAGACCAGCATAAAAACCTCACCAGAATACCAACTTCTCTGCAGATGTCTTGTCTAGATTGTAAATTGTATTTAATAAGTAAGTTCTAATTGGGTTTATGTGAGCATAGATTGAAAAGCAAGCAAAAATTGAATGATACTGAAGATACAGATAGATACAGATAGATAAAACATTCATCTTGCTGTGCTTTGACCTGTTTTTTCTCTTCAATTTATCCTGTTTTTAACACAGATGGTGAAGCTGCAAACCTGTATCAAATACTCTGAGGAAGATTATTCTGCTGCCAAGGTGACAAGCTTTCACTTTGCTATTAACACTTACACAATATATCACCACTTTGATGGCAGTTTGTTCTAATAAAGCCAAGTAAACAAATGAAGTCACGTTCTTCTGAGGTGGACATTGCTGTGTGTCTTTAACATGGTTGTGTTTATAGTTGCTGTTGGAGCAGCTGCCACCAGACGACCCAGATTACATCTACAATACAGGCTGTTTGCTCTACCAGGATGGAAAATACGAGGAGGCCTGCAAGAAGTTCATGAGTGCCATGCAAGTGCTGGGATATGTGCCAGGTAATCAGCCAAATACACACATGAAGAAACCTCCAGAAAATCATTGTTTGTGAATATTCAGTGTGTCGTTCTTATATGAAGCTGGAAGATAAACAAAACAGAAGCCATCAAGCAATCAGCACCATTTTTGGACTGTGTTGCAGCCTGAAGTGCAGCAGATGATGTAAATTAAAACATTTTATCAAGCCAATAACACAAAATTAAAATACCGTACTTTAAAAAAATCAATTTAAACTCTTCTTCCTGAAATCCTCCTCTTAGTTCACATTAATCTGTGGCCATTTTAAAGCTACATTAGAGCTACATTACATCTTCACAACCTTCACGAGGTCTGGTCATCATTTTGCTCCCATCTTCTGATTAAGTTTAAAATAGCTAACGTTAAACAAAACATTTAAAACGACTCATTCCTGTTGGTTTCTTTGTCTTTCTGTTGCTTTCCTGTCTATCAGCATTGTCCTACAACGTCGCCCTGACCTTCTATACCCTGAAAAACTACCCCCAGGCCCTCAAGTACATCACAGAGATCATAGATCGAGGAATCAATGAACATCCGGGTAACAACATATCACGCTGTGTAGCTCTTCAACTGTTTGGTTAGTTTTAACCAATATTTGATTAAATTTGATCCTTTTTTTAATCGATATGTTTTGTTTGTTTACCAGAGCTGAGTATCGGGATGAGAACGGAAGGCATTGACATGCACAGTGTTGGCAACACGCTGGTTCTGCACGAGTCAGCTCTGATTGAAGCCTTCAATCTCAAAGCAGCCATTGAATACCAGCTGAAGAAAAGTAAGAACCTTTGACATTTTTATGAAACATGTTGAAGTCATATTTCTGTCTGAGAGGGCATCGCTCTAATAAAAACAAATTAGGTAGAAGTTGAAGAACGTACCACCTGGAACCTGCAGGATGTATTTTTAAAAAACCAATCTTTCCTATAAGTCTTGCAGAACTCCGGTTCCATATAATTTATACATGTTTGAGAATAAAATGGCATTGTAGAACTTTAGGAGAAGACTGATTATGTTAATAAATGTAGCTGTTTATCAGTTTCAAGAGTCTTAAGAGATGGATTACCAGCTCTGGTCTGAGATGAAATCTGAAATCAAAACTAAAGATGTCTTCTAATGCTCTAAAATTAATATACTTTATTTCCAGATTAGGAAAGACAAATGTGAGAAAACACTTTTAATTTTTTTGTGAAATTTAAAGAAATCCATTGTTTATTAACATGAAACAGTGAGTTACACTGGAATTTTTTTCTAGTCTAAGGCATCCAGAAACAGTTTTTGTGCGGAAAAGCTAAAATGTCTATATTTACAGTATTTTTGGAGGCTTTTATCTGAAGAACAAGCATGTTTATGCTGTTTTCTGCATCTGTTTAGCCTTGATTGTTGATCAGAGTTTTTAAAAGTACCATTTTATACTCCTACGAGATTTTTTTAAAATGTAACTACAGGTAAAATGACTCAATCTCAAACCAGATTGCTTTAAGAGAAAGAAAAAAGGATGGAAGAAAACTACCCGAAAAAAAACCTCATAAAGGCTCTTTTATCCTAAAAAGCTTTCTGCGCTGTCAACATTATCAGACCAAAGCTTTTAAGAGTCGTGATCAGAGAACAGCGAGCAGGAAGGGAGACGTCTGAAGCCCACATCAAACAGTCTGGTTCATCACCTGCTGCTCGTCCTTACTGAGACAGACACCAGGACGAGGCTGCAGCTCAGATACAGACATCAGGGTCGTCTGCTGCTCAGAGACTCATCTTATTCATCTTAATGCTCACTTTTCCTCCACATGCTTCCTGTCAGTCAGTAGCAACTGTAGATTCTACAGTTTTTATTCTGGTTGGTCAGTTTGTGAAGTTCATCTGTGTTTGTGTGCACTGACATGCTCTGCCTTCTTCTGCTGTGGTGTCATGTGGATTCTTGCAGTGAAGGGAGCTCAGGAGGCTCTGACAGACATGCCCCCGAGATCAGAGAAGGTAACTATCGCAGTACATTACCTCTCCTCGGAGGCTGGGTGAACTGACAGTCTGGTTCTTCGCTCTCTGTTTAGGAGTCATCACGTGAAGCTTTATTTTTAGTGTTTAAACTAAAAGTTATGTTTAAGTGGATGAATGTGTCTTTGTGAGTGAATGCGGTTCAGGTTTGCCCTCACCTGTGTGATCTGTGTTTTATGCCTGGACTTGCCCTACTCTCAGACTGAAGATTACATGCATGCATTGATTAATAGGGTAGAAATGGGTGTGAAGGCTCACATGGAGGCAGAAATGATAGTTCCATTTGACTAAAATGCTGTTTTTCAAATTAATGTGCTGTACTTTGGTCAGTTTTTAGCTGTTCCTGAGACATGGTTATCCACTACTGCCCCCTAGTGGGACTTAACACTGAATGCATTCTGTCAGTTGACTTTTTATACTTATTGTGTATTTGAAAAACCGTATAGTGACAGTAGCTTGTGATGAAAACACAGAAATGAAACCCACTGAAATACACAATTCCAACAAAAGCAGTTTGTCTGTGAGCCTGATGCACTGTGGTGTTTTCTATTTGTATCAGGAGCTGGACCCGGTGACGCTGCACAACCAGGCTCTGGTGAACATGGACACAAAGCCTTCAGAGGGTTTTGAGAAGCTGGGCTTCCTCCTGCAGCAACCGTCCTTCCCTCCTGTTACCTTTGGAAATCTGCTGCTGCTCTACTGCAAACACGAGGTACAAAGTCAGGATCTACAAGACGCAGATGCAGCCCCACATTCATAATCCTACACTCTCAGAAATAAAGTACTCATATGTAGATTGGGGGGAACCCACCAAGGTACTGTGTAGGATTCGAGCTCACACGGTGAAAGAGGGCTGGTTGTCTCATTAAAACTGTCTCTGCTGGACTTTTCTCACAGTATTTTGACCTGGCAGCTGATGTTCTGGCAGAAAATGCTCATCTCACCTACAAGTTCCTGTCCCCAGTGAGTTTGATGTGTTTAATCAAGGACCCGATGTTTATGTTAAACCACAAACATCTGTTAAAACGTTCTTCATCATCATTAATTTGTTGATTTCTTTTCCAGTACATGTATGAGTTCCTTGATGCCTTGTTGACGTGTCAGACGGCACCAGAGGAGGTACAGCACGTTCATTTATCGTTATATTTCTAATTCAGACACTGAGATGTAAGATGAGGAGAAATACTCTAAATAAGTAGAAAATGTAGTTTATTTACGAGAGTAATCAGCGCTCCTGACAAACTCAGATTTTACAAACGTTTGTTAAAATGCGTTTTACTGCATCTAATTTAGCTTTCAATGTGTTTTTTCTGGCAGGCATTCAGGAAGTTTGACGAGATGAGCAGCAAATTAACGGAGCAGCTTCGTAAACTGACCAAACAGGTTGGATCTCGTTATGCTGCCTGCACATAAATCACCTTGATGTTTACAGCGCAAAACTTTAGAATATCCTGAAAAAGTTCCATATTTGTTAGTACTCATTTTAGAAAGGGAAACTCATATATTATATAGACTCGTTACATACAGAGAGAAATGTTTCATACATATTGTACATACATGTAGTTTTTGATTACCAGCATTTTTTCTGTTGTGTTATTTGAGATATAATAATTATGATTTTTGCTCTAAAGTAAAATAATTGACTGTTTTATTCAGAGATACGTTCACTGCTGTGGGTCTGTGACTCTTTAGGTGTTAATCCTCCTGAACACACAGGTGTAATCAGCTGATCTGTTTATCTCTGTTTGTTTATGAGATTCTGAAAAAAGTGAACATACTTGTGATTATGTTTACGTTATGTTCACAATAATCCAATCTCACCTGTATTAAATCGAATCACTTGAACGAACAGAGAATCTGTATTTTTACTATTTGTAGAATTTTCTAAATTTGTTTAGCAAAAATTTCAAATAATTTTTTCTATTTTTTTAGTTTTGTGGATTACTAAAATGATTTTGGTTGTATTGAAATTATATAAGAAACTATAAAGATGTTAGACATTAAATAATTCTCTCATGGTGTAGTAAAGAAATGTTTGAATGAGAGTTTAATCTCTCAGTTGCAGGAGGCGAGGATGAGTCGGGACGATGAGGCGCAGAAGAAAGCTCTGCAGGACTACGACCTGATGCAGGAGAAGTGAGGAAACACTGGTTACTTCAGAGGAAACGACTAGCTTTTATTAATGTCACAGACTTTTACTTTTTTCTTTTCCTGTCATGTTTGTTTCTCCTTTTCTCTTTGTATCTCAGGTATGTTGTGGTCCTCATGGCCCAGGCGAAGATCTACTGGAACCGAGAGAACTTCCCGATGGTGGAGAAGATTTTCCGCAAGTCTGTGGAATTCTGCAACAACGACGACACCTGGAAGCTGAATGTGGCTCATGTGCTCTTCATGCAGAACAAATACAAGGAGGCCACTGGCTTCTATGAACCCATCGTCAAGAAGCACTACGACGACGTGAGTTTATCAGGAAACTTCATGTGTGGACAGATTTAAAGCATTATTTACGTGGAGCTTAGTGTGAGGTTTACCTTTCTGTCCAGGTGGAGCAATGTAACATTCAGGAGTGTCCCTGCAAGTGCAAACCTTCGGTAAAAATTAAGATCAAACAGCTGCTTTCGCTCCTCTTTACTTCTGCATGTAGCAGTTCTTTTGTTTGGTGGTTTGCAGTGTTTCTAACAATTTGGACTTTTTGTTCAGTTTCAAAAATAATCTGGAATCAGGTTTCTGCAATTTAGCACAATTCAAGCCCTTAGCTCATCATTTACCATCTTAAATTCTGTCTAAATAAAGCTGAGTGTTGTTACATCCTGTGGTTTTCTAATGCTGTGGAGTGAAGAAGATCAAAACTTGCAGGTATATTTGGGTTTAATCCAAGAGAAGTCTTTTAAGGTCCTGGTTCAGGATGTATTCTGTCAATTTGCTGATGCAGAACGGTGTGTCTGTGCATGCGTACGTCCTGCTGCAGATCCTGAACGTGAGCGCTGTGGTCCTGGCCAACCTGTGTGTGTCCTACATCTTGACGAGTCAGAACAAGGAGGTACGAGAGTTCAGCTCCTTGTGAAGTGTTTGTTTCACACTTCAGGTTCAGTTTTTTTGTGTTGGACAGATGAGCTCTAGGAGCCCACTGAGACCAACGGTTATTTATTCAGTTAATTTATTTTAAACATGTAAGCACTAGGGAAAAGATTAAGGAAGTTATACAATATTAATTATATGATAACAATAATAAAAACAATATAGCTCCATCTTTAATTAAATCGTATTTATTTCACATGTCTGTTATTTATACTTTAACAGGCCGAAGAGCTGATGAGGAAGATTGAGAAAGAGGAGGAGCAGATCTCCTACGATGATCCAGAACAGAAGGTGTTCCACCTCTGCATCGTCAACCTGGTCATCGGGTGAGTCTGAACACACTGCAGAGAAAAGATACCACACACATTTCAGGTGCTTTCAATGAGACTTAACTAAAGTTTGATGGAAACAGTTTGATCTTGTTTCTGTGTTAATCCTCTGTAACTAAAGAAGTTTGAGGTGTTTTGTGCCAGGACACAGCATTTTGAGTGATATCAGTCCTGTAGGAGTCACTTGATGAATTAATATCTGATTCTCTGAACTTGTGTGTGTGTTTGTTTTTCAGGACGCTTTATTGTGCCAAAGGAAACTACGACTTCGGCATCTCTCGAGTCATCAAGAGCCTGGAGCCTTACAATAAAAAGGTCCATCATTTTGGTGACTTAGTTTGACCTGCTCTGTCATTTTTCTTCTTAAATCATCTAATTGCAGTAATGTCAATGTTTAACTGCTGCACAAATAGATATAACAAGTTCTTTCTAAGTCAAAAATTACAAATGATTTAATCAAAAGCGTGAGATGATTATTAAAACAAGAACTAAACAACTTTTCTATCTTGAATCTTAAATTTCCTTTCATTGCTGCTGCTGATGTGATCAGACATGAACAGTTACAGATCTGTGTTCATTCAAAGCCAGTAAAAAAATAGTTTCTTCAAAATAAAAACATAAATAGTGACTGAAGTACATAAAACTGGCCTCAAACTTAAAAAGTAAAATATTCCTTTTAAAAGCCAAATGCGGTTTATGGTTCGTTTGGACTCTGAGGTCGAGCTGCTCTTTTTGGACCTTTGATCTCGTCCCGTCACAGCAGCAGGTTTTGGCTGCAGCTGAGTTCAGCTGGAAACACAAACCGCTACATTCACAGACTCACGTTCACAGAGACATCAGAAAAGATCTGAGGAATGTGGAGCTTGGCAGAACACACACACACACACACACACCCCAACGCCTCATAACCTGAACATCATCTTTGGTTCTGTTTCACAGAGGAGCGACGCTCGGTTCTGTGTGTTAAACTGTCACTAAAAAAGGTTTACCCTGGTTTTAGAAAGTGCTGTGAAAAAAAGATGGTATGTTGGTTTGTGTGTACTTATTTGTGTGTATTTTTGTGTGTGTGTTCAGTTGGGGACAGACACGTGGTTCTACGCCAAACGTTGCTTCCTCTCGCTGCTGGAGAACAGGTCCAAACACATGATCATGCTGCGAGACACCGTGGTTAAGGAGTGTATTCAGTTCCTGGAGCACTGCGAGGGTGAGCTGCAGTTACACAACACAAGTCCTTAAACTAAGTCGAATCAGCTTTTACTTCAACAAATGAGAAGGATCTGGTTTTAAGTTTCCCCAACTTCAGAAATAAATCAATTATTTAAACTAAAACAATGTTTGACATCAAATAAAATGCAAAAGAAAAAGTAAAACAGCTGTTTTAAAAGGACAATTTATATACAGATAAAACTAATTTGCTGCTATTACAACAGAGTTTGAATTTGAATGTTTGAAATAAGCTTTAATTTGTTTTAAGTGTTTTACTTTTGGCATAAATGAAGAGGTGAGAGAACTCCGCCCCTTTAGAGCTCTATAACTCAGGTTGACTTCACAGGAGAAACGTCATTCAGACTTTTATCAGGTCACAGAAAGTCTGACTTTACACGACTGAACTGGTGTTTTGATAAACAGCATTTGATGGTTTTTACAATCACAGGTCATGTTTGAGAATTTTGGGAGATAATATTTAAATTGAAAGTTGATTGTCAGTCACTCACTTTCAATTTAAAATGTCCTAATGTTTTGTAGACTAACTCTTTATTCCTACAACCTTTTTAGTGCATCGTTAAATTATACATCAGGACAGAAATTTAGATCTTTTTTTTTCACTATGATTTTCTTGTCAGTGTTTCTGGACTTTAGTTTATGTTGTTTTTAAAGCCTCCCTTTAACAGGTCTCTCTTTTAAAAATGGGACCTTGTGTCTCAGTAAGACTTACCTGTATAAATAAAGCTTTTGACAAGTCAAATCACCTTTAAATTTTGATGTTTGTTCTTCCCGTCTCCCTGCAGTTTACGGTAAGGAAGTACCAGCCCTCATCGAGCAGCCTTTGGAGGAGATCCAGGTTCACATCGGAAAGAACACGGTGACGTACGAAGCTCGGCTGCTCAAAGCCTTGTTCTACGAGGTCACCGACTGGAACAAGTAAAAAGTTGGTCACAAAAATCATAGACTGTGTCTTTAAATATTCACGACTCATACAGATGAGTGAGTTTGTTTCTACTGGACTCACCAAATCTCCTCTCATGGTCAGGCAGCTTTTTATACAGAAATATCAACATATCAGAGAATTCTGCACTTTTACATTAAATCTGTAAAAAGATTTCATTTTTAGGAATGAGAAGACGTCGTCTTTGCTGTTATTTTTATTCTGTTCAGATAAATGTACATGATATTTTTCATTCTTCATGCAGATTTTCTCTTCTGATCTTCTGCTGCAACTTTTACTCTTTCAGCCTTTTGTAGCTTTATAATAAAATTGTTTAACGTTGATGCAATAAACAAAGCATAATTTATAGAACATAAATAGTTATTTTTGAGAACAAATGTAAAATACATGTAGATTAAATATGAGTTTCAAGTACAGATGCTCTAATCTGACTTTCTATTATAAGTTCCAGAAAAAAAAAACACTGTTCTTTCATAAAATCTATCTTCTGTCTAAAAAATAAAAACATATTCACAAAAAGTTTCCCTCAAACTTTTTGAATTGTTGTTGAGTTTTATAACTCGCAGATTTGTGACGATAATTTGAAGGATTGTCGAAGAAATCCGAGACACCAAACAGCTGTTAAAACCTGAAGAGTATCAGAAAATATTTCCTCACAATTCTGACAAATGCTACTAAAAAATATTAGATTAAAAAAAAGAAAAGTTTCAAATTATCTTGTTTTAATTCAAGTCTCCTTTTATAGTTCACGTGGAGCTGAATGTTTACTTTTTCAGATTGAAGATTTGTTTTGATTATTTATTATTAAAGTTAAGAGGTTTAATTTACTTAATTAACTCTAAAAATGTGTCCAAATTTTTACAGAAAACCAAATCTGTTTAGATTTAGTGACAAACATTCCAGCATTCTGTAAAGACTCAGCCTCTGTCAGACTGCCCTGTGTGTGTGTGTGTGTGTGTGTGTGTGTGTGTGAGAGAGAGAATAATGTGAAGCACTTTGGGTGCCTTGAAAAGCTCTATATAAATCTAATCATTATTATTAATACAGATATGTCAGACAACAGCGTTTTGTTGGTGAAAGCGTCCTGTGGTTCAGGACAGCGGCCTCTTCGTTATGTCCTGTTCTGTCAGGTAAAAGTTCAGGTATCCTCCCAGAGCGCCGACCGCCACCGCTGTCATGTGACTGGAACAGCCGTCTGTCGGGTCAGAGAAGATAAACAAGTCAGATTCACAACAACAGCGTCAGAACTCTACAGTCAGACAGACAGTAAAACAAGACTTTAGTGTGAGAAAGTTTAATGTTTTAGAAGATTTGTTAAGGTAAAAGTATGGTGGCCTTGAAGCTCAAAACTTAAATACAGAATGCACAAAAGATTTAGATGAATATTATTGAAATATTAAAATAATAAAACTAAAACATAATGAAACTGAACAATAAAAAACCTACAGTAAATTTTAGAAAGTTGACCAATTGAAACTGAAACAATATTCTGTATAAAAAAGATTTTAATGCATGGAAATGCAACAATAAAGAAAATCATTTTTACAAATACAATTTCACTAAACAAATAAATAGAAATTTTAAATGTATGTTTGCTGGAATGCTGTGTTTGATTGTGTTCAAATGTTTTCTTTCACCATCAAGTTCTCTGGATTTAATGAGTTTGTGGTTTTTTTATCTTTGACTGGATTCTTCTGTCAGTTAATTAAAATGAATCTGTGTTGTGTTTAATGTTGAAGTTGTACAATGTCTTCA
Source organism: Callopanchax toddi (assembly GCA_006937965.1). NCBI lineage: Eukaryota > Metazoa > Chordata > Actinopteri > Cyprinodontiformes > Nothobranchiidae > Callopanchax > Callopanchax toddi. The sequence continues at coordinate 2,711,849 of SSNR01000005.1, forward strand.
GGTGAGTCTTTTCTTTGTGAACACTGAGATTCTGCTGTTGATTCTGTTAAAAGTTGAATGAGAAGAAAACCAAAGTGACCTGGAAGAATCTTCTCCCTCCTCTTCACTCTCCTGTGAGGCTGCAGCTGCTCCAGCAGCTCGTCTCCAATAATCTGTGAGATGATGCTCTCTGAGGACACAAACAAAATATGAACAACCACCTGTCTTTGCACGCATTTGTTATCTGAAAATAATTGGATAATTACATTGTGACTAACATTAGGATAATATAATTCGAGGCCGGATGTAGGCATTGCATGCAGAAATAACAAATTTCAAAAATATTTCAGTGAAAAATGGTCAGAGTGAGCGCTCTCTTTCGTTTGTCCTCATTCAAAGTAGCTACTGATGAATGACACAGAAAGAAAGAGAAACAAAAAACAACAAAAAACACAAAGAACAAAACAAAAAACACAAAAGAACAAAAAAGAACAAAACAAACACAAAAAGAACAAAAAAACACAAAAAGAACAAAAAATACAAAACAAAAAACCAAAAAAGGACAAAAAACACAAAAAGAACAAAAAAACACACAAAAAAGAACAAAACACAAAAAGAACAAAAAAACATAAAAAAGAACAACAAAACACAAAAAACAAACAAAGAACACAAAAAGAACACAGAAAATAAACAAAGAACACAAAAAACAAACAAAGAACACAAAAAGAACACAAAAACAAAGAACACAAAAAACAAACAAAAAGAACACAAAAAACAAACAAAGAACACAAAAAACAAAGAACACAAAAAACAAACAAAAAACACAAAAAACAAACAAAAAACAGAATAAGAACAAAAAAACACACAAACACAAAAAGAACAAAAAACACAAAAAGAACAAAAACACAAAAAGAACAAAAAACAAACAAACAAAAAAGAACAGAAAACACACAAAAAGAACAACAAAACACAAAAAGAACACAAAAAACAAACAAAGAACACAAAAAGAACACAAAAAACAAACAAAAAACACAAAAAGAACACAAAAAACAAACAAAAAACACAAAAAGAACAAAAAAACAAACAAAAAACACAAAAAGAACAAAAAAACAAACAAAAAAGAACAAAACACAAAAAGAACAAAAAACACACAAAAAGAACAACAAAACACAAAAAGAACACAAAAAACAAACAAAGAACCCAAAAAACAAACAAAGAACACAAAAAGAACAAAACAAAAAGAACAAAACAAAAAAACAAAAAAGAACAAAACAAAAAAGAACAAAAAAAACACACAAAAAAGAACAAAAAAAAACACAAAAAAGAACAAAAATACACAAAAAAGAACCAAAAAAACCCAAAACCAAACCAAACCCTAACCAGATGAGGTCAGCCTCAACAGGGCATCAGCCAGTGTCCTACTTGTTCCGTCCCAAGCCCGGGTAAATGCAGAGGGTAGGGATCAGATATGAACATAAATCTATGGATAGAGGAACTGATATGATGATGGTGTAGTTTTTGATGCATTTAAGGGATTGGGGGGATGTGATGACCAAAAAATTCTTAGCATGTCCAGACTGGCCCCCCTGATATTCTACCTGCCCCCCTTAGTGGGGCTGGCTAGATCCGGCCCTGATATAATTGCAGGTTCGGCCTAATTTGCTACAAGTGGTACTCACGGTCCCTCCCAAAGCAGCCAACTTCCTGGTCCTGCATCCTGAGGATGTGCTGCAGCCAATCAGCTTTGTGGAAGTCAGAGAAACCAGATAATCCACAAATCAGGACTGTCAACAGAGGCAAGAGAAGCGGGTCGGAGCTTAGGGTCAGTCAGGAACAAATGCATTCCTTTCAGTTTCACAGATTACTCTCATCACTTTAGCTTGAAACAAATTTTCTTATAAGAGTCTAGTTTAAACCTAGCACCTTCTTAGGGGGACAAATTGACCCCAAATAAATAGAAAACTCCATAGGGCCTAAAATAAGGACAGTGAGAGGGTTAAGTGAACTTCAGTGTCTCATAAAAAAGTGATTTGAAGCAACAAACTGCTTTAAAATTAGAAAATTCAGTTTTCATGTTATTATATCAAAAAGGGAAACTATTTATATGCTTTTGAGGGTTTTTATTTGTGACACATTTTATAGTTTCTTGCAAATAAATTACATTGCAGAAAGATATAAAAAGCAGAAATTATTTACACAGAAAAAAGAAAAAGGCCTGGATTTTTTCTGCTTTTTGAAAGAAGCCAAAAGATGATTTTTTTATTTTTCTTATTTTCTATGACCAGAATACCATGAACATACAAACTATAATACTATCAACTATTCAGCGATGAATATAGATTAGGAGAAAGTGATAGAAATCTTTTGACGGAATCCTTTCTTGACAAAACATGAAATGTACTGAATTCATACAGTCTGGAATTACCGTAAATATTAGTCTAATAATTGCTATTTGTCCACTTTTTCATGCCGTCTCATCCTTTTCTGAAATGAGTTTTCTGTCGGTGTCTGAGAGCTGGCACTGTGAAATCAGCTATCGGTTGGTGAATTGGACACTCACTGTTTTCAGTGAAGATGTCAACTGTCTGCTCGGTCAAACCGTCTGTAACGATGACCTGGTTGGCTTTCATCATGTTTGAGCAGAAGATCTCCTGGTAGTGTTGTTCGGTCATGTTGACTCTTGATGCTCGCATGTCTCCTTTCAAAAGGTTGCTGCACCCTCTCTGAGAAGGAAAAAAACCTGAGATTTTCTCAAGAAGACACATCTTAAGGTTTATAATATGAAGACATAAATCTTTTACAGTAAACAGTAAAGGAGTGCCTTGTGGAGTTCCCCAGGGCTCCATCATGAACCCCCTGATGTTTTCTGTTAACGTGAGAATTATTTGAAGTTCTCACCATTCTGCCAATCATAAAGTAGAGCAGCTGGTGGGACAGAGAGTAGTGTGGACAACCAAAACGAGTCATGGTGTCTCGACAGGGTTTGGTGACGATACAGGGCGTCCCGTTCACCTTCCTGTCCAACCAGAGACACATGAACTTAACAGGTTAACTAACTAGAACTGTTAAACCGCTTCAACATCTGCAGGTCTTCTCGAGCTGCACTATCCAGGTAGAACAAACAGATCTAATGAATTAAGGACCCTCAAATGAAGAGCAGGTCGTACCAGGTTCCCAGCAGAAGCGTCAGACACTTGTCGCTGAGCTGCTCATCATAACACTCAGTGGTGATGGTGGAGGAATAAACCAGACTGGGGTCTGTGGCGTGCCACTCCTGAGGAATTAGCCAGAACGTCCAAGTTAGCAAAGGCTCGAACTCTGAAAGGAACCATTAATGAGAAAACCATCAGAACCTCAAATACCCGATAAGCACTTTGGATTGTTTCGCTTTGGTTCACCATTTATCATTTTTACAGGCTAAACAATATCTTTTTTAAAGAAAGGAGCTGTTTGAGGAGAATATCTCAAATGTGGTAGAATATGTGCTCTGACTCAGAAACAGAAATCTGTTGGAACTGAGAAGAGTTTTGTTTATCGAAGTATAATAACATAATTTGAACTCCGTGTGAGATAAAAGTTCCTGCTGGTTTATTTTAGGACATCAGCCCCGTTGGTGTCTAACCTCTGTAGTATTTGGGGTCATTCTGCTTCAGGGCGGCGACGGCCTTGTCCAGGCTTTGATCGAGACGTTTGAGCAGAGCGACGGCGGTGGTCCTCTGAGCCCAGCTGACCGTGTCGGTGTGAGGCCACGTCCGAACCGCTTCCTTCAACTCAGCTGAGATGCAAAACAAACACATCCTGTGTGAAAGGTTTAGACAGAAACTTTGACTGTTCCTCAGTTACCATGAGATGATGTTTGGTGTTTTTAGGATGGAGTGACACATTCATAAATAAGGGATTCTCTGACTTTTCACATCTGACTCATCAGCCTCATACCTTCAGTGAAAGCTCATGATATTTGAAGGTGGATAAAACAACATAAATGCATTAGAGATGCAATGAGTCAAAAATAAAATGTTTTACTGGTTAAGTCAAAAAGAAAAAGGGTTTGTTTGACAGTTCTGTGGTTTGTTTAGTTTGTGACATGACTGATATCCAATTTTTAAAAGCCTTACAAATGATTTATTAAGATAAAATTGAAGAATCACAACTTAAAGTGATAATATGCAGTTTTGCTTGTTTTGGGTGCCCTCTGGTGTCCGTTTTAAATCACTGCATTACACAAGTTAGCACATTGTTTCAGCTTCTAAACGCCTAAATCTCCCTGTTGAAATGTCTCCTCAGCCTTCATAGCTTTCTACAGGAGCGGTTATTTACTCCTTCAAAGAAATCAGCTGTGTTCAAGCAGGGAGAGATGGAAAAAAATCAGGAATCATGAGCTAAAAACACTCCAGCGCTAGCATAACAGCTAGCCACTTTGGGTTAGCCTAACCCTCGTGAGACACGTGACTTCCTGGGTACCGTGACGGCGACGGAGATCTTGCAATCGTGGTATTCTGGATCTAACCACCAGATGGGGCTAAGTGACTTTTCATTAACCCAAAGGGTCATATTAGCACAGACTGGCTCAAGGAGAAGATTAAAAAATATGAAAAAGTTGCATATTATCACTTTAATGTAATTATTCAGTGAAAAAAGTTGTTTTCCTAAACAGCACTTGATGAGCTGATATCTATAAGAAATGTAAGAGTGGATAAACCCAAGCCTTAATTTTATTTAAATGCAATTCCTTTCATTTGTATTTTTCATTTTGGTCTTTATTTTCAAATGCAAAAGTTCTAAGAAATAATTTATGTGATTTTATAGAAAATATAATAACCTTTAAAGATCTTTGGTTATATTCTTATAAAATAACTTACATTTACTCAAGTTGTAGTTATACTCAATCAATTTTATTTTCAAAAATCATAAACTCTTTAGAAGAAGTTGATGGATTTTCTGTAGCTGCAGCGCGTGACCCTAAATGTTGGCGTCCTTCTGAAGCTGAGACTTTGTTAGAAACCAACAAAAAACTGATGCACATATTTTTCCAGATGCGTCCTGCTGCAGCTGCAGCGACGCTTCGGGTTTCAGGGAGGATCTGGACCTACCCTGCAGCATGACGAAGCCCACCGCCCCGTCCAGGTTGATGTGGTCGTGTTGCCTCTCCAGGAAGGACACTCCGCGGGAGAGGCTGCCCAGGACGTCATCGATCACCTCGGCCCGCGTCCCGAGCACCGCAGCGGCGAACAGAACCAGCGCGGCCAGCCGGAGCCCCGCTGCCCGCATCTTCTCTGCAGTCAGAGGATTCCTGCAGCCTGGAGGCTCCGGGACGGACAGACGGACAATAAACAACAGCTCAGAGGACAGATGGTCCTCTGACGGGGAGTGACGTCAGACTGACCATCACATAAGGTCAAATTATTAATATTCATATGCGGAACACACAACAAGAATACATTTGAATAGAATTATTGTTTTACGTCAAATAAAACATGATAAAGCTTCATAAAACCACATTTTTTAAATAATCATCCAATAAAATTACACATACTAGAAATACATATTTACAAGATTTATTCAGTTAATGCATCAACAAACTTATTTTGACCCCTAAAGCCATAACAATTTTGATCCAATGGAACAGACAATAAAACTCATTAACAGCATTTTTTTATGTTCTCATTTCAGCAGAACCAACCAAAAAAGAAATAGGATTATCACTGGATGTAATTCTAGCCTACTGATACAAACAAACAAAAAATATATATGTCTTAATAGTATTTTAATTTTTTTAAGGTACTTATAAAATCTAAATGACGTCATTTTAATTTTCCAACTTTAAATTCCTTAGAAAAGGTGCGTTAAGCATTTTTAAAACAGTTATTACAGATCTACTTCATTGCAATTTGAGGAGCCCTTTAGTATTCAGATAAAGTTTTTATGTTTGTTTTTGTTTAGTCAATTACAATGTGTTTGTTTAAAGAAACACTTGAAGCGGTTGAGCTTCCAACATTTTAGGAAATAGAAAAAAATCTGTTTAAACTTCGTAACATTGATTTTAAAGTTTTTGAGAGCAGCCAAGAAAAATTGTGCAAGTTTTATCAAGGTAAATTAGATAATTCAAGGGTAAAATCTGTGCAGTATTTTTATTTGGACTTCCTTTATTTTGTTTGAAATTAATTAATTGTTCTGGAAATGATCAGACTGCCGCCAAAACAAAAATTTTAAAATAAGCCTTTTTATATATATATATATATATATATATATATATATATATATATATATATATATATATATATATATATATATATATATATATATATATATATATATATATATGTATATATATATATATATATATATATAAAGCAATGTGTTTTATTTTGGTAATCAACTTCCTGTCCTTTCTGAACGCTGCGGTCTCTTTAAATATGAAGCTCCGCCCCCTTTTTGTCATGATCTCAAACAAACATGGCGGCTCGCGGCTCGTCAGCGGTTCTCCTGACATGTTTTTCCGTCTTTGTGGCGGTTGTAGCTTCGTGTTTTGTGACAGACTCGGGTGTAACGTGTCCGGTTGTGTGTCTGGCTGTTGTCGCCGTGGTTTTGTCGCTATGTTGGCGGCGGTTGCGGCAGCGGGACGGCGGGACTGACCAGCGGGTGTGTGTGCTTGTGTTGGGGGACATCGGTCGCAGTCCTCGGATGCAGTATCACGCTTTGTCCCTCAGCAAACACGGATACCAAGTTACCTTTGTGGGGTTTTTAGGTGAGACTTCAACACGTTGAAACAAGTTTCACACTGGCGCTTATGAGTCAGCCTTAAAACTACACCTAGTGCTGAAGTAAAAAAGTAAACAAAAGGATGCAAAACTGATTTAAAGCAAGAACTAAACGTTAAAGACCGAAAAATAAACGAAAAACAATCTGTAATGGTGACAGAAACCTTCAAACTGACGATAGAAAAACACAGAAAGGGACATACAGTCATTCTAGTACACGTGTATTAAAATGAAATCATTACTGTTAGCAAAACTTGTAAAAACTCAACGTTAACCACTTTATTATAAAATAGCTTGCTGCTGAATGGTACTATTATTAATTTTTCACATATCGATGTCTTAAAACTTGGTGAATTCCAATAGATGTGCAGTAATTTTTACATCAGTTTGGCTCAAACGTGTATAGAAATGTTAGTTTTCTAGTAGTTTTGGAGTGAGTCACTCATAGAGCCAGTTAACAACAGTACACTGTATTTTTAACACATTTGTTGTGAAAACCCAGCAGTTTTGAGCTAATTCTGGTCCTGAAATGAGGGAAAGCACCCTCCCTGTATTAGTGTCATTCTGATGTGGAAACTTTTTCAATAAGAGCAAACATTTGGGTGCTAAAACCAATATTTCCTCTTATCATTACATTATTCAGATTTATATCACATTGAGTCAAAGTTACAAGGAGCCATGTCAGAGCGTCTGAAGAGCCCCAGGTGTTGCAGACTCCAGACATAGAGAATCAAAACACTAAACTCTTAGAAAATAGATTATATACTTGGAATGAACCAAAAAAAATGCACAAAATGTCTTCCTGTAATTCAAATCACCTTAAACACAAAAAATGCATTTTTAGAAGATTTGTCAAATGCAGTAGGTCAACGTGTCTAAAATATAAAACATGTTCTTTTGATTTAATCTCTACATGTAACAAATGTTTATTTTTTTCAGACACCAAACCCCATCAGGACGTGCTGAGTGAGGAGAAAATTCAAATAGTTGCCATCTCTGAAGTGAAAGGGCTTCAAGGTAAAACAGAACATAGATTTTTTTTTGCAGCATAAACCCTAAAAATGTGTCAACACAAACGTCTGCTACTTTTCCAGCTGGACCAAAACTTGTGACGTACGTGACCAAGGTGATGGTTCAGTCGCTGCAGCTTCTCCACGTGCTGCTGACCATGGAGCTGCAGACTCATATTCTGATGCAGGTTTGTTCAGAGCATCTGTTTCAAATTTTAAGTTGCAGCTTCACTTCATCACGAGTGAATTTAATGTGTTCTTTTTTTTTGTTTGTTTGTTTCCCAGAATCCTCCTGGGCTGCCTGGTATTGCCGTGGCGTGGCTCGTGTGCGTCCTGCGCGGCAGCACTTTGATTATCGACTGGCACAACTACGGCTACACCATCATGACTCTGAGCCTCGGAGCGACACATCCAGTGGTCCGCTTGGCCAAGTGGTCAGTACTGGTTTCAGACTCGTTTAACTTATATTCAAGAAATGCAGGGATGGATGGAAGTAAACAAAAGAAATTAGGGTTTTTTTTTGCTTCTTTTGTATTATTTTTCATACCCTCCTAACTTTTTCTGATTAAATATCTTTCTTTTCATCCTTCAGGTATGAGCATTTCTTCGGCCCTCTTTCTACCCACAACCTGTGTGTGACAAACGCCATGAAGGACGACTTACAGAAAAACTGGGGCATCAAGTGAGATTTGATTCATTCATCACTTTTCAGAAATAACAGCTTCAGTTTCTGCTCCAAACTATTTTAACGAATCAGAAGAAACCAGCTTTTACTGATGAGCTTAGTAACAGATTTTTGCTTTGGAAATGTCTTCAGGAACTACCATCACAAACTGAAAATGTGGCCTGGAAAATCAAAACATGAGCTAATGAACCTGGAGTTAACCAGTTTGTCTTCACAGGGCGACGACTCTCTACGACCGACCGGCCGCCATCTTCAGAGAGACGCCTCTGAACCTGCAGCATGAACTCTTCATCAGACTCTCCCACAGTCTTCCTCAGTTCCAGCACACAGGGTGAGTTGGGTAATGACAGAAAGTTGAGGAGCCTTCAACTCTCTCGTAGATGTTGTTCACAGTTTTTTGACAGGTGAGATACTGGGTTTCGTTAAGTGTCGACACGACTCGTGTTCATCCGTTGACTTTTTTTGCCCGAAGAATCCAGAGGTCAGAGTTCAATGTCTTAACAAACAAATAAAAAACCCTAAAAGTTCCCTGTAAATTATCAGGCTTGTTAATTCCTGTTGAACCATGATGGACTCTGTTCTTTAAACGTGGTGTGATGTGTTGTTCAAAGCACTGGATTTACTTGATTTTATGACCTGATCGGAACCTTTTCCTGCATGTTTTAGTTTTATCCAGTTGATTGTTGCAGTCAGTCACAGGTTTCATTTGTTTGGGTGGATTTGTGTTTTAACGGTGTTGTTTTCTGTTCTCAGGTCTGTTTGTGAGAAAACGGATGCAGAGACAACAGTCTTTACCGTTTGTAAGTCGAGTGACGGCGTCGTGACTCTGAGTGCAGATCGACCGGCGCTGCTGATCAGCAGCACCAGCTGGACAGGTCCGATGGCGCCTCCTCATTTCTTCAACTCAAATTCATGTTTCTGTATTTTCCTCATCTTCAGACTTTTTTGATTTTTATTCAGTAGAAAACATTGATGCTTAGAAGCTTTTGCTGCTGCAGTGTTTGAATACAGATGTTTTTCCTCCAGAGGATGAAGATTTCTCCGTCCTGCTGAAGGCCCTCGAAGGTTCGTCATGATTCTCACTGAAACTAAACCGGGTTTGATCTGTTCTCATTTCAAGTGTGCTTGTTCTCAACAGAATATGAAGGTTTCATCAGAGGAGGAGCTACGTTACCGTCGTTGGTGTGTGTGATCACAGGTAACATCTGATTTCACCTGGATTCATCAGTTTAGATGTAGCAAGAAGGAAGTAAACGGAGCTTTTTGGATCCAGATAGTTCTGATTTCATCTTATTTAAACAACTCTTTTTGGAGAAACATGTTTTGATCAGAAGCGTTTTGTAAATCCTGTTTGAATGCTGTGTTTGTGAAGGTAAGGGTCCTCAGAAGGAACACTACAGGAAGCTGATTAACTCTCTGCGTTTGGATCATGTGAAGATCTGCACCCCCTGGCTGGAGGCTGAGGATTACCCGCTCTTATTAGGTTTGTTCTTAATGAGAAAACCTGTGACATAAAAACAAGACATTTGTTTCAGATGATGTCATCAGTGTTAGCTCCCTTTATGCTCAGCTCTACAAGGCTCAGAAAATAGAAATATTGGAATTCACTGTCAAGAAAAAACAACAAATTGCATTTTATAGGAAAGTTGTTTACTGCCAGATCGTTGAGTTTAGATCAAAACAAACCAGAACTTACATCATAATAAATACAAACAGAACCATAACTGAAAACATCACAGTCACTTTCACTCACACAGGTTCTGCAAATCTGGGAGTTTGTCTCCACACATCGTCCAGCGGCCTGGACCTCCCCATGAAGGTGGTGGACATGTTTGGCTGCTGCCTCCCTGTCTGCGCTGTCAACTTCAACTGGTGAGAAACAAAGTAACACTTTCACCGGACATTTAGAGTCAGCTCTGCAGGTCCGGCTGCAGAGTTTCAGCTGCGTAGGTTAAAGCTGAAACCTGTAAAGAAGCTTCCTGAAAAGCTGCTGCTCCGTCTCGGTTCTGCTCCAGATGATGTCACTTTTCTCTCCAGTTTACACGAGCTAGTGAAGCACAACGAGAACGGACTGGTCTTCAGAGACTCCGCGGAGCTCGCCGAACAGCTAAAGGTGAGACGACTCACCTGTACAGGCGTTTTAACAACACGAGTAACCAAACGTGAACTAAAGGTTGAATTTACATGATATACAACAAAGTTATATTTGTGTTTTTTTTTTAAATAAAAAAAACTGTCGGAACGAGACGGGTAAAAAAAATCAAGTGATTTTTACATTTAGTTTGACCATATTTCACATCAGGCGGAATAAATAAAACCTATTTCCTGTTTAGTTTCATCAGCTTCATTTAATTTAATAATATTTATTCAGTTTTTCATTTCAGGCTTTCAGAATTGTCCCATTCAAACGTTTAATCATGGAATATGTAGCAGAATAGATGACATTAAGATAGATGAAGCTTCAGAGACAAATCATGACTTATCTGGTTTTATTCAGAAGCTCAGAAGGCGACTGAATCTGTCCTCTGCTTCTGTTCAGGCTCTTTTTTAGTCTCACTTTCTTTTTTTCTTCCAGTCTCTCCTCTCAGAGTTTCCCAGTTCAGACGGTAAACTGGGAGCTTTCAGGAGGAACCTCCGCACCAGCAGGGGGCAGTGCTGGGACGATAACTGGGACCAGAATGTTCTGCCTCTGATTACCAGTCAGAGGTGACGTCTCAGCCTTCCTGAACCCTGAAACACAACAGACATTTTTCATTCCTCTAACTTTTCTTGAATGTATGAAATAGTTTTTGTAAATAAAACCTTTATTCTGCTGCAATCCGTCACCTGAACAGTTTGATCAGCTCTATAGGGGCGACTCTGTTGTAGGGAAACACGTGTTGGACTGGTTCTGTCATCAACTGGTGGCTGATTCCTGCATTTTCTGACAACAGAAAAGAGAGAGTTTATCGAAACAGAATCATAAATGTTCTGGTTGGTAAAGACGGGAACGGCGTTAGCTTAAAGCTGCAGACTGAATTAGAGTCAAACACACCTTCTGCACATCGATGTTAGCATTTATATTAAAAAGAATACAATTTTTAAAATCCCTAAATTCAAAGGAAAAGCTACAAAACAGCAACTGGACTCCTGCAGGTGTCGGTGGATTTTTACCGAGCTGCTGCTTGAAGCCGCCGTACGTCTCTGGGTTTCTCACTGTGGAGCAGATAAAGATGTCTGGCTGCATCTCAGATGACGAACAGGTCAGGATCTTCGTCAGCAGCTCCACAAGACTTCCTGCGACATCGGGATCGTACACCACATCTGAAAAATATAACCCGGAACAAACTCGCCTGATTAACAGAGACGTCACTTGGACTTTAAATAGAATCAGGATAAGTTTGGATTTAACGTCTTCTTCGTCAGAATAAACTGATCTGAGACCGGCAGCAACGACGACGTTGAACTCGATCTCTCTGATCGTCTCCTCCGTCGCTGTCGTCCAGTCCAGTTCATCCACTCGGACGGCGGGAGACGACTGCTCGCTCAGTCCGTTCAGATGAACGTTCCTTCTGAGTTTCTGCAGGACCGAAGCGTGACAGTCGCTGAAGACGAAGCTGTTCGGGCTGCAAGAGTGACAGATGGCGATCCCCGCCAACCCAACGCCACTGCCTAGCTCCAGAACCGACCTGCAGGAGGAGAATGAGGTTACTGACAGGAAGTTGGTCCAGTTATGTTCTGAAATGCTCCTCAATCATCCAGATCAGCTGTTAGTCACAATTAAAACCCTCTGAGGTTTAGACGAGGTGATACCTGCCGGTGAAAACCTGCTGGTTCTCCAGAACCCACTCCGTCAGGTAGAGAGCAGCTTCCCAGGTGACGAGTCCAGTGGTTCCCTCTGAGATCAGAGCGACGTTTTCCACCAAGCTAACGGCGTCTCCGCTGGGCTGCAGAGGACAAACAACCAAACTCCTAAAGTCACGTTTTCTTTTCTCTAGAATTAGTTTAAATTACTTCAGATATGAAACGCTTCAAAAGACCAAACATTGATCAGGTTTATGTCAAATAAAATTAAACTGTTTTAATTCTCTGATTTTAACTTCTGCTTCTTGACATTTTAAACTTTGTTTTCTGTTTTACTGTAATAAGTTCATCTAATTTCACTTCAGCAAAAAAGATAAGGAAAAACTTCTCGTAAAGTTTAATAGAATCCTAAACAGAAATGAATATTTATTGATGTGTTTGGTACCAACCAGGAAGTAGCTCTTGTAGCACTCTGAGGTCTCCTCGACTCCCACCGCCTCGGCCAGAGCGTCGTACAGCTCGTCCAGAGGGTCGCAGGCTGCAGCTTCCTGCTGCACAAAAACAAAACCACAAAACTTCACTCCTGCAAGAAAGAAACACCTCAAAGACCAACGGCTTCGTATCAGGACAGCGTCCGAGCAGATCTGGTCGACACATTTATCCATGAAGCTATGAAAAGATACTTTCAGTCAATTTTCCTCTAAAAAAGATTTTATTTATTTTACTTTTTCAGAATAAATATGTTCAGATAATATAGATTCTGAAAAATGTTCATTGTGGGGAAAAGCAAGTTTTAAAATCAATTTCACAAAAAAAGCATAAAACATTCTGGTTCTGTAAATAAAAGGCTTATGTTTCACACTTAACATTATCATGGCCTAACACATCTAAACTATAATTTAAACGTCACAGGATGAGCAGACCCGCTTGATGAGCTCCGTCAGAAACAGCCTCCTGAATCTGACTGAGGGAGGAAACTTCTGACACAAAGGATGAAGACAAGTCTGTGGGAAAATATAAAATACATATTAAAATATTGTAATGATCACTCAGAATACTTAAGATTATAACGGAGCAGTTTGTTGAGCCTCTGACCTCCTTCAGAAGGTCTGAAATAAACTGGGCTGACTCGTCATTCTGCAGGTTGTTTTCTAAAACCTGTAGAAGAAGAAACAATGAGTCAGAATCAGCGCAGCAGAAACAAATCCAACACCTTCTGGTTTGTTTGTTTATGAGAAACAATTCCTTCTGCAGCAGGTGAGAAACTTCAAAGGTCATTTTAAAGGATTTGAAGTCCATCGCTGTTATTATTCAGAAACCTTTTAGAAGAGCCACTAATCATCTTTGGACGCTCAGAAAAATGAACCTAAGAGCTTCTCCAGAGGCTAGACAACAATTAACTCTTTAATCATTAAAAAAAACTTGACTATTTTTAAGTTTCTTTAATACTTTTCAGTGAAGTTTAGTTCATATTTCAATAAGAAATAGATTAAAATGACAGTTAAATGTTACAGATGAAATCAAACCTTTCAGAACTATAAATAAAAAAAAATTAAAGCTCAAACACGTCATCAGTAAAACTTTCTTAGTAAATGTAGTCTCTATTTTATAACGTCAACACGTAAAGTCAGCAGCGAGTTAAACTAAATTACTAAAATAACGTTTTGGGGTTTTTTTTTTTTCAGACCAGCTAATAGAAAAACGAGCCGTTTTAAATGTTAAGGTTATTTTATGGCCTCGACACGTTTCTAAACACCGGAGTTTATTTGGATTCTCCTCGTTTCAGACTCACGCTCCAGGGAAACGAAGCCAAACGCTTCATGGAAAAAAACGACGCCCGGAATTCTCTTAAAACATCTCCGTTTCTCTCCTCTCTCTGCTCTGAACCCGCCATCTTTCACGTGTGTTTGTTTTCTTTCCTGCTTACCCATAGTCCTACGCGACCCGTCTGTCGCAAGCGCCAATGGGTAATGTAGTTTTATCTGTATTTGTAATTTTAAAGCCATTAGATGATGATAGCCCATATAGCATTAAAAAACTACTTATTTTTTTAAGTGGTACAAAATAAGAAATCATTTTAAAATATTTAAGAACAAATTTAAGGCAAATTACAAAAATATTCTGCATGAACAAAATATTGACATTTCTAAAAATATTTGTTAGATGATCAGTTTTAAACTAACTGTAAATTACATCCAGCCCAGATTTTTTTTTTATCAGTTGCAGGTTTTTGTTCCCGCCCGTTTCTTGCTGTGTCACTGCAGGAGGAGATAAATGTCTCTACAGTTGAGACTCTTTAACAGCAGCAGCACGCTGAGCTGGTGAGAACTTTACTCTTTCATTTCCTGGTTGTTTAACTTGTGTCACTTTTTATAGTAATATTATTTTACATTTTTTGAAATACTGAAGAAAAATGAATTGTTCTAGTACTTTAATTATTAAAAAGAGCATCAGGTTAAAATATGTGCACAACAAAATGACACAAATACACTGACTACAATCATAGATCAGACAAGTGATGTTTAGAATGTTATTCAGATTAAAAGTAGCCGAAGCATGATCATTGATTATTTACGGGGGGTGGATGTAACAAATTTTTGTTGTGTACAATATTTAAATTTTTCATTTGAAAGTCTGTGGACAAAAACAGAACATTGAAAAACTGTTACATCTGGAAAGCAATAACATTTACATACATGTATCAAAATTACAATTACTTCTTTTAAGAATCTTAAAATAAATATGTAAATAAAAATTAATTTATGTATTTTGTAAAGAAAATATAGTTTCTGTTTTTATTTTAAAAACTTAAGTAGCGTGATTGTTTTGTTTTGTTCTGACAAAACCAAGAACTACGTTGATCTTTATATGGGCAAAACACATTTGTTGTAATGTCACGAATAACCACTAGAGGGCGACATATTTCCCAGTAGGCTGAGCAGACTTCTCATATAATACAATATTTTCATGTCTTTTGTTTGATCATAGTAATAAAACATGTTCGTTGTAATTCCACTGAATAACCACAAGAGGGCAAAATATTTCCTTAGTAGGCTGAACAGACTAGATATCACTTGTGTTGTAATGCCAATGAATGACCACAAGAGGGCGACAGATTTTCCAGTAGGCTGCTGAACAGATTTCTTCAATAGAACACATATGATGTAATGCCACTGAATGACCACAGGAGGGCGAAATATTTCTCTAATAGGCTGAACAGACTTCTCATATATGCCTATTTCAAAGGTTGTTGTAATGCCACTATTTCACCACAAGAGGGCAACATCTGATTGTAAGAAAAGCTTAGTTTGAAGGTTGTTGTAATGTCACTAAATTACCACAAGAGGGCAGCAGCTGTCCAGCAAAAGCAGAAGCCAAATATCATTTAATCACAAGATATTTCACTACTTCTAGCGTTTGTTCTCATTTGAACAGGTCAGCTGTCATTTAATATGAGCTTCACCTTTGCCCAAAATCAACTTTAAAACAAGATGATAATTTATTGTGTTTAATGTTTGAATAAATCATAATATTGACTCCAAATATCTAATATTAATAAACTCAAATCAAGGCAGTATTTTTTGAAAACAGCTAGCTAATGAAGTGAGATGTACTCAGCAGGGATGGTAGTACAAAGCAGTGAACTATCTTGTGACTTCTTGGTCTTTGCTTTTTGTTTCTGCTGACACACACCCGCCTTCTTGTGGCGGTTTTAAGACATTACAACAAACATTTTTTATAGGAGCTTGATTTGATTAGAGTTTCTATAAAAACTACAGTATTTTAACATATCCTAAGTATGGTTGAATAATGGTTTTACATTAGAGATGGTGTTCCTTTATTTACAGTTTTTTTTTTAAAGGTTTTTAAACTAGAAGCGCTGTGAATAATGTTTGTTGTAATTTCACTTTATTGCCACAAGATGGCGACAGATACCAAGGTATTTCAACTAAAAGCAGTGTAAATAATGCTTGTTGTCACAAAACCACTCATATCAATGTAACACCTGGTACAGTAAACCTGAGCAATGAAATTCGTTCTGAAGGCCCGTGACTAGAATTGAAAACATGAAAAACAAGACTATTTTTATTTTCTATTTGTTTAAAAAACAAAAAAAATTATTCACGTATTCCTTTTTTGATTATTGGCTTTTAATTGAAAATGGAAAGAACGAATGATACACAGATTCATATAATATTGTTTCTTTTTCTTTTCTTTTATTATTCGTTTCCGGTTTAGGCTGCAAATCAAACTAAAAAAGTGATCAAATATGAGCTGATACGTTGACGTGCATAGGAACCTCCAGTCATACGCGTGTTTCTCGCCGGACACTTTAGGAAACGGACTATAAACAAAGCGAATGAAGGCAGTTTCTACATAGGAAACTTCAGTCGTCGTGTTAGATGGAAGGTCGCCGTTCATAGTTGCGTTAAAGAAGGTACATCTTTAATACATTTCTATCTCAGCTTTGTAAAGATGTTGGTCAGTTCAACAGTTCCGTGTTTAGTCGTTTATTCGGTGTGATCGTCGGTGAACTTTCGGAGACTGAGATGAGAATAATCCCCCTTCTTCTCGGTTCATCGTACGATCAGTATAATTCTTCACTTCTTTATGTTATGTAGCGATCATTCCCCGCATCTATTATTCCTCTGATAACAACAGTATGTCTCCTTTCTGTTCCTAACTTGTTAGATCGAAATCACTGCCGATGGAATCGACATTCCCCCTCCGGGCTCTCCGTGTTGCCATAACAACCCCTGCAGACTCGATATTTGAAGGGCAAAAAGGAGACCGATCCGCCTGGTTCTGGACTCTCCGAACTCCCCTTAAAAACCGACGAATTCAAAGTTTTCCCCCTTCTGCTCTCGTCTGTGGACACATATCTATCACCTGGATATATTTAGTGAATATTCAGGATCAGTTCTTTGATTCGGCACATTTTCTATTTAAATAGAAATTTAAAAAAGTCCTGATAAAGCCCTCAATTCATTATTTTAAGCAGCCAGATTTTCTTAATGTTTTTAAGTTTCTTTTGAACATGTTCTGTAATAACTTGTGTCAACCTTTGTTGATTTAAGCTGCTGCCTGTCAAGACACACTTGCAAAAAAGGATTTTATTTTTAAGTTAAAAAAAAAATTAGAGATTAATGATGTTTTAACTCACTGTGTTAACACAGACCTGCTGCTTCAGAACAGAAAACTGACTCAGCTTCTGCTTTTATAAAGGAGCTACTGATGATCACTTAATTGATCCTTTGAACGTTTTAAAGATGGCCTCTATTGTCCGTTACACTGTTCATGCGTATTTGATTAAACAACATAGTGAAAGGTGTCATTTGTTGTTGTTCGTCTGACACCAGGTGATTCATGCCCTCAGACTAAAAACACTTCTTACCATCAGTGGACACTATGACCTGCGTTCAGCAACTTTATCAAAAGCTAGCTGAGATAAAATATCTTCTCACAGCCGGCTCTTAATCTAGTCTGTTGACAAAACACTAAACAGTGATCCACTATAATCCTCAAATTTCTACACAACAAACTTGAGATTTACTACTTCAGTTATTTTGTAAACTTTGAATGAATTTATTTCTGTTGTGTCTTCAGAGCTGCTGCAGTCATGGTGCTGAAGATCTTCTTCCCACAGTGCTGCAACCGGGCCGACAGCGGGCTGCTGGTGGGCCGCTGGATCGCCGGTCATGAGTCAGCTGTGGTTCTGGCGGTCATCCACTACCCCTTCATCCCTGGACAGGTGAAGCAGTACATCCATCAGGTCGGTGTTCATGTTTTTAAAAGAGCCATAAGCTGCACAATCAGTAAAAACTGATATTTGAATTAAAAAATGTTACATGTTGGAGCTCTGAAGCCAATTCTACAATCAACGCTCAGTTTGTTTATTTATTTTAATGATTATATCTCAGTTTGTGAGCAGGAGATGATTTCTTTTCTTCAAAACAAAGATTAAAATCATCCCTCCATCGTTCCTCCCAGATAGAGGCTCAGAGTGGTGTGGAGCTGTCGGTCCTCGGCTCTTGGAGTTTACCAAAAGAAGGCCAGGAGGGGTTGGAGAGCTTCCTGAAGGACCTGAGCACCATCTTCCCTCAGGAACGCTGGCTCCAGATCAGCCGTCAGATTGGAAAGATGGGCTTCACCTGCGAGGTTCTCAGCCACGATCAGAGTGAGAATCTCAACCTGATATTTGATTTATTTTGTGTGAACAGAAGGATTAGGTTTCCTTCAGTTTGGGTAAAGAAAGCCTCTTTTATTTTGTGACCAGTTGGAAGGTCAGAAAAAACAAAGAAAGAGAGAGCGGATGGAGGTGACGGAGAAAAGGAAGATGAAGAGAAGGTGATCTTTGTTCACTATGAGCAGAGCAAAGTGATGCAGTCGCAGCTTCATCCCATCAAGACTGAAGACCCAGAAAACAAAACGGAACCGTCGTCTGAGCTGAGAGAGGTACGAGACGGACGACGTGTCCTCACTGCTCAGACTCACCTTCACTCTTTAGAATTACAGACAGCTTCTTGTCATCTTTTAAAGAAATAAAAAGCCAAAGAAAAACTGAGCAGTCTGGAGAGCGACTGATCAAAGTCTGGCTGCTTGAAGGAAAATATAAAGAAACGAGGCTCGTTTTCTTTTCTCCTCCTCCTCTCTAGATGTTTCAGACGGTGGCTCGCAGTCAGCCGCTTTTCTTCTTGGACAAATATGACGACGGGCCGTTGAAGTCGACTCACTGGCAGTCTGAGGGCCGAGAGGCCAGCATCATCGTGGAGCTGCTAAAACAGGCCTCAGTGCCTCTTTGCATCTTCATCAGCTGGCTGCTCTATGTGTGGACGTGGATCTGCAACATCCGGTGAGAAGAAGTCGTGACATTTCACTTAACAGTTGTTTTATTTAGTTTTGTCTGGGAACAGTCTGAAAACAGCAGAACGTTGCTTCAGGCATCTTTAGATTTGGTCTTTTACCTGAACAGAAGTCCAAGCTACACAAAAATGATCAAAACGTCTAAAGCTGCAACTTCCTCCTGCACGTCTCAGTTTGTGTCTTTATTCTGTCCTTACCTTTCAGAATCTTCAATGTTTTCCCGCTGCGCTTCCTGTCCTCCAAACTGTCCACATGTGTCCAACTCAGCTACAGAACCGAACACATGAGGACGCTCAGTTCCCTGAAACCAGCTGAAGGTCACGTCCAGTTCATGAGGTGTGGTTGTGGTTGTGGTTGGATCTTGTCACTACGGAATCTCGTTTCTCTGACAGCCAGTTTGTCCAGATGTCCTTTCACATCTGTCCATCTCTGTCTGAAGGAAAGCCAACATCCTGGTGTCGGTCCTGGTGGACGTGGCGCTCGGCGTGTTGCTCATGTCGTGGCTCTACAGAGATGAGAACATCTCCATGCTGGCCAACGCTCTGGTTCCTGCAGCTGATGTGAGTCTGAAATCTAAACTCAAAGTTCTGTCCGTTTTAGATGGAAGTTCTGAAGTGAAGCTCTATTGGTTGAAATGTTCTTCCTAGTAGTTCTTAATCTGAACAACAGCAACAGGATGCTACGACAATCGATGTGTTTGTGAATGTTTGGCAGTGTGAATGATTAATTGTTCTTTTCCTTTCTTCCTCAGCATGTGGCTCGGCAGCTGGAGGAGCTGCTGCAGTGGCTGATGGGAGCTCCAGCTGGGCTGAAGATGAACCGGGCCCTGGACCAGGTTTTGGGCCGCTTCTTCCTTTATCACATCCACCTCTGGATCAGTGAGTCGTAGCGCAGAAAGTGTAAGAGCAGAACCTCGCCAGCGCCCCCTGCAGGCTACAGCGTGTTGTCTCGTCCTTATAGGTTACATCCACCTGATGGCGCCGTTCATCGAGGGGATCCTGTGGTACGGAGGTCTGTCAGCCTGCCTCGGCCTGACCTTTGCCGTCTCGCTGCTCTCTGACATGGTGGCGCTGTTCACCTTCCACATCTACTGTTTCTACGTCTATGGAGCCAGGTACCCCCGATTTCTACAACTCTACAGCAAAGTAAGGTTAAAACAAAACATCTCAGGGATTTCTGTTGACTCCCAGACAAACCCAGCTTTAGATGTCAGGATGATGGACTGTAGGAAAGTCATTTTCTCAGATGAATCATCTTTCTGATTGTTTGAAGCATCTGGAAAAAGGATTGTCTGGAGAGGAAAAGGTGAGCGCTCCTGTCTAAAAACCGAAGCTGCAAACTTTGTGTTTGATGTAAAAAAGTTGTTACAATAAAAAACCTGCAGGAGGCGAAGTTTCCTTGAATATTTTAATAATCTGCAGAGATAATTGTTATATTTTCCCTTGGATGTGACTCAACAGAATCTCAGGAGAACCGTCTGTGTTTGATGAATAAACTTTTGATCTCAGTGCCACGTTTTGGTTTATAAATAATAAAAACAGACCTGAAGATGTCTGCAGGTTGGTGACTCAGATCACTGGTGTTGTTTTTATTATTCCAGCTTCTGCAGCAGCTGTAGAACTGGATGCTGCGTTTGCCTATTTGGGTCAGACGTAGAGAGGAATCGGTGCACGCTCTGTTCACTCCTTCTGATGATGTGTTTTTGTACAAATTAACAGAAAAGCAATTGTTAGGAATGTTTGTCTCACGTGCTTCTCCTGTGACCTGAAAATGTTTCTCAGAACAACACGATGAAGGAAGTCTCAAATCCTAAAATACACCAGGAGCAGAGAGGAGGAGGAGAGGTTGATCATTTGTTATGAAAATAGAGATTTTTTAACCCACCAAACAAATCAGACAGAGAGATAAAAAAAGAAGTCAGTCAATGTTTGATGTCAACTTTGAGATTTTTAGCATTTTTTAACCTGAAAACTAGTTTTTCTCAGACGAGGAAAGAAATTAAAAGCCGTTTTTTAATGAAACTAAATTTGTTTTGTGGGATGTGTCAGCAGGTGAATCCATGTCCCAGCATGCATCTCTGGTAAATCCTGTTTGTGGAGTTAAAACAAAATGCCTCGTGGGTATTTTCACCTGTTCTGTTTCAGTCTGGAGAAATGACAGCTATGATGAACGCTGTGATGAAACAGGAGGAGGAGGAAGGATAGATTAAATTATGTATTTGATCTAAAGATAGCGCTCGCTCGCCCGCGGTGTAATGAAATATTTCTCACTTTTTCTGCTGCATATTTCTGCTCCATCAGCTCTCAGAACGAGGCTCTTTGTGTGTTTTTAAATTTCCTTTGAGGAGCTTTGTGAGATCTAAAAATATCTGCTGTGGTGATCACAGCAGGAGGAGGTGAAGCTGAACCAGCTCCAGAAACGTCTTCAGGCAGCTTCATTGAAAATCAGTTAGTGATGATTATTTGATGGATATGATATGTGTGACTAGATTTGTCTCCAGAAACAAACTTCTGGTAGTTCAACATCCGTCAGAGTTAAAATATTCAACTATTCATGTTTTATTGCTTGAATTTAAACTTTTGCACAAATATTTTAGAAGACATCGATTAGAGGAGCTGCTGCAGAGAGAAGAACTCCCATCGAATCTGAGAAGGAACAAACCTAAAATCCTCTGAGGTGACCCTTTGTGTCTCTGTCAGGTTGTACTGTCTGAAGCTCTACGGCCTCTCATCTCTCTGGAGACTCTTCAGGGGGAAGAAGTGGAACGTCCTGAGACAGAGAGTGGACTCGTGTTCCTACGACCTGGACCAGGTGACATCACGTTCTCTCTCTGCCCTAAAAAATATGGATGCTCTGACTCAAAACTTAAAATTTAATCAGAACTTTAAAGGGAATAAAACAAGCCCTCTGATTTATCACAACATAGAAGTCATAAGGAAATATTCATGAATGGTGATTAAATAATATAATTTAAACCAATCACAAGCTGTGGTTTGATTCATGTGAGTATAAATACTAAATGATGTTTTTGATCTTGTCAGACGACCAGACAGAATAACTTACAGTTAGAGACTTTATGTTTAAAACAACTAAAGTCAATGCTCTAAAATACTAAAAGCAAAGTCCAACAAATTTTAGCACCAATAAGCTGATTCTCTGAGAGCTAAGAGATGAACGTGATCACATTTCAGTTTTTATAAATCTGAGAAAAATGAACATGTGGAGAACCAGAGGAGACCTCCAAGGTGGGTCGAGTACCCAAAAGATTTACTTAAGTAAGAGTATAGCACTACTTCAACATATTTTTACTCAAGTAAAAGCAAAAAAGTTCTGTCCAGAACCATACTCGAGTATGAGTAAAAAAGTATTTGGTAAAACTAAAAAGTCTACTTGAGTACTGAGTAACATTCATCTGATTTTTTAAAATTATGTCATCAGACAGACAAAAATATAAAGTTTTGGGGAAATTCTTGTATCTTAAAGGCTAAAATGAAAAACACTGATAGCTACATCCATAACATGAGGTCAAAACAGCTAAATTTAAGCAGAAGAAACACTTTTCAAAGTATTTTTAAAAATATAATACAAAAATTTACAGTAGAGCTAGCTATGTGGCTAAAAATCTAGCTAGGCAGCTATCTATGTAGCTAGCTAGCTATGTTTAGCTTTTGCGCAAGCTAGCTAGCTAGCTAAAGATGGTTAGCTAGCTAGAAAACATGTCTGGTGTATTTTTGTTAAAACATGTCTGTTTTTCTGTAAATTTACTTGCAGTAGGAAGAGGACTCAGAGATTTTACTCAAGTAGGAGTAGCAATACTTAAAGCCATACTCAGTAGCCAGGTAAACAAACGAGGTCTCGCTTGCTAGTTTACAGAAACACGACTCGATGCACTCACCCCTCCCGTCGGGTAAAAACCATAAGCCAGCCTCCCCCCGGGATGGGACCCCGTTTTGCGACGATAACAATGCATAATCTAACTTCACTGTTCCCCCAGCTTTTCCTCTTTTCACCTACAAACGATTTTAGTTTTCTGCTAGCTGAAAATATGTTTTTTGGGGGGACTCTGGTATTTTTATCTTAAAATGGAAGCTCTAACCGACTGCTAATTCGCTAATTCTGTCCTCCTTTCACTTCCGGGATGTTCAGACGGAAAATGTGTCCGGGCGGATTAATGCCAATCCAAGCAGTGCGGAAATGCGGCAGACAGACAGCTGGTTTGTCCAATCCTATCGTTCGGTCCGAACGACAGGATTGGCTGAAGTTTTTAGAGAACTGCGGGACAACTATTTTATTGATTTCTTTCGGGGTTTTTTAAATCTCCACAATATATTTATGGCTATACTATGTTGGAACGTTGTTAAGAAGCTTTAAAAAAAAAGTTAAAAGCTACATTGTTTACCTGGCTACTGAGTATGCCTTTAACAAAAATAATACTCAAGTAAGAGTAAAAATTACATTGAAGTAAAACTACTCATAAAAGTACATTTTTTTCAAAATGTTACTCAAGTAAATCTGAGTAAATGTAACTAGTTACTACCCACCTCTGCCTCCAACACTTTACTACACATGACTAGTGCTAAAATAAAGGCCTAGCTAAGCTTTCCCTAAAGGAATTCAAGTCAGAGGTTTAAACGAGGACATCTATGTTGAGAAATGATGGAGCTGATCTGTAAGTGTTCAGAGTGTTTGACGTTCAGCTACTAGCACACCAAACCTTAGCTCACTGTTTGTAACATTCACTGAGCTCTAGCTATTTTTGTGTTTGCTAATGTCAATTAGCTGTGGCAGCCGTCTGGGGTTAATCAGTTCTAGATGTTAATCAAATATTTAATACTAAACACACATGAAACCTGAATGAAGCTGGAGGGTTTTGTGTTTTTGTTCCAGCTGTTCATCGGGACGCTGCTCTTCACCGTCCTCCTGTTCCTGCTTCCCACCACGGCGCTCTACTACCTGGTCTTCACTCTGGTGAGACGGCGTGCAGATTGTTTTATAAATTAAATGAAGAGCAGTAACAGATTTCTCGCTGTTCTGGTTCAGTTTGACACCAGCTGGTCTCGACTCAAGTCCAGTTCTCACACTAAAACCGAACAGCTGACGTTTCCTGTGAAGCAGTCAGATTAAACTGAGAGCTGACGGCTCCCTGAGGATCTGATTGGATCATGAATTGCAGATTGTTGGGCACGGCTTTCAGAACCAGGGATTTATTTACTGGTTCCCACAAAAAAATGCACAATCCTGTGTTTAAATGATTCCACCTGAGTGTGTTTTTCTTGTGTCATGTAGCTGCGGTTGGTAGTCGTGCTGTTTCAGGGTATCCTTCATCTCAGTGTGGACTTCATCAACTCCTTCCCTTTGTTCGCCGCTGGCCTACGCGTCTGTCGGTCCTACAGACTGGCAGGTACACCAACTCTACCGAGGAAAGTTCTGATCCAGTCCTCCAGGTTACAACAATAAAACTTAACTAAAGTCTGGAAACTTAACAGACAGAAATGAGATCTGGATCAGGACTTTTCTAGAACCTAACCTGTAAAATTGTTAGAGTATAACAGTATGAAGTTGTTTTTTTCTGATTCCAGAAGGTGTAAAGTTCAGAGTTCTGTGTGAAGAGCCCGGCACCGCCCTCCACCTGCTGATGGAGGTAAAAATCATTATGTTGTTTCTGTCTGTTGCTAAAGTAAACAAATCCACTAAATGTCTGTTGTTCCTCAGATTAACCCTCTGAAGTTCAGCTCTGTGGTTCAGACCTACCGGACCCCGACCTACAGCTGCTACCCCAAAGACTCCTGGGCCGCTCTGGTGAAGAAGCTGTTCATCGGGGAGCTGATTTATCCCTGGAGACACAAAACCACCAAGACCGACTGAGAGACAACGACAGAGGGAAGAAGAGGAGGCGAGATGAGTGAGGAGGCGATGAGATAAAGTATACGAAGCTCTGTTTTTATGTTCTGTGAGAAGAAGGTGACAGGAAGTCCAAACTGCTGTGAAGTTTTTGGATCCGTTTTAGTGATAAGCATGAAGTTTGGGTTGTTTGAACTCAGAAAGTAAAACCATAAAACGCTGTTCAGCTCAGTGAAAGTCCCTGAACTTTTTATTTTAAACACTCCTCATGTAGCCTAATAAAAACGAACAGTAAATATTTTTTTATTATAAGCCGTGTGGTTTAACACTCTGCTTCATCACAGAGCAATAAAAACCTTTTTTTTTTTTCCTTTGTTGTAAAATGTTACCATCATTCTTCCACAAACTGAGGTTAGATTTTAAAAACGATGGAACTGAAAAGTCTTTAAAATCATCTTGAAATGTGAGTTTTTGTGTTTTTTCATTTAATCAGGAGCGGTCAAAGTATTTGTATTTCAAAGTTCAAATCCAGTTTAATTTGATCTGTAACCCTCTGAGCTCTACCTGCAGGTCAGAGACTGTAGACACCTGGTCATGTGATGCAGATCTTTATGACCTAATTGGTCAAAAAGCAGCAGCAGGTGTGGTTTTGGCTCATCGTGCTGCTGGATGTCTAAGAGGGAATGATGTGAAGCTTCAGGAGGGTTTTTTAAGCCTTCCTGAAGAATTTATACTTTTTAAAAACTCTTTTTTGTTGTGTCAGAAACACTTGGTGCCATTTTTAGCTTCTTTCTTTAAAAAACAAGTTTAAATTATTAGTATCACTCTTTTTCTGTGGTATTGTTTTAACTTAAAAGTCTTGCTGAAATGTGTCTTTATAAAAATCCTTGTTTCTGTCACCTGGTTTGGGATGAAAACATCCCACAATCCAAGAGAAGAAGCCAAACAAGTGCAGGCAACAACCTCATGGGGCTTTTCTTTCCTCACATCAGAGTTTCTGATGTTTCTAGTTTGTTCTCAAACTAAAAATAAGCCCTGAAGTAGGACAAAGTGTCTGAAAGTTCTGGAGAACAAAAGTAGAGGAGATGGATGTTTGGAACTACTGAAAGCATCTGAGTGTGGGGAAAAAAAATCTTTTATTTGTAACATTTTAAATCTAAATCTTGAATTTTTTTACTTTAAACTCTTAGTTAGCTTACTTTAACGCCCTGTGGAACTAAACCGAATGTATTTATGTGACGTGTCTTGATTTAAACGTAGACTTCTTCTTGTGAGTAAATTGTATTTTTTTTTCCATTTCTTGACAAACTGACCTTTGAATCTGCTGATTGAAAATCAGGTACTGATGTATTAACTGCACTGATTCTGTCAGGAATTCCTTGTTAACACAGCACCAATATGTTCAGACTACTTGACTATTAAATGTCTTATTTACAGTATTTGTATCTTGAGGATTTTTTGTTTTATTCAGACTTTTCTTAGATTTCTGTCTTTTTCTCTGATTTCTATTTTGATGAGTCTGTTAACAGAAGGATACAGTTTCAGGTTCGCTGCTCTGAGCAGGTTCATTTATTTTTGTTGCTCATTTTCGAGCTAATCAAATGTGTAACTGAAGCAAACCACAGTTAAAAATGCTAAAGTAATCTTTTATATATTATATTATCCAGACATCTTCAGATGGACTTTTCTAAGATTTTCCCCTCGGAGAACAAACAATTTATGCAAAACATCTGATTTAATATTTGTTCAGTCAGAAGAATCAGAGTGGCACATTTCCCAGCTGCCTGAGTAAATATCAGACTCTTTTACTTTCTCCCTGTATTTTCCGTGACAGCGTTGTTCAAGCTGCTGCTGTCAGTTCAGGTTTGTATGCTTCATTCATTTGGTGTGTAGGTGTTTCTGGCAGACCTGTAGGGAGAGATGAGTCATGACGTTATAAAAACAGATTCAAAAACACTCTACTGTACATCACATGTGTTATTTATGCTGCAATATTTTGGGAAAAGGGCCATATTTTTATTTTATAATCCCATAGAAAGTGAAATCCAATTTTGAGGTTTATGTTTTCACCTAAATAAAACCTAGAATGTAAAGTCATAGCCCATCGTGTCAGGAATATGAGGCATGTTTCAGTTTTTATTTCCTTTAATCTCAGTTTAGCCTATTTTATGTGCTGATGATGATGAAAATGATGTGATTATTTTATTATGTGCTGTAAGAAAAAACAATTAGATTACAATAAAACCCTTTTAGAGTCAGATTTTACCTTTCAAATGGAGCTTTAATTTAATCATGTCTTTCATCCACACGATAAGATATCTGTCTTTGTTCTTTGAGCGCTCTGCGAAGAATGGATCATCTTTGTTGTCCACATTCCCCCTCACCATCTGCGCATTGTTGACAGCAGACTGTGATAGACATTTTGGTTAACCTATGACCGCGTCACCGCGAATCCAGCGTCCAACCACATCAGTGGGAAGGCGGGGCGTGGCGCTGAGTGGGCGGGGCGGAGCGGAGCTGAAGCGGAGCCGCGGGTCTGTCGGCGTCAGTGTTGTTTTGGAGCTCTGAGGACGAACATCTGTGGGTATGACAGGATAATGGAGAGCAATGGAAACATCACGGGCTGAGATTACGGAACACAACTTCAAGGAGTTGGACTGGACGTAAGAACCCGACAGCTGCGTGATTTCAGAGCAGATGTCGGAATATTCCGGATAACTTTCAACGCTGTCAAGTTACGGATTTTTTTTTTTTTTTTTGTATTCGCATCAAATGAAGGGGCCCTGAGATTACACGGACTGCGTCTGGAGTTTAGCGAGCTGAGATAGCCGTTAGCTCCTAATAAAACAGCGACACTCATACATTATCTGGAAAGCAATGTTTTTACCCCATTTGCACAATAGTGTGACATTGTCCTTTCAGTAAATAGTGTTTTAGCAGCTAGGCTAGCTCGCTAGCGCCCAGGCAGTTAGCTTGTTGCTAATGAAAGCTCTCCTCAATGGGAGCAGAAACAGACTAAGTTTGGCTCCCTGTTAGCAGGCTACAGCTCTTTTGTCAGCAAAGAAACAAACTTCTATTATTTGCAAAGTTCGGCTAAGCTAATCAGAATTAGATTTCTACGCGTTTTTTTTTTTTTTTTTTGCACCTTGTCGGAATCCAGATTGAGTCTGTGCTTTTAATCAAACTTCACTGAGAAAAGATTAGCTCTAGTTCGTGAGTGCATCCTGGTGAGCACTACCTTCAACCAACCCGTCATTTATTTAATAAGTGATTTATGAGCATTCCTTAGTTTTTGAAGTAGAACATTTAAACTCCCTTTTGTTTGTTTGACATAACCTGAGACTGTTAAACGGGCAAAACAAAGACAAAGAAGAAGGTTCATGGCATAACAGGCTTTGTTTTGGATCGAGCCAGAAAGAGAGCATATTATAAGGGTGGATCTTCAGCTGCTGAGCTCACAGGAGAGATGGGCAGCCAGGGCAGCCCGGTGAAAAGCTACGACTACCTGCTCAAGTTCCTCCTGGTGGGAGACAGCGACGTGGGCAAAGGGGAGATCCTGGACAGCCTTCAGGATGGATCAGCTGAGTCTCCATACGCTTACAGCAGCGGTGAGTCACTCCTGCCTCTGATGATTGTTTACCTCCTGTGATGCTGTCAGGCATCAAAAACTCCTGAACATTCCTGCTGAATGTCACAAACACAGTTCCCTTTATGCCTTTACACAGCCACACACTGTCACATGTAGAGAATGCTTTATATTGACCTCTGTAACACATCATGTTGAGTGTTTTACAATCAGTTTTCATTCGATTGTGTTAAAAAGCTGGGCCCTAAATTCAGTTTTCAGAATTGTAAAGAACTGCCCCCCTTCTGAGTTTGCAGTTCTTGTATGCAATTATGTCTTAAAGTTTATTACAGTCAGATCATCTATAAATGTTAAATAAAAGAGGTTGTCCACCGTTACCAGGATCTTTTACAGCCTCGTACTGAAGAAGGGAGGAGAGAAAAGTGATTTCTAGGACAGAAGTTGGCCCGTCACAGCATTTATGAAGCTTAATAAAGACTGTGGAAACATTTAGTGTGACGCTGCAGAAAATATTTGTACTTGGATGTCACAAAATGGCCAAAAGTGTAACTCAAAGTGACATTTTTATACTGTAAAATATAAATGTGATCATTTGCATTTAGCTTGTTAGTTAATAATGATGCTACAAAACCAGTGGCAGCCCTGAGAGCAAGAATAACCATTTAAAAAATGAAAGGAGCTCAGCTGGACAAACGCATAGATTAATTAGTCTTAATTCCTCCACAGTAAATCACTGAAATCAGATTTTCTGGTGCATTCTCTCAAAATTAAACAGCATTTATGCAGATGTTTGCTCCAAGATGAGTCATTTTTCAGATTCCATCCTGCTCCTTTTAGCAACAACAACAGCAGCTCATGAAAAATACATCAGTCAGCAGGATGACCCTTTATCTTTAGCTCTTATCTCATGACTCGTGCCAGAGGCTGATGCCGTGTGTTGGCATGCAGCAGCTGTAAGGAGGCCGTTCCTCAGGTGTCTACATTTCCTGCAGAGAAAAATGCATTTCACAGCAGCTCCTGGAGATGTAAAACGCCAGAACAAAAGTGTTTTTGAATGCACTTTTTATTTTATTTCACCTCCAAATGAAAACCCTTCAGTATTAAAGTGGTTTAATTTCCTGAAGCAACACGAGATTTGATCATTTCATCAAATACTTGCAGGATATTAAAATTGATCTGGATCAGATTTTTATTTATTTTTATTAAATAATAATTTAGGTTTTCTTTTGTATTTTGTAAATGCACATTCCTCTGCTCAGCCTGATTTACAAAATAAATAGCCGCATAGAAACATTTTGTTTTGGTTAATTAACAGTCCACAAGGGAACGATGCTCATTAACGAGTCAAGAACACTCCAGCTTTTACAGTTTTTATATGGAAAAAACATCGGTTTGAGCTAATCTCCTTCTGAACGTCACAGAATGTCAGAGTATGAGCTGCAGAACTTCTAAAGGAGGAAGCAATCCTGATCGAAGTGAGGGAGATCAAACGGCTTCATTAAACATGGAGGGCAGCGAACGCAGCTCACACAGGGATGTTTGTGCAGGCAGGAGCTCTGCTATTGATTTCCATTCCTTTGGCACTGGGGGGTGAGAGTGTGGGGGTGTATCTGAGGACCCTGAATATTTCAGGAGGAGAACAGCTTGTGATTGGAGAGTGCTGCCCACAGGCTGTGATTGGTCCTGGTTTTAGGGAGCCAGCTGGACGAAATAATCTGATCCCCCTCAGCGATGATTTGATTTATTGATTATTGATCAGTGGCTTTTGCCTCATGAAAGATGTCTGTGTTGCAGAAAAACAAGGTAACATAATTTTGTTCACTCAGGTTGTTGTTTAGACAGCCTCAGGGTTGTTTTTGGTGGTGTGTTGTGTTACGAATCGCTGACGCTGAAGCAGAAACAGAGTATTTCTATAGTAGCTGGAGATGCACCCATTCAAGTTGTAAGGGCGATTTCAGATTCTTGTCCAGCTCTGACCTGCCGATTTAGAATATTCTGATTTACCTCAAAGTACTATAATTAACATATTTCTCGTTAAATAAAAAAATGATGCTTCTGGAATGAAAAATGTCTACATTGAAGATGCATCACTGCTAGTAAATTGACGTCTAGTGATGGTGAGTTTGTGGACCAGGAAAATGTCAGATTTTCAAAAAGTACTGCTTGGCAATGGTTTGTTTTCAACCCATTAATGTTCAGATCACACTTATCATGCTGAACATTTCTTTAGGTGCATCTCTGACAGTAGTAATTGTTGTTGTTTTTATATTTTATATACTGGAATTAAAAACTATACCAAAACTGACAAAAACTATTGCCTTTCAAATAAAATGGATAAAGCTACAGTATTTATTTGTAAAATTACACAAACACAGGTATAAAACACTTTCAAAATGTGTAATTTCCAGATCAGCCTAATGCATTATCTTCCAGTATTTCACAAAATATTTTGATAATAGAATCATAAAATCTCAGGTGATAACTTTCTAAGACAGAATCAGGAACTAAATCCTTTTATTCACAAGGATATTTGTGATTTTACAGATTGTAGACCTTAAGCTGCAGGCTGCTTATAACGGGAAAAAATCCAATAAAAAGCAAAAGCAGCTTGAAAAGACACTTTTCAGTTCATCTGCTTTAGTGAAGCGCGTAAATCTTTCCTATTTGCTGCTAACGAACAGCCACGTATTCCCTGGGGTCGACTTTCTGCGGCCGTCCTTTGTAATGTAGCGGTGGATCGTAGCACAGCAGCATCGTCGCTCTCATCGTTTCTCGCTGGCAGGAGGGGGGGGCAGTGTGTTTAACAAAGAGCTGAGAGATGGATGAAGAGCTGAATGTGGTCTAATCCTTTTCAGAAATCTACACTCCCTCTGGTTTGAGCTCAGCTGTAAATATTCATCTTTTTATTTCTACTTTTCTGCCTCATCTTTTCTTTTTCTTCACATTTGCATCTGAAAATGTGATGTGACTGTTGCTGTTCCCTGTTCACATTTTACTTTGATTTATTTAGTTTGTTCTGTTGTGGTGTCCTTTGTTGGGCAATGTGTATTAAAACATAGAAATGTGAACATTTTCTTCTTTTTTTTTTTTAATTAGATTTTATTTGTACAAACACATTTGAGCAGAGCGTATACTTCATCCACACTAACAGCAATTTTACAGAAACCAGAAGTTTTTCTTAGTCGATGCTTTATTATGGATGAGCAGTTTAAGTTTTTAGTTGATGAAAAATACTTTGTATGTGAATGTTGACATGGTAAAATGTCCAGGTTCAAACTTTATAGAAATCAGATAAAATCAGTTCAGTGGAGACGCACCAGAAAATCAGTCAAGTATTTTTGGTCCATGAATGCACCAGCAGCAATTAAAAAATTCAATAATTTTCTTGGTCCTTAAACTTATTGCTAACTAACTCATCCTAGCTGTGTCTTCTTCCAAAATCATATTTTTTTATGGTAATCAGAAATTTAAAATGAAAGTATTTTGTTAATTGTATTTCTTTTAGAAAAATCAGAATCAAATTCTGTGTCAGCAGGTCAGCGCTGTGCAAAAATTGGAACTCGGTATCGGCCCTCAAAACCAGAATCAGAACATCTCTAATCTCAGGTCTTAAGGAATCCAAGTTCTCTGGAAGTAATCCCTTAAGATGAAGAAGCTGTAAGCTTTCACTTTAAATACAGCTCTAGTATTCAGTAAAACAGGTCGATTTCTGTGTGCCTCCAAAGATTTAGTAACTCAGTAAATCTTTTATAGGTTTCCTAAATCTTCCTGAACATGTTCACACACAGCTGTTTAGATAATGTGGTTAAAATATTAATTTATCCTGATATAAAATCATCATCTTATGATGTACACAAATCTACACGACCCACTTTGAAAGATTCTATTGCTTACTGCAAGACTTTATTGAAAAAGAAACTTTAAAGTTCAATCGACACCTTCCAGATGCAGCCTTAACACAATGTGAGTGAAGCTTCCTGTGAATCTAAGAAACAAAATCATTCGACTTTCAGAATGAAGCAGCGTTTTTCAGCCAAGACACCAGAGAAGCTATCGATTATCTGCGATCTCTAAGTGAGTCCTGGCAGCGAGAGGAGAGGAGAGGAGGCTCCTGGAACGCAGCCCTGCACTCACTCCAATTCAATTAGACTTCCTCAGCACTTTAGATCAGCTGCAGCTTTACATTGTCTGGAAATCGGAAGATGTTGCTAATGGTGTTAACCAGCAGCTGTGAGCCTGATGCAGAGAAAAGCTGCCCTGATGGCTGAATGCAACCAGGGTTTGTAGAGCGAACCTCTCCGTCCTGTTTGAGGCAGTTACTTCCTTTAAAAGCAAAACTGAAATGTCAACTTTCAAAATTGACTAATTTTCTAAAACAGGGTTTTCAGTGCTTGTTTCTCTAAAAAGGGGAAACTGTGCTGCTTTTTATTTAATAAATGGGATAAATCCTGTTCAGAGTAAAGTCAACACCAGGATTTAAACAAACACATTCATCTGTTGAGGTAAAAGATAAATATCTTGTCAGCAGTAGCACATGCTTTGTTCAGTGGTTCACCTGTTTGGCCTCAGGTGTTAACAAGCTGAGTGAAAACCTCAGGAACGTGTTTGGACGAGCAGCAGGTGGAGGTTCAGCAGCCTGACAGGTTTGTCTGCTGGCTGCATCCTGGTGGTTCAACAATCTGTGTGGCTCAAGTGAAAGTTTCTAACAGGACAGAGCTTGGATTATTTACACACATTAAAATATGTCAAATGTTAAGTTGTAAGGAGATATTTTTAGTACACTCATTTTCACATGGAGGATGTTTGTGTGATGAGTGAAATGTTTCAGCTGCTGGTTCAGACCATTTCTGTCCCAAGAGGATGAAGTTTGTTTTGTTCTGTTCTACCGGAGATTGTCCTGAACATCTGAGCTGTCTCTTAGCTTCATCACAATACTCATAAAGATGTTTTAAAACCTGATGTTACATGCAGATGGTGGCTCCAAGCAGCCAGACTTTCCTGTCATCTTTTTAAGTGATTTTGATCAGCAGTACTCCAGATTTTCTGAAGGTTTTTAGAGTTTTTCTTTGGCCATTTTCGGTCCTTGTACTTGAACCTTTTCAGAGTTTTTTGGTTGTAAAGCCATTTTGCTCTGAGATCATACAGACAGAATATTTCTAAACTCAAGGGACGAACCAGAGTTGTGCAGACACATAAAGAAAGAACCCATTTTATATGGGGTCTTAAGGCTCTTTGCTACCAACAGCCTGTCACAGAGACACTATAATCAGAGGAATTAGTCCTTGTTTTGTCTGTCCTGAACAAACCGTCCTGTTTAAGAGCTTTGAATTGATGAGTCATTGTTTTCATCGTCTCTCTGACTGCTGTGTTGCTGCGTTTCCTGATGTTTCTGTTTTCCTAATAGCTGCCTCTTTGTGCTTTTTCTATTTTTGTACAGGTATCGACTATAAAACCACCACCATCCTTCTGGACGGCAGGAGAGTGAAGCTGGAGCTTTGGTAAGCACATCTACGCTCACTGTGTTTTAGTCTTTAAAAAACTGCAATAAATAGAATAAAACTTTAAAAAGGTTCTGAACAACAATGATCCTGGGAAAACTGGAAATATCTTAGACAAGGAGCTGGAACAGTTTCTGCAGCAGATGACACATTTCATTGTCTTCCAAACATGCTTCAGGAGGAAACTTGATCTTGTTTTACAGATGTTGCATTTCTAGCCCTGAGAACATAAAATAGCTCTACTCCTCACCTGAATCTGATTCAGGAACACCGCAGGAATGCAAACAATAAGTTTTGAATTATCAAAGGAAAACATGCTGTTTTTGGTTAAATATCTAATTCCAGTCCAATATTCCTTTTAAAGGAAAGATATTCTGAAAAGAGGTTTAAATTGAGTTTTAAATCTGAGGTGCTGCAAACTCTAGGATGCTGATAAATCTTGATTCTTGTTTTGTAATGAGAGTTATGAATCATTTTAAAGGAAAATGATATAAACACGGCTCTGAACCAAACTAGCGTCGCACAGATCCTGAGTCGAGGGACAGTTTCCATGTTAGTGGTGTGAAGAAACATTCCCACATGTTCAAGAGGAGACTTCCTAAGTTTAAAGCTTCCTGCGATTGAAACAGCTTGTGACACATTTGTTTTCTCTCTATCCAAACCAAGACTCCAGAACAAAATGCCAAAGCAGCATCAATTTCCACAGAACTACAGTGGATCCACAAAAGCAGTCAGGCTTCTTTGTTGTCTGTAAACCCTCTAGTTCTGTTTGACTTGTATTTTTAGCAACAACAAACAAATGCAGATGTGAATCCTGCTTTTTTTTCTTTTTCAAATAAAGCAAAAAAAAAAAAAACCCATCCAGCTACAAGGTCTGCGTTCTTATTATCACAGACTCTCCCCAGCATTGTGTTAGATCACTAATGGATCAGATGTGTTGTTCATTAGTTAAACTCACCGTAGGCGAGGCCTGTTTGATGGAAGTAGGCCAAGTAATCCAGCTCCTCGGGAGGAGGAGGAACCAACGCCTCGTCTCTGCTTTGGTTGAAGCAGAATCGTCTGAATTTCTGCTGCCTCAGTTTCTCCTTCTCTTCCTGCTGTCTCATTGTTCTTTTACAGTCCTAATGTTGTCCTCAGGCAGTTTCCTTCAGCTTCCTTCCGATCTCTGTCATCAGGACTCCCATCAGCCTCCATTTAAGGTTTCAGATAGAAACGTAGACGGTATCTTCTTGTTGTCATCGCACCTTAAAATAAGATTTAGAAATATTAGTCTAAAATATTGTGGGCTCAGATCAGTCATCGCTTGCTTTTTAATGGCAAGAATAAAATGTGGCTTTTATAGGAACTTTGAGTTCCATCCTTGAGAAGAACGAAGTGGGGTCTGATGGTTTGGACGGAACATAAACTGTTTCATCGATGAGATGTTTTTTCATGATCTAAATAACCAGTGAGAGATGAGGGTCATCAAAGCTGATTGTACCTCTGTAGCTTGTTTCTTAGTTTTTGTGTCGTCAATAAACAAACCTGAGGAAAGTTATAAAGAACTTGAAAATCAGAGGACTAAACACAGAGCCTTGAGGGGCGCCTACAACCACTTTTCTATTGGACAAATATAATTTTATTAATCCTGTTCAGTCAACTAAAAGTACACGAGTTTTCGGTTTAATCGCCACTGAAATGAGTGTTGGTGTTTTTACTGAAACTTACTCCTGTTTTACTCCAAACAAGTAGATTTTCCTGAGTTGAATTCTGATCTCTGCTGCTCCACAGGGACACCTCGGGACAGGGGCGGTTCTGCACCATCTTCCGTTCGTATTCCCGCGGCGCTCAGGTGAGCAGAGACACCTGTGTGGATTAAACGGATGTTAAAAACGGTGTTTCTGTGCTGATTTTGTGCATTTCTCCTCAGGGCATTCTGCTGGTGTATGACATCACCAACCGCTGGTCCTTTGATGGCATCGACAGGTGGATCAGGGAGATTGATGAGGTGAGTCCGACCTGATTTCAGTCATTATTGCCTCCACCATGACTGGTTCATGGATTCAGGAATGTGTGAGACTTTTATTTTAGATAAACGGAACATAAACACATAAAATCAGGATGGAGATTTAGCATCAAGAACATCCTTCCTCTTTCACACATTGACAATCAGCTGCATGTTATCTCATTCAGTGGTTCTTTTTGTTGTTTTTTTAAAACATCTTCAGATTTCATCAGTTACCCTTATTCATCAAATCACACAGACTGAAAATTCCAACCACTGGCTGACTTCATGTCCTCCCTGCTGACTTGGGAGCAAAGAGGATGTCTGCTTTATCTGTGTGTGTGTGGTATTTTAGGCCTGTGGAATGTGTGTTTCAGTTTGACTTTTCCTGCTCCACCTCCACTCCAGTAGATCAGTTGCTCACCTTCAACAACAGAAGGTTGAGATGGAGGAGAATCTGTGTGTAAATCAGACAATGACAGATCAAATCAACCATAGCCTGTAAATCTCAGTATTACCAAT
Source organism: Callopanchax toddi (assembly GCA_006937965.1). NCBI lineage: Eukaryota > Metazoa > Chordata > Actinopteri > Cyprinodontiformes > Nothobranchiidae > Callopanchax > Callopanchax toddi. Next base: position 2,748,359 of record SSNR01000005.1, read on the forward strand.
CTTTAAGAAGCAAAATCCAAATCCACTGTGTCAAACTGTCAGTGGTTTGTGCTGAAATATACTCCAGATCATAAATGAATTGTAGAAATGAAACTTTTCCCACATTTGTCACTTCTGCTGCTGTGTCGTCTGCCGTCGGTGCTTTTAGTTCCAGTCTGACCTCGCTTAGAGACTGAGCAGGAAAAGGCAGCAGGCAGGAAGCAGCAGAGAGGCTGACTGGTGGTGACAGTCAGGGGGAGTGAAGGAGGAGGGAGGTCATCTTCTCGCTGTCATCATGCTTCATCCAGTTTGTCAGGACAGATGAGGGTGAATCAGAGAGACCTGCAGCTTCCAGCTGGTTGAATTAATAACAAACCTCTGCTGGTCAGTTTGAGCGTAATGACTCTGATTCGCTCCGTTTCTCCATCTGATAAAATGAATCAGCTGCCTGTCTGAGCGTTTAGAGATCTAAAGATGAATAATCACTGTCTTGTTTTACAAGCTGAAAATCATCACAGGTCATTATAGCTCTCTGCAGCAGATTAATTAGTTATGCGATTTATATTTTATTTTATTATTTTTTTTCCCCCAGCATGCACCAGGCGTGCCTCGAATCCTTGTAGGAAACCGTCTCCATCTGGCCTTCAAGCGACAAGTTCCCACAGAGCAGGCAAGAGCTTACGCTGAGAAAAACGGCATGACCTTCTTCGAAGTGAGCCCCTTGTGCAACTTCAATGTGATCGAGTCGTTCACGGAGCTGTCACGCATCGTCCTGATGAGGCACGGCATGGAGAAGTTCTGGAGGCCCAACAGAGGTGTGTATCCTCAGCTGATGCCAGATGGAAGTCACATCTCCAGATTTTTCTCACTAATTCATTTTTTAAAAATCGCTGTACGCCTGGTGTATTTACAGATTAAAGTGGAGTTAAGTTGAACATTTTCCTGATTACTAACATTGAATAATCCTGCAGGAGGTTCATGATGCTTTTTTCAGGTCTATTAGAGTGAAAGTTATGTTTTTACAACCATCTTGAAGGACATCTGATCCATAGAAGAGGATTTCAGGGTTTTATGATGCCAGCTGCAGAGAGTACAGATCTATTAACAGACTCTATGCAAATGTTCTGTGATTCTGTTGTGTTTTGGTTAAAAAATCTGAGACAAAGAGGACTGCTCTAACATTGTTCTCCTTCATGTCCGCTTCAGTCTTCAGCCTCCAGGATCTCTGCTGCAGAGCCATCGTTTCCTGCACACCAGTCCACCTCATCGACAAACTCCCACTTCCTGTCGCCATCAAGTCCCACCTCAAGTCCTTCTCCATGGCCAACGGTATGAACGCCGTCATGATGCACGGACGCTCGTACTCGCTGGCCAACCCGGCCGGCGGCTCCAAAGGCAACAGCCTGAAGCGGTCCAAGTCCATCCGTCCACCTCAAAGCCCGCCGCAGAACTGCACCCGCAGCAACTGTAAGATCTCTTAAGTTCTGCCTGGCATTAAGTGGTCTAAGCTAAAGGAGGACCCCCACCCTCCTGAGAGGATATTACAGAGAATAAAGTACTTTCCAGGTGGGGTGTTGTGGGGATTCACAAGAACAACTACAGACCTTTTCTCACTACGTCCATCTGTTAAAGTGGAGAAACTGAGACTCCAGAGCTCCGCTTGCTGCTGCAGTGGTAACTACATGTACAGTACAGAAGTCTCTCTGACACGCATTTCGTCTCCCTACACGATGCACGGCGTTCTTCTGCATCACAGACAACTCGAGATTTCTTCTTCACTTTGACAGTTTCTCTCTTTTTTGTCTGGTTATATATCCTCCTCCTTCTGTCCACATTTACTTTTCATTTCAGTGATCAATAAGCTAAAGTTTAGGACACTACTAACCTATCTGTCCTTTATCAGCTTCCAGCCCAGATCCCTAAAATCCCAATGGACTCAACCTGAAGTGAGTCTCAAGTCCAGACTCGATGCTGTGCCTTGAGTCCACATCTAACTTTTCTCTCAGAAGTTCACGTTAAACACCAGTGTAAACTTAGTCCTCGATGCACTTTCAACGAGTCGGGAAGTACTCTGCAAATCCACCGAGGTTCAGATTAACAGAGCTGCAGTTTTTGACAGGGGAGCCAATGAGGCTTGTTGCCATGGATACCATGCAAAAATAGTCCTTTTGCGGTTCTTTCATCTTTTATGAACTCCATTTCAAAGACGGTTTAGATCACATTTCGAGTTGGATTTTTGTGCTTTTTCTTTTTAAGAACAACCTGCTGCAGGTCTGAACTTTTTCCTGAAACCAAATGTTTTGTTTTTTAAATGAGGTGGAAGTCCTGCTTACTTTAAATAGGCTCATCCGTCTGTGTGGCACCTGCTGTCTTTGACCCAGCGGCTTCTGGAAGTTGTTGTGTGGAGAGGAGATGGAGAAGCAGAAATTAGATTAATTTCCCCGTCACTCCCTCCTCCATTTAGACATCACTGCTGAGTGTTTTAGGACTCTTCAGATTTCTCACCTGTGGAACACAACAGAAAAATCCTTCATTCTTCATCCATCACAGCATCATGATGGTGTAGTCAGTGTTCTAGTCTCAATATTGTTGATGGTACAAAGTGTTCATCTGTTTCCTGACAATAGAAAATCTATGATCAACATATTTGTATGTCTTTTTAGGAAAATGTTCTCAAATAGGAATCTTCACAGCTTTTACGTCATTTGAAACTAAACCATTGGGTTTATACTTCTGATGGGTGTCTTTTAGAACATTTTTCACAAATTTATGGTTAAATATATTCAGTATTTGCAGCCTGAAGCTTAAATTGGTCCATCCTCAGTCAGAGCTGAACGAAGAGTCCACTGAGGAGGTTTTTAGTGAAGCTTCTTTTTAACAAACTGTTGTGATGAACTCCAGCCTGCTTTCCTGCTGTTGGTGGACGCCTACATCCCTCCTGTTTTTTCCATCAATAATTTTCAAGGCAAATGAAACCAGTTTGAGTTGCTAAACAGGTTCATGCTAACATTAGAGCCATTATTTATGGTAAATCCTGACCCTTATTTACCAGGTTTTAACCTTCTTTACTCACCAGTCCCACTGTAGGCATCAAACGGATTATTGCTGATTTAGCTTGGAAAAATAACTAAAATGTAGATTCTATGGTCATACATTTAACGTGACTGTGTTGTTTAGCTGCACTGTAGAAGATCAAAACTTTGATCAGAAAATGTTTTGATCATTTGGCTGCAGCTCCATCTGAAGTGACTTTTAATGATTTTTTAATTTGCATATTAAGAGAAAACTGAAATCCTGCTGTTTGAGTTCTGGTCAGATTCTGGAACTGTGTCCCGTCCCTGTGTTGCATTCAGGTCCAGTGGGACAGATGGTCATCACATGTAAACAGACAGAGATCAGTGTTTTGACTCTGTGTGCTCATGATCATCCAGAAGCAGCACTCATGTAGAAGTGAGTTCAAACACGTGAAGTCTTCCAAGTCGCTGCCTTTTAACATCTAACTGTTCTGACTGGATCTCCCCAGAGACGGAACGCAGCACGCCGTCTTCTTCCCTCTGATCTGCAGTGCTGTCCCATGATTCATAGCTGCTTAATAATAGATGCTCTGCAAGGCTTCATCTTCGTCTCTCCTCGCTGCTCTTTCATGCTATGAGGTTTATTTCTCAGTCAGATCATCGGCGGGTTTTCAGCGTTTGGTTCGGTTTTGGTTGCTCCTCAGGCTTTTTGTTTAATTCTGCTCTGGGTCATTAAGCTCAGTGTTTGTTTTGTATCCGTTGACTCGCCTGTCTTTATCTCATCGAGCTGTTTCAGCCTTCAGGCCTCAAGATGTTGTGACTTCAGAGAAGGTTTCTGCTTCTTTCACTGATCCAGAATCAGATTTCTGATGTTTTCTGGGATTTTTTTCTTAGTCTTTCCATAAAATCCACCTGCAGACTATCAGTTTTTTTAAACCATAAGCTGCTTTGAATTATTTAGATCCAAATTTAAGTGATTTTTGAAGTCTGCATAAAAGAAACAAACCAGTGTTTTATGTTAAACATAACCGTGTTATGGTTTTCAGTTAGCTTCATGACACAACTGAGAACAGATTAATACTTTATACTGCTTAATACTTAGGTTTGGTTTTCTTACTTTATTCCCCCAAATTTGTCATTCCTCCATTCATCAAAACTTTTAACAAAAATTCAGTCAAAACATTCAAACATTCAAATTCTCAGACACAAAAAGAAGTTTCCAAAATGACCAGAGATGTAAGATTGGGTTGAAGGTTGAAGCTAATTCAAGAAATCTACCTTTTAAAATCAACAAAAGGAGAAAAAAGCCCTAAAATAGTTCCAAACATATCTGTTTAAAACTAATATTTATTAGTTATAGTTTTCCTTTGATTGTTTTAACAGAGTCGTTCTAACAACATCCAAACGCTGATGGAACCAATGTTTAAATTCAAGTGAAAATGGATAGAATCAGATTTTTTTTATCAGGTCTCAAATTTGTTCTCATGCACTTTGTGACACGACTAAACTGTTGAGGATGTTTTAAGACATTTATGGTCCTCAGAAGATGAAATCTGGTGTTTATTAAATATTCACACTCCCATATCCACCACAGGATGAGTTCAGTTGTCCTCTGCTTCACCTGCTAGTTACTGGTAATTTAAGTCGCTGCTGTTTTTATTGTAAATCAGATGATCTGGTATAAAAAGAAGTGATTTTCTGTTCTAAATGGGGAAACATCAAAATAGAGAAGGTATTCATTAAAAGAGGAAAGTGCTGAAATGCTTCTGCTCCTAAAGTTCCTTTTTCTGCAGACATTTTTATCAGCGACCAGTTACCAATGCATGAAAGAAATATTAATTTACTCTGTATTGGTGTTTAAGAAAAAATTTCAAACTTTTATTTAAAAATTTTAATTGTGCTCTCTATAATGGTCAGGCTTTTGTTGTTTACTCTCATACATAAACAACATAAGTCAGATTGTTTCCATCTTGTTTTGTTTCTTATTGTATTTACAGTTTTGTGTTTCACCTGAACTTGTGGAAACATGAAATGTTGGCAGGGAATGGTTGGAAGTCTGGACTCTGAATTCACCTGATATTTGATTTGTTTAAAGGAAACAAACAAACCTTGACACTATTCCTGTTTTATTATTTTTGGCTGAAGCTGCTGAATGATGTGAAATGTGAGTGAATGATAATGTTCTTCAACCAGAACATTTTTTTTCTTTTTTAAATTATTGATTGTACAGTTCAAGCAACATGTATGAAGAGACTTTTTCACAATAAAACAATTGAATGTTGGAGTGCAGACTTTAATTTGATTTTAGAAACCAATCATATTGGACATGTATTAAAGAAACCAAAATCTAAATAATGGACAATAATCCCCTTTATTCATCCCCTTAGGGAAACTGTGTCTGCTTTTGACCCATCCTCGTGTTTGAGGAGCAGCAGGCTGCCAGCTTGAGTGGCGTCTGGGTAAATGTGGATTTTATCCATGAAAAATAAGTTGATCCATGAATGTTTGTCTTCGATGGACCATTTCATGTTAACTGTGAGAAGGCTGCCATCTGCTGGATCGCAACCTCATACTTAAAAAAAAAAAAAAAGTTGATTGTGCTAATTAGCTATTAGTGTTTTTTAAAAACCAATTTATAATCTTTAACTGCTAAGTGTTTTTAAACTGGTTATGAAAAGTTCCTAAATTATTTTAAAATGCCACACTGCAGCAACGATCAGATATGGTCACTTGCTCTAAAAAAGGTTAATTCAGTTACATTAGAATATAGGACACAAACTGATTCTTTATTTTTATATTTGATTCATTGGAACACATTTGTTTTTGTGTGTTCCAGAGAGGGGATTTAAGTACAAGGTCTTTCATGTTATGCTTTTGTCTTTACTATTAGTTTTTTTACTTGAGCTTTTATTTTGAAAAAGAAATGTAGCGGAAGCAGCGTCATAGAGATCGGAAGCTGGCAGCTCGTGTCCGTTGAACGCATGCGCGAAATGGGCTCGGAGCGGCAGATTCACAACACGCTTTAATTTTTCGACGAATAAAAGTGTCCGAGAGGTTTAAACTCTTCTGTTAGGTTTTAGTGTCTCAGCCGACTGTCCACCGGATCATGTCCAGCCTTCAGCTCCTCAGAGAGCTCGTTAACGAGCGGCTCTCCGCGGCCGCAGAGGAGATTTTCGGGGCGGTGAAAACAACCATTGAGAGCTACGAGGAGGAGATCCAGCGGCAGCGCAGGATGCTGGAGAAAGCATCCGAACCTGCAGCGAACCGGGACGAACACTCAGGTGTGCGCAATGAAGGTATTTATTGCTCCCACGTCAATCTTCTCAAGCTCAGCCTCCGGCTCCGACTATTTCCTGGGTTGCTCATTCCATGTCCGAGCGGGAAATTCGCGCATGCGCAGAATGCAACTTGAACAGGCCACTGAAAAGCGAAGACATCCTAACATTACATCTATTTTTATACATATTTATATTGCCTGCATGTGCAAAGTGGTATAATTTTTTCGCAGATCCTCATTTTAGGTTCTGACCATCTACAAATTAAAAAAACCAGTCAGGAACCGGAAGTGACACTGACCTTAATCAAATGCAAAACTACTGAAAAGCAGTTAATAAAGATGAGGGGGAAAATATAGTCAGTGGCCTCCACCTGCTAACACATTCCTGTTTTAGGGTCGTCTAACTGTTACCTCTTTGTTGCACCTATTGTTTATTTCACCAAACAGCTGATTAAGATTAACCTCTGCTACTTATCTGACTAGAAACTAGATCATATCTCAGACGTTTAACTGACTTGATACCAGTCTCTGATTATAAAGTGTTCCTTTGACTTTTTTTGAACAGAGTATTTCTTATGCCGGTAATCATTAAAGTTATTTTTGTTTTTACCTAAGATTAGAATCCATAGGCTATGGCCTATTTTTATTATATTAATTGCATTTAATTATGTAGCCTAATAACCTTGTGGTTAAATTTGGTGATTAAATGACGTTTGATAATCTTGTTGTGCAGACTGACTGAAGAAAACGCTGGAGTTTTTAATTTAACATTATTTGACAAACACGATTGAAAATGTTGACATTTTTCCAACTACAGTACTACATATATTTTACATTTATTATTAATAACAGTAACTTAATCAGTAGTTTTTTAGATTCATGTCTGTTTTCATTTTTTATAACAAATTTCATATATGATTTAACAAATTATTTGTCATGTATTTGTCCTTTATTTTTTTGTTTTTTTATAGTAGATGTAGCTAAATCATTATTAAATGTTTTGTAGTTAAAACAGTTGAGTGTTATTTAGGTTTTAATAATACTGTAGGTATACTTTACCCAGTTTTTATTTTATTCTGTTTGATATTCCTGTATTTTCTAGAACAAGTTCACCTGGCCATGTCTGTTTGGGATGAAGACTTCTCTGATCATCAGCAGGAAGAGGAGCAGCGTCAGCCAGACTGGAGCTCAAATACAGAACAAGATCACCCCAAGCAAGCAACAAGCAGCGTAGAGGAGCATCATCAGGAACTGGAGGAGAAGAGCACCATCAAGATCATCTTCATGCCTTCACAGGTAAAAAATGACCTACATCCCGAGTCCAACAAAATGCAGGCTGAAGAGGTAGAAGGAGATCCTCAGCCAAGCACTTCGAAGGAGCAGGACTGGGTGAATGATGATGATGATGAGTCTTCCACCAGCTGTTCCAAAGCTGACAGTGAAGATGAGTGGAGGGCTGACAGCAACAGCAAGTCGAAGAAGAAAAAGAAAACTGAAAAACTGAACCCAACCAAAAAGAAGAAGCGTCGAATCTGCTGCAAAGTCTGTGGGAAATCCTTCCACGCCAGTATTTCTTTGGTGAACCACATGAAAGCTCACCCAAACGATGTCTGTGGCGTGTGTGGGGAACGCTTCGACAGTGAGAAGAGCTTCGACAATCACCTAAAAACACACGTGAAAGCAGAAATCTGCACCCTTTGTGGGAAATGTTTCGGGACTGCTGGCGCTTTGGAGGTTCACATGAGGGTACATACGGGAGAGAAGCCATTTACCTGCAGTGAGTGTGGGAAATCCTTCAAAACCCAACCAAATTTAGTTCGACATGTCAGGATCCACACGGATGAGAAACCATATTTGTGCACCATCTGTGGGAAATGCTTCAACGATTACACCACCCATAAACGCCACCTGCTGGTTCATATTAGCAAGAAGACCAGCGTTCCAGAGATTGCATCTGAAAACAAAAATGGTGACAAAAGGAGGAGTTTGTCAGCCAAAAGGGTGCAGGCTACATGTGAAGTGTGTGGGAAGATATGTTGCTCCATGGTTTCTCTGCTAAATCACACAAAAAGTCACGCTACAGACCTCTGTGGCATTTGTGGGACTCATTTTGACTCTGAAGAAAACTTAAAAATTCACCTGAAAACTCACAAAAATGGGAAGGCATGCGAGGTGTGCGGAAAATTTTTCGATAGTCAGGGACACCTGGAGATACACAAGAGGGTCCACACTGGTGAGAAACCATTTACCTGCAGTAATTGTGGGAAATCTTTCAACACCCAAGCCAACATGATGCGACACATCAGGATCCACACAGGTGAGAAGCCATATACCTGTTCAGTCTGTGGAAAATGTTTTAGTGACTACTCCACCCACAAACGCCACCAGCGGATTCACATCAATAAGACCTTCAGTCCACAAAACTTGTCTGCAAATAAAAATGATGAAAGAAAGAGTTTACCTGCAAAACGGTCACGGTTGGTGTGTCAAGTGTGTGGGATGGCATTCCGCTCCATGTTGTCTCTGGTGAATCATGCCAAAACTCACACCACAGACCTCTGCGGTATCTGTGGAACTCATTTTGACTCAGAAGAAAACTTGAAAATTCACCTCAAAACTCACAAAAACAGGAAGATGTGTGATGTGTGCGGGAAGAGTTTTGACTATCAGGCAACCCTAAATGCACATATGAGGATCCATACAGGCGAGAAGCCGTTCGTCTGCAAGTTTTGTGGGAAGTCCTTCAGGTTCCAAGCCAACATGAAGAGACATTTCAGGGTGCACACAAATGAAAAGCCATATCTGTGTGCCATCTGCGGACGTGCCTTCAGTGACCTCGGCTCAATGAAGCAGCATCGCAGCATGCACACCGGAGAGAAACGCCACCGCTGTGAGATGTGTGGTAAAGTCTTCCACCGGAAGGCCTATGTCAGGCTTCACATGAGAATTCACACCAAGAAAAAATGACTATGGCAAAGAAAATCTGGAAAATCAAAACGTCTGAAGCTGGGTGTAGTTTGAACCAAACAAGCATTATCTCACGTGTACCATTTCTGTGATTAGATTTAAGATTATTCTTGGTTAAACATAAACACAAAAATTTAGACTTCAGTGATTGATGTGCATCAAGATATCGTGACCGGAATCTGCCAAAATCCAGCATGACCAGTTTAATTTGTAATCAGTTGCTCTGAAAAAGAAAATATTTCAGTTTTTTTTTTCTTCTGGTCTTTGAATTCACAAAGTGCTCATTTATACTAAAGGTAACAATTTTATTTCCAGTTCTCAAGTTAATCAGACATTTACAAATATTCTAACCTGTCAGAGCTGTACAAGGATCAGGATTCTTTACTGGCCCTTAAAACCGGAATCGGTGCATCTCTAGTTAGTAAACCTAATTTGCAGTTTGTCAGGTTTTATTGCTGTATTTAGTGTAGAAATTGTAATTTTTTAAAATGTTTTCTTCCTGAAAAATTTTCTTTCAATTAAACAAGTCAACAAAAAAGTCAAGTTGTTAAACATCACTTGTTAACCGAAGCATAAAAATGGAGAATTTTTATTTATTTTTTTTACTCATTTAAACTTTCTGGGAATTTTTTTTTTTACTCATTAAAACTTTCTGCTGAATTTGTATGAAAAAATGTCAAAATCAAAATAGTTTGTGTCCCAGAAGTTAATGTGGAAGAAATAAAGGATCGTAAGTTTCATCTAATTTGACTGGCTGTGGATTTATTTATGCTGAATATCTTCTGCGGTCATCTTTTAACTGTTTTCAGGGTAAAAGGTATTAAAATGTAAGTCCTATAGCCTATATTAAAGTTTGCCTAAAACAATTTTGATCAAATCAAAGTTTGATTCTTGAGTAAAATTTAAATGACCCTTTGGTTAAAAAAAATGTTTATAAATACATGGGAAGTTAAGACCCAGATACAGCTACTGTGAACATAGCTAAAGCTTGAATTTTATACTTTTTTATACTTCTGTTTTTTAATCAGGCAAAAACTAATTGAGATATAAAGTCCTTTAAGAGACCTGGTCCAAGAAGGCAGCATAAAGACAAGATAAAGAGCATAATAAAATTGACAAAATTAAGTTGTTTCATGACTATCTACTTTCCAATGTACTGTGAATGCAGCAATTTGAAGTTAAAAGGAAATAAACAAGCCCGAATTCATCAGACTCGATTGAAAAACTGACCTGTACACAGTATATCACCAGGTAATTGCTCAGTTTTTCTAGAAAAATATCCCAGATTAATCTACAGAAGTGAACAAATCTGTGATGTGATGAAGCAGAAATGATGTTCATTGTACCAGAAAACACCTCTAGAGATAAGAAGAGATCAGTTTTGTATTATTATTCTTTAAAAAACAGTGCGTTCTGCAGAAACCACCTAATGGAAAAACCAAGGTCTGTCAGGTTTAAAAGACTAACATTATCAAATCTCAGACTTGCCAAAAAAGGACAAGGACGACTTCTCTCAATCAAAACACTCAGAGCGGAGAAAAAGCAGCTTGTCCCACCAAGCTCCAATCTTTTTCTGCCTCTCCCTGCTCCGAGCGGCTTTTTTATTGAAACACACAAATTAGAAAAAGTCAAGATAAGACATTATTTGCACAAATGGCTCCTTTTCTCAGCCTTGACTGAGGAAAGGGAGGCAGCATGATTTAAAACGGCAGATAAACAAAAGATTCACAGTTCACCCAAAACCTTGAATAAGAGGAGGCTTGAGGTCAGTTTCGAACATGATAAACATTTTACACCTAACAAGGTCTCTGTTAAATTTTAGATTATTTCAATCCACAAAGAAAAAAGTTTCAACTTCCAGAAAGGATCTGGCAGCCCTGAATCTCAACTGTTACAAACCTCAGAAGTAGATGGAAAAAAACAAAAACAAACCTCAAATCTTTAACTGTTTTATTTTCCAGGTCACAAAGACACAGTTACAAAATTCATTTGTTATCAAATTGTATAAAAATACATCTGAACACAGAATGTATTAACTGGTCTTTACATGTAATCATATGAACCATATGCGTCTGTGGTTGGTTTGATGAGACGAAGGATGGTGATTCGATTGGGATCCCAGACACAGTTCTCCTCCAGGCCGCTCTTCACCATACCACAGTTGGGTGGAACCCAGGCGGTGTCGTACCCTTCAAAACTCCAGGTCTTCTGATAAGGGTGGTTCTGGCGATTGATGACGATCACTCTTCCCACGTTGACCTTAACCTTGATGACAACCCTGTCCCACTCAGGGTGATCAATGGGATAACGAGAAGCTTTTTCCAGGTCTCTACTGAGGTAGACCCCCGGACCGAGCATCCCGTCTCTAGACCTGCGAAAACCCGAGGCGTAGATTTGCTGAGCATTCTCTCGAGTGGTGCCATGGTACATGACGTAGGTGCGATTATTATCTGGCCGTGGGCCAACCAGTCGAACCACACCAGGTGGAAGGAAGTCATCTTCAGCCCAGTGGAACCCACTCATGACGACGTCAGTATACCTGTAGGCAGTAAAGGTTTTAGTGCAAATACACAATGAATGAGACAGAAATTAAAATGCATTGGAGTTTAAATTTTCTGAGAATCGACAAATATGTTAAAGTTTCGAGCACAAAGCAGCAAAACGAATGAACCAAATCAAACTGGTTTTATAGGGACATTTTCAAACAGGAAGCTGGTCCTGGTGGTGAGACTCATGGCTTCATTTTTAGACTGAGAACAGTTTTGTGTTTGTATCCAAACAGGAATGTAAAAATAAGTTCAGCAGAGCTGGGAACGTGGCTTGTGATTATCAGCACAGCTGTGGGACTGTGTAGCTTCACAGTATTCCCATTTTTCTCTAAAGTTTCCTATCTTCTGTTGTTGTGATAAAAACTAGGTAAAATAATCTGAAAACAATTGACTAACCAGGAGAAACATGTACAATCACAGCAAAAAAAAAAAAAAATCTGAACTATTCCTCTAAGACAGGGAAATCTGGAAACATCATTTTAGGCTCTATGTTTAAAGAAACTACAGCTATAAAAATCTGATCAACGTTGTAGATAACTGCTGCTTTTTCTAAGACGTGTTATTTTTTTGAAAATATTCAAATAGAATCAACACAGACCCATTTGATAAAAACTTTTCTATACCCAGAGGTGGGTAGTAACTAGTAACATTTACTCAGTTACATTTACTTGAGTAGCTTTTTGAAAAAAAAATACTTTCATGAGTAGTTTTACTTGACTGTAATTTTAATTCTTGCTTGAGTATTATTTTTGTTAAGTACTGCTACGCCTACTTGAGTAAAATCACTGAATCCTCTTCCTACTGCAAGTAACTTTACAGAAAAACAAACATGTTTTAACAAAAATACACCAGACACAGACCTACACTTTATTAAAGGAGACCACATGTTTCTGCACCAGCTTTGTTTTCCTACTCTTGTTTTCTAGTTAGCTAGTCATCTTTATCCAGCTAGTTAGCTTATGCAAAAGCTAGACATAGCTAGTTAGCTACATAGATGCTACATAAATTTTTTGCCACATAGCTAGCTCTACTGTAAATTTTGGTATTATATTTTTAAAAATACTTAGAAAAGTGTTTCTTCTGCTTAAAATTTGCTGTTTTGACATCATGTTATGGATGTAGCTATCAGTGTTTTTCATTTTAGCCTTTAAGATACAAGAATTTCCCAAAAACTTTATATTCATCTGTCTGATGACGTAATTAAAAAAAAATCTGATGGATGTTACTCAGTACTCAAGTAGACTTTTTACCAAATACTTTTTTACTCATACTCAAGGTTTTTTTTTTTGGACAGCAACTTTTTTTACTCGCGTAAAAATATGTTGAAGTAGCGCTACTCTTACTTAAGTACATTTTTTGGGTACTCTACCCACCTCTGTCTATACCTCACAACGCTAAACAATTATTACATAGCTGTTTTTACACCTGAAAGGTAACGGCACAATGAAAACAAACCCCATCTATCATTACTTTCTACACATTAACTCTGGATATGTGGCTCCAGTAAAGGCTGGAAGAAAGACGCAGAGAATTGTGTCCTCTCTAAAGAAAATTGTTTCTTGCAGATCTGGTTTGCGTTCTTGCATCTTGTTTTTGACACATCATCTAAGCAGAATATTTTTCTTGTGCAGCATCGAACTCTTATTGTGGGAGGTATGAAATGTCCAGGCCAGACCAAACATTACTTTTGTCCTTGTGGCTGAGAGCAAACAGATTTGTTCTTGCAGTACCGGTATGTACCAGCCTCAAGTTTGAAAAAGAAAACTTCTCCTTGTTGGCTGTAATTTTCTTTCTGATTAAAAAGTCAGAAAAACTGAAAACATTCAACTTGAGGTTTTTTAGAACTTGTCTAGTTGATGAGTTTGTTCTCAGAGCTGTGGGGTTAGGAGTGATAAAATATAATAAAGTTTTTAAAACTTCACAGAGATTACTGCTAAAAGCCATTTAAAAGTGTTGAAAATGTTCTTTAATGTGGTGTTTTAATCATTTTTCCTCATGATGATGATGTCTCCTTTATTGCACGATTTGACATGGCTCAGCTTGTCGGCGCTTCTGCTGATTTTCACTCCAACACCGTGGAAAATTTTAACCATCACATCCTGATAAAAGGAACATAAATCTGCTTTTATCAGTCAGAAAGTTCAAAGCTGAATCAGAACGTCTAACACACAGACCTGATCGTATTTTCTGTTTAAATTCTGTCTTTTCACAGGAATAATAAAGTTGTTCTGACTTACCTCTGTCCGAGTCCGTATCAGAGTGAGTCTGCTTCACATCCTGCCTCAGACAACAACCTTCAGAAGGAAACTCCAAATATGGACACCTTTGTTTCGGTTTTGTTTCTCCTGTTGCAGAATTTGTTAAACAATATGAAGTTGTTTTAGGTGTGGTTGACTCAGCTGTAAAGTTTCAGTTCTCCTTTAAGTCAGGAACCATGTTAACGGTCTTCTCTGGACCAGGGGCCCCTGAGGGTCCTGAACAAAGTAGAAAGTAATACAGATTTGAATAACATCTCCCAATGTGACAATAATATGAGATACATTCTGCTTTTAATGCTTTCATAGATTTCTGTGCATCTTTTTGACATTTATATTTTTGATCACTCAACTTTTGTATAAACATTGCGTATTTCTGCAGCTATTGTGCAATTATTTTTTATTGTTTTGAGCATTATTTAGTTAAACTTTGGCAAGTTTACAAGTTTTTGTGATGTAGGTTTGTGTACACCTTTCTGTTGTCACTTTTTATATTTTTGTGGTCACCATGTGACATTTTGTTGATCTTTGAATTCATTTTGTGAATTCTGTTGTCAGAGTGCTGTGATCATTATGCATGTTTTTCTGTTCGATTGATGTTTTTTACATCTTTTTGTTAATTGTGTGTTTTGTGACTTTATGCCTCTTATGTTTGATTTGTCTTTTTATTTTTATCATCTTTGTGGTTAAAATGTTTTCTACTTGTTGAACAAGTGAAGTTACATTTGTGTAGCGTTTTTAATTTCTCAGACAGTCGTTTTGTTGGTTGTTTGAGTGACTCATGAATAGGAAACATTTACAGGCGGTTCTGACAGGTGACCTCTGACCCCTGCTACCCTGGAGTCTCTTCATTAGAATTAACATGATGAATGTCACCAAGCTGAAAACCGAGGAAGGAAACCAGGGTCTCTGTTTGGAAACACATTTAGCAGGAAAGTGTAAAAAGAAACTTCACATTCTTGTGAAGCTGAGAAACAAATCCAGTGATTTTTCTTCGTGGTGGTGATGACGAAGATGAAGAACTAGGAGCTGAAAAATGCTGTGCATGTTGTTTTGTTGCTGGTTTATTTCACTTTAAGCTACATAATATATATTGTTGGTCAGAAACATTGATGTAAAACCTTATTTTGTTTATAGGTTGTGTTGTTCTGCAGCACTGATGCTTTTAATAATCCGCGTTTTATTCATTCATTCTCTTGATTTTGCAGATATGAGGTGTATCTCATTCAGACTAAACCATATCCTGTTCTGACTCTGGAACACTTCAGGTGATCTGTGCATGTAAACTCAACACGTAAAAAAAAAAAGTAGTTCCAGAGAAAAGCAGGCGAGCATGGATCCCTTTTTAATGTTAATATTATCAATGAGGCTAATATTATGTTTTCACTTTATGTCAAAATGTTTGAAATTAATTAGAAATTCATCAATGTTTGATTCAATCACATTTTTATGACAGTTTTTTTTTTGTATTTTTTGTTTTGTTAAGATGTAGTTTAAAGTTTTTGTTTTCAGACTTTTGTGTTGTATGAGAGTTTTTGTCACTAAAATAGTAATTTTGACATTTTTATGGGAGCTGAATGTGAAAAAACCTTTTATTTATAAACACTAGGGGGCGGAAGTGATGCATATGAGCAAATAGAAAATGTTTTTAAGAGTAAAAATTTAAAATAACCTGCAGTTGTTTAGTCTGGGTGGAGTTGACCTTCATTTAAAACAATTAGAATCTCACGAGGCACTGGACTAAAAACAGTTTCCCCCCAGGCCATCAGCATGTTGAACAAGCAAATATTATCACCCATAATACTGGGAACATAAAAACAAATCATTAAAACTATAATGTAAATCTTACCTGTAACTACAGGCTGCAGATCTCTATTGTTCTGGATAAGTGTGCATGTTTGTGGACAAGTACAAGAGCTGCAGACATGGTGAAATAACCCTGATTCTGATGTTAAACTATTGTATGTTTTAAATGTGAAGTGAGTTATTAAACCAGGCTGATTTGATTGTGATGGTAAAAATTGACATGTAATATTTGATCGGTTTCTGTTTGGAATAATTTTTATTGGGGGGGCAGTCGGCCTCGGGTCCAGCTAGATAATAAATGTTTTCCTCAGCTGTCACAGTTACAGCCACATGGGGGCCTCTGCTCCTCCAGCCGTCTCCAAACATCTCTCCTCATTCCAAGCCTGTGCCAAATTCCCTCCTCCTCTTCCTCCTCCCTCTTCCTCCTCCTCCTCCTGTCTGTAGCCCCTCTCAGGCCGCGGAGGGGGGCATTCACACCCCGCTGTCTGCGTTTAGCGGACGGGGCTCCCAGGCGCAGCGTGAACCGGGGGGAGATGAACGGTAACCCGTGCGCCCGCAGGCTGGCCCGCCGCTCCCGGTCCGCCCTGCTGCTCTCCGCAGTGGCCGTCCTGCTGCTCCAGACTCTCATCGTGTGGAACTTCAGCAGCCTGGACTCTGCCGGGGGGGACGGAGGCGCCAGGAGCCGGGAGAAGAGGGAGGACCGGACCGGGGGGCTCAACAAAGCCGAGGAGGACCCGCGGAGGGGGCTGCAGGAGGACGAGCCGCCCCCGCCGCCAGTGCACGGAAAGGCGGCTGTCCGACACAAGCTGCAGGCGGTGGGTCTGGATCTTATGTGCTGCTTTTATCACGCATTTACACGCGGAGGGGATCCGCGTGGAGGATGCTGCTGAGCGGCCGCAGCTCTCCTCCACGGAGAGACGCTTCGACAGGCCGAAAGTCGATTAGAATCAGAGAATTAAAGGTGTTGAAACAAAAAGAAGCAGCCTCATCTGTGAGGATAGGGTTGTGTTTGAACAGCACAGAAAAAAGCTGCTCGTTTTCCATCCGGTGCTGCTGCATAAAGGAAGAACATTAATTTATAGATGTTTTAATGCCAACCACTAATGATGGGGTTCAGTGTTTGAGGTGACATTTCTGCAGGTCAGACCCGCATTTTCATTGCTTTTAAAGGTCGACATGTTTTTAGAAACCCATTTTCTGGTGTTAAAGATCCATTGAATCCCATTTAAATCCTGCACAGGTTGAATCATGAAGATTTATCGCACTAATCGGGTTGTTTTAGGGAAATCTTAACTGCAGGATTTTTCTGTGAAATCTGGGGCAGATTCCTGCGTTTTCCAGGTGTTCTGTGTTGTTAGGGCATGAATTTACTGTAAAAGCTGCTCTGTGAAAATAAAAAGGAAAAAAGGTGGGATCTGTCCTTTCATTACAGTTCAGCCTGTGATCTTCCTGCTGTGTGTCCCCACAGTTAAAGATTCCTGCCAGAGGTTTATTATAGGCGATTCTGAGGTAGAAGGGAGGAAACGAGGACACGTTGGAAATAAGTAACAGGAAGTGGATTCTGGTGTGGTTTGAGGATGAAGATGAGCAGCAGAGTCAGACTTTGTGGGGGGGGTTTACGTGTGATGGTTCATTTTTGATGTTTTTTTACTTGCTTCTTCTATTATATGCAATTTAGAATGTTAATGGTTAAATATTTGCAGATTTGTAATCTCAGGACTGCAGGAATATTGATCCAAATATTATGAAATATATATATATGCAGCAAAATGCTTGTCTTCCTGCTGTCTTGGTGCTGAATATCTGATCTCTGCTGGTAGTTTACCCACTGTAAAGTTTATTGGGACACTTCACTGACCTGATAATGGATTCTCACAGAACGGACATGACCTCATTATGGTTGTAAAGTTTGTCCACACACAGACAGAGTTAATGTCTGAGCTCAATCACATCCTGACAGCCAGGTCAGATCAGATTAGGGGATTGCTCTGGATCAGGTTTCTCTGATAGGATTTTTACTTTCTAGTCTAGTTTAGATTGGTCAACAATCCCCATGTACTCATATTTTTGGGAAGACCAATTATTCGAAAGCAAGGGCAACTTTTTTATTTTTATGTTGTGTAAATTTTGCAGCCAGTTTTGTCAAAACAAGGAAAAACCCTTTTAATAATTCCCAGTTTGCTGATTATTTTTCACCTTTTCATATACTGAACATCCTGGGTGATAATGGCACTTAAACTAAAACGCTGAATAATGCGACACACAGTGTTGTTGGGTTTTAAATGCTTCCTAAATCCAGTATTAGAATCAGTAAATTATGTCCAACTTCATCAGAAAACCAAGACTGGTTTAAACTGGTTTTAATCCTGGTGATCTTCCACTGGTTTTGATGTTCGTTTGGACCGACCCCTCTCCGTTTTATTGCTGATTTTACTCTTTTATCGGATGTAATTTTTGATTTGGTTTTAGACATCGACTTGGCCAGACTTTAGATGAGTTTTGGACTTGGTTGTAAAGTTTCAGATGGGTTTAGACTATTTCTGGTACACAGTTTAGAGACTTTGTTTCTATCCGGCATTGGATAAAGAAGTTCGTTGTTGGGTTTTGGAAATTCAACAAAAGTTTATCTCGTGATCCAAAGCTTAATCTGTGACCAACTGAACTGAAACTAGTTTTTTTCTTGGTTCCTGAATGCACCATTTCCAGGCAGAAATAAAAAATTGCATTTTTTTTCCTGGTGCTGACTAATAACATCTTCAATTTGAAAACTTATTACTCCCATAATGATAAATTCCCTTACTCAAGGGTAAGAGGGGAGGGAAAACCTTTTGGATCAATCAATTAAAAAAGAAAATAACTGTAAGATAAAATGCTGTACATTACAGAGGAGAAAGCCCCAGAGCAACTGCAGACTTGGATTAGAAAGACTTAATGAATAATGTGCCTGGATTTGTAAAAGTGAAGACTCCTCTGTGGAATATAGTTACTGTATTGTTGAAGATTTAGTTTCATACACTGATATTAAACCCAGAAAGCTGCTTTATGTTTTTATCTGATTTCTTTGAGATAATTCTCACTAAATCTGGCATAAACTGAAATCCCTGAGGTAATCCCCCATTTGTTCTCTGGGCGTTTCAGTCCGGTTAACATCCCGACCTCCATTCAGCTTGCTTCGTGTCCATCTGCCTGTGTTTTTTCTTTTGTCTCTTCAGCCTCATCTTCAGTTCTTATGTAACTTCCTTTGGGCGACAAATCTCTGTTGCATCACAGCAGATTCTCTTCAGGTTTTGCGTTTAGGATGTAGTGACAGATAAAGAATGAGCACTAATCCTTCACCTGTACCCGTCAAACTAATTCACACAGAATCTGTAGGTTATGATATCCTCAGGCTGCTTCCTAAATGTTTCTGCTTAAGACTTGTAAACACGAGTTGAACAAGTGTGTTTTCATTACTGAGTGCAAACACACAAAGGTTTACTTCATGTTTAAGCAGAGCAGTGTGCTGCAGCAGCAAACATCCGAGTGAAAGAGGTTTTTATTACTGTAAGTGAAAGAGTTTTCTCTGTTCCTGTCTTTATAAGACAGTTTATAACTGCTGCTAACGACGTCAATCCCTCCTCTCTTTCAGTGTGAGTCTGCTTTAAATTATCACATTATAAAATCCACTCATGTCATAAATAATTGTGGTTAGAGATGCACCGATTTTGGGTTTTGAAGGCTGATACCGATTCTTGTAAAGCTCTGTACAATAATGTCGGCTGATTATCACCAGACATTTTTTCTGCAGCTCTAATGAGGCACCAGATGACCCAGTCCATTTTTCTACATCTTTATTTTATTAAACATAAAAACTGATTTCCTTCTTCCTCTCAATAGCTTTATTGTAGTTAGAGGGACCAGTCCAAATATAATTTTCTTTATTTAGATTCTGTCAGCTGTCCAGATCCAGACCAAAAGGTTTGTTCACCAAAGTCCAAATCAAATGAACGCACAGTTCGAATGTTGATTTGAAGCTACAAGTCTGAAAATCAGGTTTTAATTTACTAAAGCATTAAAGTATTTCAGAAAACAATATTAAAAGTAAAAGTTTCCAGTTTTGCTGTTTCGCAATTTAAATCTCCCAACAGATTTTATTTCAACAATCTGACCTTTGGTCAAATTGGTCAAATTTTTCATGCAATGCATCAAAGCTGTCGCCATGTTAGTGCATTAGGGCGGGGTTTATTTCAGCATTTTCTGATGTTTAAACCTCATTTTATTCGTTTTAAATGCACTCACAAAACAAAAGTGGAGCACAAATTAATGATACAACCTGAGTCGCTCATGTAACGCTATCGGTTTTAGCTACAGGATTATTATTTATTCTAGAATAAAGTGAGTTTTATTTAGTCCGCCTCAATTTGGCCTGAGATCAACAGGTTTCCTTCTTATTGTGTTTGTCTCTCCGCCTGCGGAGTCGCCTCTGTTGTGTTGTTTTGTTGTTGCCTTTGTGGTGACGCAGCAGGAGGTCAACTTCAATAAGAACCTGCTGAGGAGCAGAACACACGGACCCGAACACACCAGCAGGACTGCAGTGACTCAGTCTGTCTTTGTAGGTAAACGCTGGTATTTTAACTGTGGCCTGTCTCCATGGAACGCACAGCCTTCTGGGAAAAAACGCTGTTTTTCTTTGTGTGAAGATCAGTGAAGGAGAATTTCTTTTCTCTCAGTCTGCAAATGTCAGGTGTAGGTTTTAAGAGCTACATAAGGGATTATTTAAAAATAATAATTTACTTGAGTTTGTTTTGTTGATCCATTCACTAGTTGGATGGTTTAAGTTCAGCTGTGAATGATACTCAGTATAAAACCACCAAACTTATAATACCGTGAGACAAATTAGTGATTTTCTGGGGAGTTATTCTCTTTGACTACAGGAACTTGGATATCTTGGTGTCTTGTTCTTAAAGTGATAGTAGTAAAAAGATGGAGGAGAGATGGACTGATGAATCAGGACTTCGTCTGCTTTAATGGGGGTGTTGCTCTGGTCTGTAGTGATGAAGGAGCTGAGCTGAAAGAAAAAGCATTTAGTGGTTTGTTTACTTCCAAACATCCCCTATGGCCATGAGATTTAGATCATGCAGTTGAGATCAAGCAGCTGAAATCATCTTCATCCTCAGAAAGAGGCCTGGGCTGAGCTTTAGATGAGGCGAGGAGCTCTATCATCTGAGGGGAGCTCGGAGTAGAGCTGCTGCTCCTCCTCATCAATGGGAGTAAGCTGAGGTGGTTCAAGCAACTGATTAGGATGCCTCTAGAGTTTTTTTCAGGCACAGGAAGAAGATCCCACGGTAGAACTCCCTGAAAAGATTAAATATCCTCCCTGGCTTGGGAAAGCCTTGAGATCTTCTAGGAGGGGTGGAGTGTCACTGAGCAGAGGGAGGTCTGGGTTTTCCTCAAGGACCTGTTGCAGACCTTGGATAACTGGTGGAAGTTGGATGGATGGATGGATGGATGGATGGATGGATGGACGGGTACTTAGTGTTGTGAAGTCTTTTTGTATTTCACTTTGACTGGTTGTCTATGGTCACATTCTGACTGTTGTCTCTATTTAAAGCGAGTCTCAAATCTGCTTGTGGGGCATTTTTTGTGGTTGTTCATCTCTGCTTTTTTTAAGGTAACTTATCATCAGTATTTTTTCTACCAGCTAGTGAGTATTTCTTCTATTATTTAGCATCTTTGCGGCCATTTGAACTAACGTTTAAAGGTGGCTCTTAGAGCTTTACTTTGCATCTATAAAAGACTGATTATGTCTTTTTTAAAAGTTAAAACTGCAGCTGGTCGGTGGTTAAGTTGAACGATTTAAAGATTACATTCATTCAGGTCAGATGTTGAGGTTTTAAAAGCTCTGAGAACAATAGAATAAATCCTGTGTGTTAATTCATCTGCAGTGTGTTACAGCTGTTTATCTCTTCCTGTTAGCCCACAGTTATGAAACACACACACACACATTCCTCTGAACTGATATTACAGATGAGATAATGAAAGGTTGTCTGTGGAGCAGGTGGTACAAGCTGATATTACTGCTTCCCACATATTGTGTGTGTGTGTGTGTATATCTCTCTCCATATCTCTCTCTCTCTCTCTCTCTCTCTCTCACACACACACACACACACACACACACACACTGAAACACATTGTTTATCTCTGGAAAAGATAGAAATGGGACGATTTGTGGGATTAGAATATCCATCGAGGTCATTTGGCTTTGCAGCTGAAACTCACACAAACCCTCTGATTGGTACAAACGGAGTGCGACGCAGTTGGTTCTTCATCACCCAAAATAAAAACAAACTCTTCTTCAAATTTAGTGTAATTTAATCTTAATCTGATGTCGTTTCCTACTAATGTAAGGTCCAGGCCAGAGTTTAACTATATCATTATCATAAAGAGCTGCTCTGATTAGAATAGGCCGTGACATTCCCAGTGAAATGCATTTAGTTGACAATCTGACAGATTCTCACTGCTCTTCATACCCACATCAGGTTTAGATTATGGTGGCCAAAACATCTGGATGTAGTATAATATAGTCATTGCCAAAATCTACATTATCATAATCACGTTTCTCAAATATCATGTAGCCCTAGTTCAGAGGCACTTCATCTTTCACTTTTTATGGAAGGTAAAACAGCATTTAAGAAATCTTTTGTATTTTTTATGATTTTATTTCTTACAGGATGTCTACCACTCCCATCGTCCTAAAGAGAAACGTCGCTCAGACAGCAACAACAACGAGAACTCTGTCCCCAAAGACTTTGACACCATCGACAGCAACAGCAACCTGGGAGCGCGGTCACAACATCATAAAGCCTCTGTTCCAAATGGCAAGCGAAAGTTGGATAAGACCCAGAGCATGCTGGGAAATGATGTCTTTAAGCATGCACCTGCCCTGCCCAAAAGTCACAACTACACCCACATCCATAAGACCCACCTCCAGCTGCCTACCCTCCCAGCGCCAGCTCAGGGGTCTAATCAGGATCCACCGTTCTACCAGACGAGAAGACCGGCTTCACCTCCTCTGCCACCCAGTCTGGAGCCAAAGAAGGAGCAGCTACAATGTGAAATCAGTGGGAAAGAGGCAATCTCTGCTCTGTCCAGAGCCAAGAGCCGGGAGTGTCGTCAGCAGATAGTCGAGGTTTACTGCAAGCACAAACAGAGGGTTCTGATGCCTGAGAAAGTGCCACGTTACTGTCCGATCGAAGGTGAGAGCAGCCAGAGAGCGGACCATTTACACCCTGATTTATATTAAAAGAGTCCAGCTGCTTTTACACATCTTTAAAGTTTCACACGTCATTAAACGTGCTTTAAGGTCCGTCAGCAAATTAGAAGAAAACGGCTTGAAAGAAGCTCACATGAGGAGTGGCAGATCAGAGATTTTTTCCTTCTAAATTTACCCTTTGTGGCACAGATTTAGCAGAGCATGTACCGTAACGGGAGAGAGGCATCGCTGTGGTCACCGGCTCTATTTTCAGAGTTTCTTCAACATGAATAGACAGAGTGAGGACGCTGCTCATCCAGAGTAATTACACCCTAATTAAACAAGCTGTTTGTAGTCTTATTCTGGAAGGGCTGGCTAACGACTCACTCCAAGAACCACCCAGGGCCGCTTGAGGTTTCATTTATATGATTATAGGTTGCTTTGATGATACAGTGTTCTTTAGGTCCAACGACTGAAGCTAGTTTGAGTTTTTCAGGCTTTTGAGGCACTTCTGTGCACATCACAGGGCATTCATGGCTCAGCTAAACCTCCTGATTATGGTTATTTCCCTGAACTTCAATCCCAGCAGCTTCACAGAGAAGTCGCTAATTTGTTTGAGGTAACCTCTTCAGTGATACGTAGAAGCATTTACAGTAAAATAAGATTAATCTCTTAACAGCTGAAATATTAAAACTGTGCAACAGAATGATAAACACCCCCCCCCCCAAAAAAAGAAAAGACGTGTTTGACAATAATGACTACCTTGTTAACCAGCTGATCTTTCCTGTCCAGGTAAAGTTAACGTGAACGCTCAGTGGGACGAGGACGCGGTCTCCGTCGCTGCTTCGCCCGTACGCATCGCCTTCGTCCTGGTCGTACACGGCCGAGCCTCGCGCCAGTTTCAGAGACTCTTCAAAGCCATCTACCACACCTCGCACTACTACTACATCCACGTAGACCAGGTCAGTCTGAACATCATCATGTCTCCACAGAAAACATTGAATACAGATGATCAGGTTATTTAGTAAAATACACTTTTGTCGTTTTTTTTTTGTTACAGCCATAAAAAGTTAAATTAAGTTAAGGTAGTTATTTGGACATTTAAACAGTTAACTGAAGAAAACGTTCATTTTCCCCCACCATAGTCATAATACGGTATAGAAATGTTTGATCTATAAAACCACGGATCTTGTGTCATGATATGAGCCTGTCCTGCCACACTGTCTTGATTAAATGATAAAACTTCAGTAAAAACAGGATGTTTCTGTTTAACATAATAGAACTGAATAAATCAGCTTCTTAAAGGGAGTGGTCTCATTTAAACAGGGACTATTAATATTATTGTGATTTAGGTTAAGAGCCAGAAACTCAGAGTCAGAGGGTCACACTGAGGACTGGGGTTAGTTCCCCGATAGTTATGGTTTTAAAAAAGACTCAGGGGTTTAATTTACAAACCTGATAGTGGTGATGTCACGATTACACCCACTTATTATCATTTTTTTCTATGATGATCCCTCTCATCTGAGGCTTTTTACCATTCTGGATTTTTTGTTGGTTAACAGTGAACCTGGTTGGTTGTTAACATGACAGGAAATGATTTTAAAGACTATTACCTTGATTCCTGTTGCCCTCAGAGATCGGACTTCCTTCACAGAGAGGTGCTGTCTCTGGCAGCTCAGTTTCCAAACGTCAGAGTGACTTCCTGGAGAATGGCCACCATCTGGGGCGGAGCAAGCCTCCTGACCATGTACCTGCGCAGCATGGACGATCTCCTCAAGATGACCGACTGGAACTGGGACTTCTTCATCAATCTCAGCGCTGCTGATTACCCTATTAGGTGAAAACATTTTTCTGTTATTTATGTAGCTGCTAAAAGAAAAAATTGTCCCTGAAAACACTTTTCTAAGGTATCTGATTTGCTGTTGTTGGTTACTGAAGTTCACAGGAAAACTTAGTCTAACATAGAAACAAAATAAAAACTGACAGTTTCATTATAATCAGTTCTGTGGTTCATGAGATATTTTGCTAAAAGTCAAACAAACAGATAAAATATTAATGTCTTGCAGGTCTACAAACATGTACAGACACGTTATTATCATCCACCCTTCACCTTTTGATAAAATTAATTAAATGGTTCAAAATACTATTGTGTGTGTAAAAATTCAAAAATAAGAGAAATATGCGAGAATGACTAGAATAAATGAGGTTGTAGGGTCACCAAGAAAAGTTACAGAAATATTTAGAAAACTTAAAAAAGATGCTTGTAAGTAAAATTGTATTTAACAAAAGTCATATTTTTTTAAATCTCTTTTTCCCTCCAAACTGGAGTTTTCTTTAAAGTGGTCTTGACTAATAGTTCTCCAGACTTTCTGAAGGTTTTCCTAATTTGTTATGTTAGACACAAATAATAAAATATTTGGAACTGAACAAGAACTAAGTGCTTTAAAAGGTCCCATATTATGAAAAATCCACTTTCTAACAATCTTTTAACAGTCATATCAGTCCCAAATCCTGTGTCTGAAACCCAAAAGTGTTCAAGTATTTTCACTGTTTTCACTTCCTGATTCTCATTTTTGGGAAATGTGTTTTGAGCTAATGCTAAAATGGGTGGTTTTTAAATCTTTCCCTTGCTGACGTCAAGAAAGGAACAGACCACTCCTCTCTAGAGGACAGAGCCAATCATGAGCACCTTTGGCTACCTGAGCCCACCCCCGCCCTTTCAAAACCACGAGAGCGCTCATCCCCACAAACATTAGCAAACAGTCATGCCGAAGCTGCGAGCAAAGCTTCATAGGTGGTTGCATCAACGAGCACTAAAGTCTTTTTAACTTCCTTCATCTGAGACCCTGAAGACCCACAGAGAAGAGAGATGGGCGGGGCTTAGAGAAGCTCGGCTGCCCATTTGAAAGGAAAGTTTAGCTTCAGGAGGTTAAATGAGGCGGTGGAAGAACAACAGCTGCACTTAAAGTATAAGCCAATTTGACCAATGCAGAGCTTTTACATGTTATTGAGATGTAAAAGAAATTATTCAGAGTGGATAGAAAGTGCATACTATGGGATCATTAAAGCTCTGCTGCTAATTTTAGATGGGAATGATTTTTGAGTTAAACACATGAGAATGGATGGATTTTTTCCCCTTAGGTCGGTTTATCTAAACATAAAACCGCCCCACTCTTGCTTTTGTTTAGCATCTTTCTTGTTGTATTCTTTTTAGAGTTCCTGATGGAAAAGCAGAAACTCAAACACTCTGATCTGTTCTTTTGTCAACGTGATAGTTTGAACACGCTTCCAGCTAAAATCCATAACACGGCTGCAGCATTAGCACCATCCATCAATAGCTGTGTGAGATCAGTGAGGTCACTGTGGAGCAGAGTGAGACCATTTCTTCTGTCAACAGAAGGTCACACTGACTTTTACACTCACAGAACAGAACGTTGGATCTAAAGGCATTCCTGCACAGATCACTGGAAATTTGAGTTACAAATTAATATATTTGAAATCATCGAGTTAATAAATAAAACCCTCGCGCTCTCTTAGGGAGTCAGATTGCGAGGGTTAAAGAGATCATTAAGATCTTTTGACATGGGGGTCCTGTAGACAGATTACAACCAAACATCTTCTAACCTGTTGATAGCTTTATGATTGCCCTCAGTTTGAAGAAATGGAGATCAGTTCTGAAAGAACAGATGAGCTAACAGCTATTCACAACACGGTTACAAAGTTTTTTTTTCTAATCTTTCCTGTCTCAAAAATGTTCATGCAAATGCTATTTCAGAAACTTTACAGTTTCAAAAATGTCCTATACCATGGGTATTCTTCCTGAATTGCGTGTCACTGTAGTGTAAAATGTTTACTAGTGCAGGCCTCTATTTTACAAGAAAAATGTAAACATTTTATAGGGTTACAGTTTTAGGGGCCTGAAGGCTACCTGAAAGCTTAAATCTGCTTAACGTTTATCATTTTCCTCCTCTTTCAGTGAAATGCAAGCAGCAACACAAACATGATAACAAACTCACACGTGAACAGCTGCAGTTTGTGTTGACTGATATAAGCAGGAGGATCTGTTTGAGTTTACTGCCTCCTCTTCAGGCCTCACTGCAGCTGAGAGACGGAGATTAATAAACCAAAAAGGAACACACAATTCATCTAAATGGAAGTCTGTTTAAAGCAAGAGATGCCTCTTTCACATGAAACTGAATCCTGATTATAAACGAGTTCATTAAAGGCCGAGTTTCTCCTTAAGCAGAGGAGGAAAAAGAAAACCAGCTGTGATTTTTAGACTGAGTCCATCCTGAGGTTTGATCCTTGGAGAAAAACATCCAACACAGCTGCCATGTTGGTCAGCTAAAGCTTCGCCCCCTAGTGAAAATCACCTGATCAGGGATTTTGTGATCAATATCTGAGTTGATGCCGTTTCTCCTCAGAACCAACGAGCAGCTGGTGTCGTTCCTGTCCAAATACCGCAACATGAACTTCATCAAATCTCATGGCAGAGACAACGCACGGTAAAAAAACACATTCTTTTCATCAGTTCGAGTTTGTGGTTTTTCTATTGAATTATTTAATATATCTTTTGCAAAACAAAAAATATCTAACATTAAAAATGACATTTTACAAGTGTGAACTGTATTTTTTAAATTTAGAGTCACTTTATCAGACTCATCCTATGATGATCTGTTGTGATTAAAGCAGGGTTTAGAGTTAACTGGTGTTCTGTTTGGCTTTAGGAGTTCCAGTCACGCATCAATAGGTTTGTTTAACAAAATAAACTCAAACTAGTGCTTTTCTGCCAGTGAATCTGAGGTTTACAGATCAAAATAGGACCAACTCAGGGCTGCATTCCATTTAGAAGCTCTGCTTCTGCACATGTTCTACAAGTGTAGAAGTGGAATGCAGCCCCAGTTTTCACTCCAGAGCGTGCTGTGATATTTTTGAGTTGTTTATTGGTGGTTTTAAGAGGATTGATCCATAATGACTGATCAGGATAGAAAAATCTTTGGAACTGGGACCAGAATCAGGTCCTTGAGGGAAACTGTCCTACAAGTTTAAGTTGTTTTCCTTCTACAACACAATTCAACTCTTTGGCATGTCTCTAAGTTCTGCAGAAGTCTGTTAATCTCCCATGTTATAAAAATTATAACGATGACAGTTGTGTTGATTGTGATGCTGTGTCAGATTGGTCAGCTGCTCACGCCGGCTTCCACTGATTCATCCCTCTTTCACTCTCTGTATAAAATCTGTCAGTGAAAGCGCCTTGCTGAGCCCTTCTGTGCTACGCCTCGTTGCTTGTTTCACTGAACAGCTCTATCTTGGTCATGATTAAACACCATGGACTTTGAGTAATGCCTCCTATCTCCTCACTTCGACTCTTTGTGAATAAATTATTTTAACAACCGAGGTGTGTCAAATCAGGTGTGTTGGAGCAGAAACATCTGAAACATACAGGATAGTGGCCCTCAAATGCTAGCGTTCAGCAGGTGCAATAACTGAACTGGTTTCTTGATCATTATTGGGCTTTATGTCTATAACAATGTTTTGAATGTGTTAAACCTGCACATTTATTACATACGTGTGAAGTTCATATGAGGTCCAAACTTTGTGATGAGAAATCCTTTTAAGAACTTTATCTCTGATTGCCGTGTCCTTCCTCAGTTTTATCCGTAAACAGGGTCTCGACCGACTCTTCTACGAGTGCGACACTCACATGTGGCGCCTTGGAGACCGGAAAATCCCAGAGGGCATTGCTGTAGACGGAGGTTCCGATTGGTTCCTGCTCAACCGGCCGTTTGTGGATTATGTTGTGAACTCAAAGGACGAGCTGGTCGGCAGCATGAAGCGTTTCTATGCCTACACGCTGCTGCCTGCCGAGGTAATGGACACACAAAGCTTCACCACAAACAGTTAGCTTCTCTGTTAGAAAATAAACTCAAAGGTCCCATCAGGAAATATCGGTTATGACTCACTGACAAAAGGCAAAAAGCTGTTTGTTTGTCTGTTAGCAAAATATCTCAGGAACCACTGGACCAACTTCAATCAAGATGGCCACCACAGCTAACCATAATTAGCAAACCTGAAAATGGATATAACGCTATCAGTGCTACTGCTAACAGATTGTGCATAAGAACATATTTTAAACCTTGAAATAAATTGTTAAACCCCCTTTAATACAGGAAAGTATCTCTAAAACATTGAGTGTCTTTACTTCCTCCCACCCGCAGTCATTTTTCCACACCGTGCTGGAGAACAGCGTCCTGTGTGAGACCATGGTGGACAACAACCTGAGACTCACCAACTGGAACCGAAAGCTGGGATGTAAATGTCAGTACAAGCACATCGTGGACTGGTGTGGCTGCTCGCCGAACGACTTCAAGCCCTCAGACCTGCCACGCTTCCAGGTGAGACAGAGTTCAGGTTGCTGTTCACCTGCTTTCATCCTAAAAAAAAAAAGAGAATACAAGAAACAAATTCAACACAATTATTCAGAACCTGGAAGGGTTGGAAACCTTGAGAAACCTTAATTCTTAAAGCAAGAACTATTTTAAAAAAACAAAAAAGAAGAAGATGTTTCAGTTTTAGATGAAATTCAGTTTGGCCTCTTGCTTTTGACTTCATCACAGTTATAAAAGAAAGTGACCAAAGTAATTATAATGCAGAACGTTTCCCTAAAAGAAATACTTCACTGTAATTTTACAGAAAAATGAAACGATTTCCTGAAGATGAAATTCTCTGAAACCCACATGAAACGTCGCTGATCTCTTTTGAACTTCAAATCCATCAGTTTGTTTTTTTTTTAAATTTTTGGTTTCATTTATGAAACATGATATTCCTGCACCAGCTTCCTGAAGCTCGACCTTCGTTCCCTCTCGGGGGCCGCCAGGGGCCCAGAATAACTCCACATTCACAAATTAGCAGTGCTGCCTTTAGGTGGTTCTTTGCTCGTTGTAACGACAGATCTGAGGTCAGTGTGTGTGTGGCAGAGCTGCTGCTGGTTTCTGTAAGAAGTGCTGATCCTGGAACAGCTGTTGGCTCGAGACGGCAGGTATTTTTAGATCTTTGTAGCTCATGGCCACTGAGGTTTCCAGGGTTGTGATTATTATAATGTTGGGGTTCGACAGAGAGAGGCGGACGAATGTCATGGTCAGAAACACATACGTACAGGATATACAGAAAAACACTCAAATACACATTGTACTTAAAGGCAAAGTGAAGTCAGAGTACAAGGAAGACACTTATTCCAACTTTAAAAACTACTGGAAATGATGGATTTTAAGAAAAAACAAACAACTGATGAGACTAAACATGAAATATGTCAGATTCACACTGTTACACAAGTTAAAATAAAACTTTTTGTTATAATTTCTTACATTATATATATCCTATTTTTTTATAGTTTTTCTTTTTTTGATCGTTTTGTTTCAACACTAACTAATCTAGCTGTCTCTCCGGACCACAGCAGGCCTCCAGACCCACTTTCTTCGCCCGGAAGTTTGAGGCTAGCGTCAGTCAGGAGATCATCAGCCAGCTGGACGCCTTCCTGTTCGGAGTGTATCCTTCTGACACTCCAGGCCTTCAAGCCTACTGGGAAAACATCTATGAGCAGGAGACGGATGGACTCACCATCCTATCGGACTCCACGCTCAGTCACTACCACGCCTTTGCTCGTATGGGACTGTCCCGCGCTGCCACCTCACTGCAGGGACATCCTAACGACAACAGCTGCAGGTACAAAAATCATCCAGATAATAAATCTGCTTCTCCTGTGGAGTTACGTCAGGTCAGTGGGTGGCCCTGTGCTCATTCAGAACAAATGTGGAAAAAAACAGATGTACAAAAAAGCTACTGATCAGAATTTGCCAATATTAAAGCTGCACTCGTTGATTTGGTAAACAATGTAGCTTTTAACATTTTTTTATTGCCTCTTAACAACGTTCTAACATAGTATAACTGTAAATATATTGTGGAGATTAAAAAAAAAACAAAAGAAATCAATAAAGTAGTTGTCTCTAAAAACTTCAGCCAATCCTATCGTTCGGACCGAACAATCCAGCTGTCTGCCTGCAGCACTTCCGCACTGCTTGGATCCGCCATTAATCTGCCCGAGCACATTTTGCAGCAGAACATCCCGGAAGTGAGAGAGGACAGAAACAGCCGGCTGTTAGTGCTTCCATTTTAGGAAAAAATACCAGAGTCCCCCCCAAAAAACACATTTTCAGCTAGCAGAAAACTAAAAACGTTTGGAGGTAAAAGAAGAAAAACCTGGGGGAATGTTTCTACGGCTGGAGTTAGACTCTGCATTGTTACCATGGCAAAGCAGGGCAAGCAAGTAATGTCTAGTAAAAATTCATAGAGCTGATGGTCTGAAGAAGTTTAATAACAGACTGGCATCACTCCACCTCTGATTAAATTCTCCTTACTTTTTAGAGATACAACAACAGACGGGATGGGCCTTTTATTTTTAAGTACAAATACAGTCCTCTAGAAAATAAATGTAAAGAAAAGACTGTCATACATCCAAAGTTTGATTATTTTTTAGGAGTAAATATCTTAAAAACGCATCTAAACATGTTTAAACCACCAGCAAAATACAATGTGATGTTATCTGCAAACAGAACCATGAACTGAGCAAAGAATCTTTTCTAAAAATCAAAATTAAAGAAAAAACAAACACAGTTTTGAGGCTCACTAAAGCCTCAGTCATCTTTTAAAGGCCAACAGTGACTGATGTTTTCAACATCTGGTGGAGATCTGAGTGGTAAAGAATTAAAACTGAGATAAACTGATAAATCATGTTTTTTATGACTGTGACAAAAATAAAAACGTAATTTGAATTCAGTAAAGTTACACCAGCTTTGTTTTATTCCATGAAGGTAATACTCAAGAGAAATGTTTGCCAAGAGATTTAAAAATGTGCATGTCCAGCTAAAGCTTCACGTGTTGAGTGAATAAAAACGGCTTTCTGTCAGTGATTTTACAGAGAAACTGTTCTGTCTGCACCTGAAGGGAAAAAGGAGGAGAATCTGATTAAATGCGTCTTTCCACTAAACTCACCGCCGGTCGAGTTTATTCAGTCCAAATTAAATAAGAAGATAAGGCCGGT
The DNA here is from genome assembly GCA_006937965.1 of Callopanchax toddi. Classification (NCBI taxonomy): domain Eukaryota; kingdom Metazoa; phylum Chordata; class Actinopteri; order Cyprinodontiformes; family Nothobranchiidae; genus Callopanchax; species Callopanchax toddi. The sequence continues at coordinate 2,780,534 of SSNR01000005.1, forward strand.
CTGTTCAGAGGTACAATCAGGCTTCAGTCTCTGCTCAGGCTGAGGTTTCCACACGTGTGTGTGTGCGTGTGTGTGTGTAGACCTGCAGAAGCTACAAGGGGGTTCTTGTTGCTGGAGTTTGGGTGGGGATTGGTGGTTAGGAAGGGTGGAGACAACATTATGGGATGTGTGTGAGAAAGAGAGAGAGAGAGAGAGAGAAAGAGAGAGAGAGGAGGGGAGGAGCAGCCGGTTAAAATGACCAGTCTGTTCTCTTCAACGTGTCCAACGTCTAAAAGCATCTCTACACTAAACACCTTCTACGCCGTTCCATCTAAACAAGTTAGCTTTACTCAAATGTTCATCTACATTATATTTTGGGGGGAGACGTATTGATCCAAATAATTTTCTGACACGGAGACAACAGCAGATATAAATGACAAAAACACAGTGACAAATCCTTCTGATAATCCACTGATAAAAGCAGTTGTCTCACACACAACAATCAGTTTAGGAAAACTTTTAACCTTCCAAATATCTCCTTCCAAAGTATTTTCAGAGATTGCTTTTGCATCCTTCCTTTCTAATTAACCTACCACTTTTACTCATCTTTCCTGTATTTTCTCCATGTCCAGTTTTCATTCTTAATACTGTGGTTTCCAAATCTACCCAGCATCCCTAGCTTGAAAGTGTTAACTTTTAATGGTGACTAAAATCAGATTGATTTGGGAATGACGCGGAAATAAGTTTTGCAATAATTCCTTAGATTTTGAGAAAGTTAGATTTTATATGACCGTTTCCCATTTTTGTAGGTCATAAAAACTTTATATCTCTAAAGTCAAAGTGACCATCCTGACCTCATTATCACCTGTTGCTCTTCAACACATTTTTAGGGTTTATTCATTTTGCTCGAGCTGTGACAAACATTGTCTTTCAGGTTCGTCGCCATGAGCCACCCAGTGTCTGTGCACCTTTACTTCTTGTCGGACCAGTTCCAGGGCTACCTGGTGCGTCTTGTGGCCACTAACCGAGCGTCCGCTCAGCTGGAGACACTGGAGACCTGGGTGACACCTAAAGACTACTTCACCCTGGCCAACCTACCCAACACCAACAATAGACTCCAGCACATCCAGGTCAGACTCTCACATCAGTATTCCTGATTAACCAAGCGGTCTTGATCAATTGTTCTCTGGACTTTCAGAAATTTTCTTTAAACTTTGGCAGTTTTTTTTTTAAATTTTTTTTGTAAGTCTACCTATAACAGGATTTTTTGAAATATGAGTCTAAAACATACTTCAGAATCAGATACTGGACTAAATAATTTAAATTCACTTCACAACTCAAGATCTTCACACATTTTTCTGAGGAGATCCAAACTTCTGTCTCTTCTTGGATTGTTTCAGGTTGGGTCAGACTGGGATCCAAAGGAGCGTCTCTTCAGGAACTGGGGGGGGTTGCTGGGACCCCAGGACGAGCCAGTGGCAGTGCAGCGCTGGAGCCGAAGCCAGAGTAACCTGACGGCCACTGTGGTGTGGATTGACCCCACCAACGTCATCGCTGCCACCTACGACATCCTGGTTGACGCGTCCGCTGAGGTCACCCACTACCGGCCGCCTCTCACCTCACCATTGCGACCGGGCATCTGGACTCTGAGGGTTCTGCATCACTGGAACCTCCTGGGCCAGACCAGCTTCATCGTAGCCCCTCTGGAGTTTCACCGACAGCAGCCCATTCGGAAAGGTGGGAGGGACCCAGTAGTCTGTTTGTTTTTTCATTATATTGTAATTCAAGTTTTCTAAAGATAAACTAATTTTCTAAAACTCGTTTTGGGTTTGGACTAAAACGGTCTGAGGAGAAAAATTCTTAGCAATTCCTCCACCTTCACATCTTTGCTTAATTAAACAACCCCTTACTGTTTTTGTTGTTTTACTTATGCTGTTGGCTAAATTTACTTGGAATCAGGTCTTTAATTTTGATTCAATAAGGTTTTGGAGCCTCAGTTTTGAGTGTTTTCATGTTTGTTGGCTCATGTATAAATCAGGTCACCTGCTCCACCTTCTGTGTGTATTCAGGCTTCTGTAGAAGGTAAACCAACATTTTGACTGGATGGTTTCCAGTCAGTGAGTCAATTCTGAGAAAAATAGTCACACGACCTGTAAATCGGTTCCTGCAAATTAGTTAATCAGTCCAAAAGTTTTGCAAAGTTTGAGACTCAAGCTGCAAACTGTTCAGACATTGCAGCTCAGAGCAGATAAGTCAATACTTAAATTACAGAGTAGAGGCCCTGCTGTCACAGCTGTCAACACTATGTGAACATATATTTATAGTGTCAGTATTCATGCACACTGGGTCACCTCTGTCAGATTTAGCCTCCTGTTTCTCCCTGTTTGATTTGTTTGACCTCAGCTGTGATCACAGTAGGGCCAATAAAACTCGATGAATGAACAGACATGACGTGAAGGTGATGTGCTGGTCAACCTGTTTTCACATAAAGTACAGCCGTGCCCAAACATCCCAATCCCATCCAGACTTCTTCATGATTTTAGCTCCAACAAGATGATTCTCAAAGAAAAAAAAATTGGATCCCTAGAAGCAAAATAAAAAATGAGTCGAGTATCTGTCTAAAATGATGTCTGCTTATTAAACTGCAACATACTGAGCTCCAAAAGATGGTAAAAGATTGTGTTTTAAGTTGTGCCTCGTAATGAAATTGTAAAAAAAAAATTTTTTTTTCATTTAGATTTGAGTTGTTTCATTGCAGGAGGGAGAAAAAGAATAAAATGTCCCTCTGACTGCTGACCTTTATTATGTTCAGGTGGGGAAAATGTCTTTAAATCTGTTCCAAGCTGTAAAAAATGTCTTCCTTTCCCTCTCTGTCCTGACTGCAGAAGACACCCTGCGGTTGCATGGAGGTCCAGCCAGGAACTCTTACATGGAGCAGAGCTTCCACGGTCTGAACCCGGTCTTGAGGCTGCCGGTGAGCCTCAGCGCCGTGGAGGAGGCAGAAGCCAACTCCGGTCTGACGGGGACTCCATTACGCCGCTGGCTGGACGGGCTCCTGGAGGGCCACTGGGCTGCCTCAGACATTTGTTCAATGGGCCCTAGCGCCTGTCCTGTCATGCAGCGCTGTCGCCTCACCACATGGAGCTCAGCCAGCCCCGACCCAAAATCTGAACTGAGCATGCCCAGAGAGAACGGACGGATCAGGTAGCAGTCAGACAGACCAGAGAACAAATGAAGGAAGACACATTTGTGTCTGAAATGTATTTATTTAAAGATTGTAGGAGATGAAGAGGAGAATGATGAGAGGAGGCAGAACTGAGGACACTTTTCTGCTTCAGTCTGATCCCACTTCAGTTTGGGACTAACCAGGCTGAGGGATCGAATGTGAGATAAAGAACTTTATACCTCTTGTTGTTGAGCGTCTCCAAGGTCCAGGAGACACTTTACATGCTCACACTGAAAACAGCTCATTCTGAGGTTGTTTTTAAGAGTTTATTTACAAAACGTATCTGTTAAAAATGTATTGATTTGAAAACTAAAAAATCGGGTTCAACAGGTTTTTTTTTTTTTATATAGTTGTAGCAGAGAAAAATGTAGGAAATCATTTTTAAACCTGAACATATTTAACTTGAAATTTCAACTGTTTTTAATTTTAGAGATGGCAAATCTAAAAACCTTATCAGCAACCTCAGATGTTCTCAGAGTCAGGTTGGTGATGGGGGAGATTCTCATTGATCATCTAGCATTAACTGGTTCATTTAAATTTGCTGTAACTTTACAATAACTTGCCTGAAGTATTCTACTGATAAGGATCTGGGAGAGAGCAGTGAAATAAGTTTTAAAAATACCTTCTTTCTAAATAATTAAATCAAAAAGTTTTCACATTCTGACATTCACATTTCTGAATAAAAACATATTTTTGTAGTCAAGGCCTCAGATAGAAGATATTTAGAGCGCTATATAATCAATTTTAATATATTTTTAGCTCTTTCCCCACCCCAATATCATTTCTGTTTTCATTTTTCAGAATTCCATATTTATAATAATAGTTTTGAGGGGGAAAGGATTAAAATAGGGATTTGATAGGACTCTTCATATTCCAGCTCTTTCTCAGAATATTTGCTCATCTTGTTTATGGTTTCCTCCCTCAGCACCAGCTGGCTCAGTTCTCTGTGAGCATCATTTTTTTTCTGTGCCATTTATGCATCCTTCAAACTTGAAGTGAAACATGCTGGACGAATTCACCTCCTTCCTTTAATTTTAAATCTGGTGTGTGAGAGATTGTTAGTGTGTTTAACAGCTGCACAAGTTATTTATTCAGAAGTTTATATATTTTTTGTTTGTTTTTCAGCTACTAATAATTTAGATATTTGGTGATTTGGTGTCTGGAGAAAATATGTTTCTACAGGCTGATGGTAAATGTTTCATCAGTTTGAGATGATTTTAAGTATTAAATGGCCTTCTCCTTCACTGCTATAACATCCAAGGTATTAATTATAAATCTATTTTCTTTGTTTTCTGTCAAATGTTTGTAACAGTGGGGTAAAATCCTTCACCGAATGCTAATTATCTCAAGAATATCAACCAACAATTTGACAAATTTAAAATATATTACTTTGTGACAGATTTTGCATATTTAAGTTATCAGATGTTTTACAATTTTTTGTTTTGTTTTTAAGATTTAAATGAATGTTGTGGATACGCTACCGGGGAAGAGATTGACAGAAATGCACCTTTAGACGTGCCAAACAACTGACCCAGAAAATGCTCTGAGTAAGATTCAAACCGAATCACTGCAGGCTTGTTAATTCAGTTTACGCAGGTCGCCCCCTTGTGGACAAATTGTGTAAAACCTGTCAACTAACTACCTAAATTAAAATTAACCTCTTCTAACACTTTAGCATTTACTGTGGATCAGACTATAGAACCAATGGTTTTAATAGTCCTGACTTAAATTACCTTCATATCTGTAAGATAAATACATTTTAAACCAGCAAACTTCTTTAAAAATTAAGAAATGTGTTGCATCTCATGAAGCAGAAAATAAAACAAAGCAAGATCTATAAAACTACAACTAGGTTGTTTTTCACTTTGTGTTGTTTGTGTTCTAAACAAAATGTCAGAAAATATAAGAGAGGAGGTTTATGTTTTTAGATTTCCTGTTTCTGTTCCTAATTTAATCATGTGTGAAACATTTGCCATCAGAATTTAAAAATGGAGTACTGTGTTAAGACTGGATTTATTTCAATTTTTTTCCCAACACAAACCTACATTTAATCATTTATGTCCCGGTCTAAAAGCAGTCTGCTAAATGATAAATCTGTTTAATTTTTAAACTTTAGGTTTAAATGGAGGAACTCCAGAGCTCCTGTGTTTATATCAGTTAGTGAAACAGAAATAAATACAAAAAGTTAATAAATGTAGAAATAAAGGAAATATGTCAATGTGGATCAATGAAAATGTAGACTTCATTTCACTTGATTTTTTTCACCAAAATTCTAGTAAAATGAAAGCAACTGGACATCGTATGTTCCTTGAAGATGTTTAACTTATGTGAGGAGCTTTGTCAAGACAGACTGGACTATGCAAATTATTGAAGGGGGGTTCCCTTTCTAGAACCCACAATGCAGCTCTGAAACCTGATCCCCAGACAGTTTATACCTTCCTGCATCTGACCAAAACAACTCACAGGGACCAGTCCAACACAATGGGGCCTAACATCATCATAAACTTCTCAGGGGGTAGAGAGGCCATTTCAGCTCATTAAGCAGGAACAGCTACAGTTTATAGACTCGCCCATATTCCAGTTAGAATTGCAAAAGCTCCTCGGATGAGAAGCAAAACGTCTTCCAGGAACCAAAGAAGTCCAGTTGCCTTCATTTGAACCTATAACCTGGATGACTGGGAACCTTCTCCACCATATTTTTAACAAAATGTATTTTTTTTAATAATGTATGTTGTTACACTACTGCTAACTAAGGGGATAACTTGGAAAAAATTGGTTCATTTCACAATGAAAATTGATCAGAAGTTTTTTAAATCTACATTTGTGCATCGAGGTTAATTATCTCCTGGGAAACTTAAAAAAACAGATTGTGTTTTTCATTTTTAAAACAATTGATTCTGTGTGAGTCTGTAAAGCAAAACCAGATGATGTACAGATTTAAGTTAATAAGTAGTGATGTCCAAAATTTTGGGATAAATTGCATAAAACAAACTTTTAGGGTGTGACATTTATGTGAATTCAGATTCTGGGGGAAAACCCCAGTGGAAAATTAGTTTTTTCCCTCACACCTTCATTCAGTACCATTCTGTTTCTGTTCGTTTGTGACCGTTTACTTTCTGTTTTTGTCGTCTCTCACCAGTTGTGCTGTGCCTTAGCTGTGATTTTTATAAAATGTCCCAGTAAATAAACAAAAATTGAAAAAGAAAGTGTTGTGAAGTTTTGGAGATGCTTATTTGACACCAGAATATTAATTAGACATTCATCAATAAAACATATTTTTATTTTATACATATGCTGGTTCTTTCCGTTATATGAGAGGTTTATGTTACTTTACAGTTTCTGGTTTCATAAACATTATTTTAAAAGTTAAGAAGTTTAAACAAACTTTCTCTACAGAGGAAAACTGCTTATAAAAATTATTTAAAAAGAGACTCAGACTGAATGTTGTACAAACTTAAACCTGTTCTTGTTTTATGTGAGATTATTTTAAATTAACTGCTCTAACCATCTATGACTGTCTCTGTTGTGGTGCAGAAGTCCCAGTTCTGTTGTTCCAGAATGATTTGGTGACTTTCATAAATGTCCAGTTATCTCACCATCACTAAACTATATTGTTGAGCTCAACATGCGGAAATCTGGTGAAACTTGATCACGTAATTTGTGCTGCGTTTCATGATGGAGGGAAGGGTCTCTGTTTTGAAAGTGTTTAAACTGTCTGGTGTTGGAATCAGACGGGAGTCATGAGTTTTGGCTTAGGATGTGCCGAGCCAAATTCCCCAGCAGTGTTTAGTGCCCCAGTATGAGACATGGATTAAAAGTCACATCATCAAAAACCAGCCAGGCTTTGGACCGGGACCGACAGTGACTTCAATGTTTCCTGTACAACGACCTCCCCATCCACGCCTACGTCAACACCTACAACTGTAACCACACCTGAATGCGAGTCTTGTTAAAGATTTTACAGGAAAAACATTGCAGGCCTAAAACAAATATGAAATCCTGGACCAATACTGATGGTAAAAAAATCTGGTTGATTAAGGAATATTTTGATACCTATGTAGTATTGCTGTGTTTGTGAGCTGTATACACTCCACAAAGGTTCTGAAAGGGAATTATTCTTAGACTTAAAATAATGTAATTCACTACAATGTGAGAAACATAATAAAATGTGCTTCATGAAAAGTAAATTAAAAGTTTAATGTATTTCAATTTTTTTGAGGATCTTTCTTCTAACATTTTTATACTATTCACATGAAAAAGTTAAGGTTTTATCATTTTAAATCATTAAAATCTCAGTAGATTTATAAGGCTTACATGGCCCAAACAGAAATTATTTTAATGTAAATAAATATTGTCTGTTTCACCTGAAATGAACAATATTTGTTGAACAGAAACATGCCGTTTGCAATCAGCACCCTGAAAATCAGCCAGAGTTAGACAAACATATCTTTTATACAAATATGTTTTATTGTGTTTACCTGCATCTTTTATGCCAGCTGTGGTCTGTGGACAAGTCACACTGAATTTTGGTGGAAGTTCTATGGCGACAGCTGGTTTGTGGCTGTGGATGTTGGTGAGTCTGCAGAAGGATGATAAATTGTGTGCTGCCTGAGGAACGCTGGGGACCACAGACTCCATGCTGAGCAATGCCAACCAGGTGAGTTACAGCCAGGACTGATGGGTGTTTGCTCAGTTTGACCTGATTAAAAACAATAAGCTATTAACCGGCAACACTAGTGTCACATAAAACTATCAGTATTTAAATTCTGTTTTCAACTCCAAACTTAAAGTTTGGAGTTGAAAACAGAATTTTGCCTTGTTTTTGCCTCAATATTTTGACTTTAATCTCAAATTTTCATTGTTTTCTTCTCAGTAGTAATATGTGGTTATACAATTTTAGTGTGGCAAATATGAAATAACTTACCATACTTTTAATTTGGCTAACTCCTCTGTGCGGCACAATCAGACAGCAAATATTAATCGTATGAGTACATGAATTACTTATAGAAAAAACACATTTCCGTGTGTTATAGCACACCTATGTAAATAATTTGAGGGTCTGATGTTATGTGATAATAAAATCTATGTTAACTTGGATGATTTCTCAATAATTTTGACCCATCAGATGCTCTTGGCTACCCTTTAACCTGCGAACATTATTCAAAGTTTGGAGCTAGTTTAGTTAGCTTAGCTAGTTAGCTAAAACATAGTTTCGGCTAAAAGAAACTAAGTTAATATTTTTGACCCCCAAACACACCATATAGTTCAGCAACTCTAATAAAAACCCGAAAAGTTAATTAAAGTACTTACAACATTAATTTAGACTATCTTTATGAGCGCCTGCACTTTACGGCGGGAAGGTCGACCGGAAATTGACACCAGAGTTGAAGGGGTTCAATCAACGACTTAGTACAGGCCACTTTTTTTTCCATACATAAATAAAATACACGTATAATAATAAAATAAGTTAAATACAATAGTGTTTAATGGAATTTTCTATTTAATATACATTTAGTGAATTAATCAGAAGTTAACGTCCCTCTCACCCTCATAATAGGCTTTTGTCATAATTTGAATCATGTCAACCAAGAGTGACTCCAGTGAACATCAACTAGCCCACTGAGCTGCAAATATAATTTCTTGATTTTATATAGAAATTTTCTTAAACACAGCAACAACGCAACTCTCACTGCATTTTTGTTCTACAACCCCTCAAATCAATGGGCATTTCAGTATTTTGTCATTGACCAACAAAACAGATTTTAAATATTTGGCAAAATATTTTCCCCACATATATTTCTAAATAATTTTTTTAAAGTCTGGAGCCAAAACACAAATACCCATAGGTTATTTTTTAGGAGGCGTGCAAAAACCACAGTGATAAACCTGCATTTGAACACAAATAAACAGTTTGCATCTAAACTAAGTGGTGAAAGTCTTTTTTTTATTATTATTGTATCATGCAAACCTGAATTCCTAATTTTATCATCACACTTACTGTGGTTAAGAAAGAAACTTTGCCATGAAATCAAAAGTTTGTTTAGAGAAACCCTAAATCAGACATGATTCAGAACTACATTTTAACCCTCATTTGGGGTCAATTTTGCTCTTAGAACTGAACATTTCTGAAGAGATTCTGCAGTTTTTAAGCACCACAACATTTTCAGTCAGTAAAAATCACAAATGCACTCAATGTTTGGACAAGCTCATTTAAAAGCCAGCACAGTCACCATATAAAAACACATCACAAGGAACAACAACTATTAAATAACCATACACAACATTTCCAGAGCAGGATACTTCATTGTTATCAACTGTTTGTTTTATTCATTTAAGTCCAACATTGAACAAAACTCACTAAGAAAACAAAAACAAAGAAACAGCTCAAAAATACCCCCTTAAAACTCATGCAACTTTATCTCTTTATCCTGATTTTTTCTGTCAGCAGTTTCCCCCTCATAGATTAGCTAAACATTGCTTATTTCAAGAAAGTAAAACACCACAAGTGTGCATGTTTGTTTAAAACAGAAATGGTGATTACTCTGAAGTTGGAGCACTTTCAACAGGATTTGATTCAATATTTCAGATTTGCAATAAAAAATTCAACTGATGGTGATAGCATGAGGTTTTAAATAGTTTAAGTTGGTCTATTTTGTATTTTTATGGACTAAATCTTTAAATTATTCATGCAGCAATTGACTGATCGGTGGTAAAAATAACCAGCTGCAGAAAGTCTTTGATTTTGTCAAAGTCAGAAACCTTAAGAATGTCAAAGAATATAAATATACATGTACATTAACTTCATGCAAAGAACAAAACAAAGCACAACTTCATTTAGTAATGTTAACGTTTGTGAGATCTGACCTCCTGATTCTTCTGAATAAAAAGTTCAAAGCTCTGGGAAAAAACAACTTTACATCCGGAGGACGTTCAGCTAATAAACGAACAAGATCACAACATGCCCTATAGGTTAAAATCCAGGATCCCCTTGAAAAAAGAGATTCTGAATCTCAATGGTACTATTCCTGGTAAAATAAAGGTTAATAAATAATAAATAAACAAGTTTTAAATCATAACTGAAAAGAACATCTAACACAAGTCTTGGTTCCATACATTTCAATTCAAGATTTCCAGAGATTGCAGCTGAATTTCAGTTTCCCTCCCATTTCACTGCTTTGCCTTCAGAAAACCAGCTTATCTGTAACAACTTTCAAACACGTAGAAACACATTCTGGGGAAAATATGACATTTTTTATACACATAATGAAAAATAAGTGTTGATTTTTCTATTCAACAAGAAAATCATTCATTTTCTTTCCACAAGTTTAATGGACAGAGAAAATGTAGAAGCTGGGAAAACAAATACAAAGTTATTCATTATAGTTATTAAATAAATAATGTGGAATTTAAACAACATTGGAAATAAATTAAGGAACCATATCCTGGTGTTTTTCTGGCTCAAACATTTCACATGAATAAACTGAAATATTTCTTTACTGGTTGACTGAAACACTGATTTAAGCTGCAAAGCACAAACATTTTTCTTCCTGAATAAAGAGCTTTTCTTTCAGACATACTTTGACTCATCATTTTTCTGAGATTCTACAACACAGCCTAAAAGTGTGAAGCACTTCTGAATGAAAACTGTTGTTACAGCGCCAGTGGCCTGTATTTAAAATGGTGATGACAGTAACATCTCCAGGTTTGTGTTGTCTTTTTTTCTCTAAAATATCCCACAGATAAAGAATCTGCAACACAGGAATAAACACAAAAAGTCACAAACTTCCACAGACGAAATCAAGAGGATGAAGGATTTGTAGAAAAGTGAAAGACGTGGACACTCCGACGACGAGAACAGTGTTTGTACTAATGAGGGACGGAGGGAGGGACGTTTAGTCCTCTGGGGATGGTTTAATAAGGTCGTCCACGACGCTCCTGCCGACGGTCTCCCCTGGAAATAATACAAAGACCTGATCAGTATCCCACCATGAGCTGCATTCAGGAGTTTGATTCAGGCCTCAATCGACCACCAAACTCTACCTTGTGTGAAGGAATAATGACGCTAAAACATTTACAAACAGATCAAAACAACACTAAACTGTTACACAACACACATTCAGATTGTGTTGGATTTAGTGTATCTGACCTTGCGTCCATCTTTCCTGGACTGTATCCTCCACGCTCGCCTCCTCTGAAACCACCACGGTCACCTCCTCGGCCCCTGAAGCCCCCACGGTCAAATCCCCCCCTACGGTCTCCACCATAACCTCCTGACAGCAGAAAGATTAACGAGTGAGTGATTAAATCCAACAGTTAAAGTGAGTATAAATAAAAGCATCTTGAACTCAGAGGAGTGCTGAACTGGTACAGTCTGGTTTCCAGTTCCAGCTCCTCCAAGACGCTAAAGCTTTACTGGCTTATGTTTGTAACATTCTTCATAAACAGAGGTACACATAATTTTTTTATCGAGGTTCTAAAGGGAGAACTTGGCACTGATGCTCCGTACGCAGATCATCGCCATAAGCAGGAGTGAGATGGGGGGTGGGGTGTAGACCGTGGAGCTGGTTGTTGCCGTCATTTGAGGACCTCTGACAAGAGTCTGCAGATTCTCCAGTGTGAGAATTTCTTCATTTCTTCAGTTGGATGTGAAACTCGTCAGCTCGCGGGATGCGTGATGGTCCGCTGAGACGAGTTTGGGTGGAGGGTGTCCAGTATGCACACATGATATCTGGTGCGCTTGTGGACTGGTGAACCAGTTATGTGCAACCCTGTTTCTAAGTGTTTGTGACTGTTCAAAGATAAAATACTTCTAAATCTTGCCTGATGTGAGACCTGAATTTGTCTTACCTCTGTCCATGGGGGGCATCCCACCAGCATCTTCAGGTTTTAGGGCTTTGCACTGGTTACACTCATTTCGCCATGAGAAGTTCAGGTTGCCACAGTTACTGAAGAGAAACAGCAGAAAGAAGAAAAACTGGTGAATGAACATTAAACTTACAGAGAATAAAATATAAATAATGGTGGAGTTTTGTTTGTTGAAGCATAAAACACAACAGCTGTTCTTCATTCAAACCTAAAGAGATCCACTCACGGGTTTGAACACTTCCAGTCTCCAGCTCTCTGCGGTCCTCCTCCTCCTCCTGCTGCTCCTCCTCCGCTTTCGTTCTCTCCATCACCTCCTGGAAAACCTCCACCTCGACCCCCTCTGAATCCTCCACGACCCATTGGGCCTACAGAATCAAACAAGATTTTTTTTTCATTGTCTAGACAAAAAACCAAAAAAGCACCAAAACAATCAGGATGTAAGGTAACATACTGCTGACTATGTTGTCCTGAATGTTTCTGTCTTTGAAATAACTTTGTTTATTTTTGCTCTATTTAATGCAAAGACGTAAAATATTGATTTAAAAGGAAAAGCTCAAAAATATGACCGAGGGAGACGAGTAGCCAATTAAAAGTGAGGAATATCTTAGAGACACACCCACTAATGAAAAAGAATTGATAAGTGATTTTATTGGTAAAAGCACAATATGAGAAATCACACTGAATTTTTTGTTAGTATTTAACAAGACTGAACTAAAGAAATCAAAAATAAAGATTTGTATTTTGTTCCGAGTCCAAATAAAAAAGAAGTCCAGATTTTGGACATAACTCATACAAAAAAAATCTAGTGACACAAAAGAAATATTTATAGCATTAGGTGAAAACAGAGACTGAAAGTCTAAAACAAGTTTAGATTAACATCTCACCTCCTCGTCCTCTACCTCCTCTCATTCCACCTCGGCCTCCAAAATCAGCTCTACGGGTGGCAAACGACACCTTGATCGGGTTTCCGTTGAAGTCTTTACCTGAGAAGAACAGAGAAGTGTGAGTCTAGCTTGGCTAAGAATAAAAACAAGAACTAAAATCAACAACAACAAAAAACTGAAGCAAAATTCAGTTTACAATGAATCTTCACAGAAAATCCTTCCTGCCCACAGCTATAACCCAGTTTTACTGACCATCAAACCAATCGATGGCTGCCTTCGCTGAGGGGGGGTCATCAAAGGAAACGGTGGCCTCCCCCTTCAGCTTCCCCGTCTCTCTGTCTGTGTAGAGGTTTATCATCGGTATGCCAGTCTTCTTGTTGACCTAAAACGATGAAGAGGTTCTACAACAGCAGCACCAATCAGGAACACAAACACTAACAAGGCAGTTCTAGATGTTATGCATACTAAAAACAAACACACATGAATTAATGAATGTGTGGAAATCTTAGTGGAGAACCAGAACTTAACAGGAAGGAAAAGAATTGAACCTTAATAATCCCAATCTGCTTGAAGAAGTCAGCCACCGATTCGATAGTGTAGTCTTCTCCAAGGCCCTGAACGAAGATGGTGTTGTTATCAGAGTTATCCTGTTCGTGCATGGCTGGAAGGGGAAACACAACATCAAAAACAAGACATTAACAGATGGCTGAAATTAAAAATGTTCAAAATCTAGACAGGGAAATGTTAGTGTTCCTGAACTTACTGAAGCTGGGTCCTCCAGGTCCATGTCCTGGGTCTCTGGGTCCTTAAGAGCATAAAAATAAAGAAATTAGTTCTGGAAAAGTAAATGTGATATGACAAACAAATTCCAACCACCTAAAACTGTAATCATTTCTTTACTCTACTCCCTGGGACTCTGCTCATGCCTGATCTGAGGTGTATCTTTTATGATTCTGACACGTCTCAACACTGAAGGCAACAAGAGCCAAGTGGCATCTTTAAGCTCCAGTTCCGGGTCAACCAACCGAGCTTGTCAACATCACGAGCCTTCAGGTTGATTTGCTTCTGTTGTTTGTTTGTTCAAACACATTCATGAAGGTTTGTGTATTTCATGATACACAACAACTCTTGATCCAAAGTCCAACACACTGAAACACAGCCTTTTGTGTGTTTATTCCAGTTTTTACACGATTTCATGAACACAATGTTTGTGACCCCGATCTCAGCTGAACACTTTATCAGCTCATAAATCCAACTTCCAGGTTTGGAAGGTTCCAGAAAACTGATCAATCTAAAGGTTTTGTGACGTCCTGAAGCTGCTGTTTCACTGGCAGCTTGATTCACCTGGTACCAAATAAAAATCCTTCTTTTAAAACACGTTTTGTCATTAGACACCAGGAACAACACTGTAGCTTCGACAGGACCACGTTCATCTTCAGCAGGATGTGAAGCAGACACCAACAAAACCATTTTTCTGTTATCAAAATCTTAAAAAAAAAAACTGAATTGTAGCTTTTCTCTGTCAGACCCATGTTGTTATAACTAAAACGTAAAGGTTCTAGTACATTTGAAGTCATTAAAACACAAAGCTGGCCCTTTTCAGGACTCTGTGTGATAGTTTTTATTCCTACGCTCCATATGATCTGCAACTTTTAGAGCATCTCTTCATTATCCACCTTTTAATCATCTGATTTACAACAGAAAGTCTGAGACTTTCAGACATTTTGCACTTAATCTCTGAACAGTTTCTCTATTGCCAGGAATTGAAAACTGTTTCTGTAATTTTACCCTCCCTTCTGTTCCATTCGTTCTGTTAAAGTGATAATATGCAACTTTTTCATATTTTAAAATCTTTTCCTTGAGCCAGTCTGTGCTAATATGACCCTTTACAGGGTTAATGAAAAGTCACTTAGCCCCATCTGGTGATTAGATCCGGAAAACCACGATTGCAAGATCTCCGTCGCGTCACGGTACCCAGGAAGTCACGTGTCTCACGAGGGTTAGGCTAACCCAAAGTGGCTAACTGTTATGCTAGCGCTGGAGAATTTTAAGCTCATGATTCCTGATTTTTTTCAATCTCTCCCTGCTTGAACACAGCTGATTTCTTTGAAAGAGTAAATAACCGCTCCTGTAGAAAACTATGAAGGCTGAGGAGACATTTCAACAGGTAGATTTAGGTGTTTAGAAGCTGAAACAATATGCTAACTTGTTTAATGCAGTAATTTAAAACGGACACCAGAGGGAGCCCAAAACAAGCAAAACTGCATATTATCACTTTAAAACATGATGTTTTTGTTCCACAGCAGCAGTAAAACCCATTGACCCAAATCACTTTAAGACTTGGTTTTTTCATCACAAAGTAAAACTCAGATGATCAGTTTCTGTTTTGAGTAGTTTTTTTTAGAACGTGAACATCTTTTTACAGGTTTTCTGTTAAATGTGTCCAGATTTTTGTTGTTGTTTATTCACCCTTTAAAATTGTGTTGATGCCATTTTTATTATTTAACAGTTTGGTCATTTTATCGTTTCCATTTAAAAGTGCAGTCAGATTATGATTTGGGGGGATTGAGGAGGTGATACCATAATGAAACACATCATGTTTACCTCAAACAACTCCAGATTCAGGGGTGAAACCAAACCTGAACATTAGTGAACACACCAACGTCAGAAGAAGTCTGAATACTTGAAGAAAAAACTGAAAATATAAATATGTCACGGCATTGTGAGCCATATTGATCAAATTAAGTGCAGAATCAAAGGTCTGAAGAATCCTCACAGTAACAAACTATTCCAACCTCTTCATTCAAACAGGCATCATGAAAAAGTGTCTTTAGGAAATTTCACATATAGCATCATTGATCATTTAGTCTTGTATTCCTTGATATTTTGTTCTAAATGAGAACTAGATCAGGTCACTTTTACTTCAACTCACCACTTTTAATTCGAATGATTTAAGTTTTACAGCCGAGTTAGGAACATGACCTCAAAACTACTTCTTACACTTTAAACATCTGTGTTTATTTTAACCATTCAGACTAAATCATGAAGTTAAAATGAGAGCAAATCATGTTGTTTCTGTCACACTTCTACAAATAACTAAAAAACACCAAACTCTTAATTCATTCAAAGCCACCAATGGGCTCTGCAGGATGTTTAGTCACTGAGTAAGCTTTGTTCAGGTAAACACACCTGGTGTTCTTACCTCAGCTGACTGAAAGTCAGTAATATAAGTTTGTCTTCAGTTTGAAACATTAATGTGTTTCCTCTAATAATCACAGGATCGTTTAACGAACAAATACTCATATCACCAAAGTTCTGACCTCCTTCTCTTTAGCTTCCACTCTTTTTGTTTGTGTTTTTTTGTTTTGTCACTTACCACCAAACTTATTGAATCCTCCTCGATCGCCCATTCTGATGAAGAGGAAGAGAAAAACATTGAAGGCTGGTGCTCGCATCGATTTCCTTCAATGAGTTGTAGGAAACCCTCAGTCTGACAGTCTCTTCTTTAACCCCCACCTGCCTTGTTTCATCCCAATGAAACCAAATTGATTCTGGTTCAGCACAGACCTCAACAGCAGGCCAAGTTTAAGTAAGTTTTACACACTTACTGGCTCTATTTTTACAGAAAATAACATTCTGGTTTTAACTGACCACTGAATTTCTTTTCCTGTTTGTTTTGACTTTAAAAGGCTCCCATATTCCAGTTAGAATTGACAAAGCTTCTCAGATGAGAAGCTAAACATCTTCAAAGAACCAAAGAAGTCCAGTTGCCGTCATTTAAAATCCTTTTTGGACTTTAAAAGGATTCTCTGATGACTTAAAGGCAGAAAGCGAGCCTGGTGAGATGAAAAGTCCTAGGAGAAGATTCAGAGATTGATTAAAGCAGATTATGATGTTGTCAGGGCTGGTTAGGAAGGTGGTAACAGGTGAGAGAAGCAGGTAATGGTGACTATCACGTTGTGGGTGGACTCAAAGTCAAAAGGTAAATACATTTAAAGGGATTCTCAGACATTTTGGAGTGTGTTTCTGTGAAAAGTTATAAATAATCATGTTACTCATCGATCGCTCCCTGAACAGCCTCATCTCAGAGACATCCAGCAGGACTAGTCCCAAATCATGTTGCTACTATCTTTAAACAGCTCAAATATATATCTTAAACTCCAATTTAGCAATATTTTATAAACCTTTACATCACATAATTATTTACATAGAATTTTGAGGTTATTTACAAGCATAAACACCAGCAGCAAAAAGCATTTCCGGGGCTCCTCTAGGGTAAAGAGTTTCTTAATATTTCTGAAGCCTAGTTTTAATTTCCCCACCCTTTATAAATATAATCAAATCTAAATAACAGCAGCTTTGTGTCCACAGACAGCAACGTAGAGGTTTATAAAAGAACATCACATGAACTGCTGTAAGAAGCTTTTTAAGATGGCAGCAATGCATTCTGGACTTGACCTCACTCTGAATAAATGTTAGCTCATCAGTCCTGAAGGATGTAAACATTTATCTGAACAGAGGATATTCAGGAAGCCATCTACAACAGGTAAAATGGTAATTGTGTATATTTTTTAAAACAGAAACACACCTAAAAATGGCTGAATTATTCCTTTAACAAGTTGTGGAAGCAGAAAAAGGGTAGAACACATCAAACTGGCGGTGAACCTTGGAGCACATAGACGTTTACTTGGTGAAACACCGAGTCCCCTCAAGAACTTTGGAGGTATTAAATGGGGTCAGTGTCGGTCCAGTTGGTCTTTTATATTAGCCCCTCCATATTATACTAAAAAGCATTTGTGCAGATTTATATACTATTTGTCAAATAACTTCATAATAAAAATAAGTACTTGTAGAGCACACAAGGATGTCAGCTGATCAGTATCACCTAACTTTTTATACCAATTCATGGTTTCCAGACAAACTTAGTCATCTGTACAGCTGATATCGTTTTCCATGTGTGAACAGACAAGGACTAACATCTGCTGTTTTTACACTTCCATCCAGTAGGTGGCAGTAACACATTCACAGCTGGTTTAATCGCTGCATATTTAACCCTAAATTAGCTGGCTCACACTGAAGAAACACCAAAGTGTTTGTAGTAGCCACTACACTAATATGTAAATTTAAACTGGTTGGAGCGGCCAATATGGATAGTTGATTCTGGTCAGAGAATCAGGGGAAACTGGAAGTAGCTTCAGCAGAACTTTAATAACTTGAAGCTTGAACAGCAGGCTCATTTAACTGACGTACAAACAGTTTAAATTTACATATTAGTGTAGTGGCTACTACATTATAATTTTGGTCCTTCGAGCCGGATTGGAGCAATGCCAACACAATATGGATAATTCAGCGCTCATGGAAGAGGAACAAAGCAGACCACACAGTGACTCTCCTCATAACGTTGCTCCTGGAAACAAGGGTCGCCGTTTGTTTTTCTGCTGGTTGTTTTTATTTTTCCTGTGGGATTCTGGTGACCCAGTTTTAATGGAGGTTTATTCAAGCACATACGTAGTCAAAACAGTTGAGCTCGACACAGATGGAGCCTCTGCGGACCCCCGAGGTTTAATGCACATATATAAACAGAGAAACCATGAATTGGCCTTTAAAGGACAGTGATGATCCAACGATGAGGAAGATTAACTAGGTGAGAAAACAGGATGAAATGGAAACTGACAATATGAAGGTGAGATGCAATCAAATCTCTACGAGAAAAATGTTTGGATCATCACACTGGCACAGGAGGCAACACGCGATCTGTGCAACAGTTCTGTAACCATCTGATGATTTCATGTTGAACTTCAGATGAAATGTTGAAATCCTTAGCCACTTATTTGACGACAGACAACACAGAGCTAAGTTTGGTTGATTAAAGGCCTTTGTAGAAGTATTGTCTTAATAATAGAAGTAAAATGTGGTAAAATGCAAAATAAACAGTGTGAACAGTTCAATGTAGTGGAGCATTGAACAAACAGAAATGGGGAAATCACATTTTCATCAGTATTTTTTATGAGTGTTTTAATCAGTTGCAGACCCATCAAACACTCTTCTAATAGCAGAAGGTGGGAAAACTGAACTTTTTCTTTATGTTGGGTTTCTAAAGGTCTGCTGAGTTTTGTTCTTAGTTTGGATAGAAAAGTTTCTTCACAAAAAAGCTTCCAGTTTGTACAATTTCAAAAAAAGAGACAGAAATAATGTGCAATCAGTTTGTTTGTTAAAAAAAAAAAATCAGATTTTGATTTTTCAGGTTCTGAACCTGATCACAGAAACTGATCTAAACCATGATATAGATTCTGATATTATCTCAGCAGCAATCAGGCACAAAGATCCCAACGTAATCAGCAGAAAAGTCATATTACTCTTAAAATATCTGAATCTCTGTTTGGACATTAATAATCCTGTCATTAGATGCTCTTTGTGCTAACAATTATTTATTATAATTAACAACAGTTTAAAATGTAACATCAGTAAAAAAAAAAAAAAAAGAAGGCAAATATCAATAACTTTAAGCATCATTTTGCATCAAATACAAAAAAAATCTGCCTAAAATTGTATTTTAAAAATGACTGCTTTATAGATTCACAACATTAAAACACAGAAAAAAAATGTATTTAATGATTAAATTTCTCTCTTTCTGTTATAAACTTTGATTTATCCTAATAATAATCACAACCACGCTCAGTACCAACAAAGCACGGCTCAGTTTGTAGTCATGAAACTTTTTAGTTTTTTTTTATGCAGAACTGAAGAAAAGTCTTCAATACAATCCAAACTTTAACTTTTAAAAACTCTGAATTTTAAAGAATCAATACAGAAAAAACAATGAATGAATCTGTGTCACATTTTGGTGACTATTTTTTCAGAACCAACTCTGCTTGGTTTAGATAAATACCGTGTACTTTCACAAATCCAAAGCTGATTCATGGGTTTCAGACTACCGTATATCTGTTTTCATGCTCTTTCTTGTCAGAGAGGAAAAGCTCAAACATGGTGTTCAACTCTCACAGCATCTCTGAACACAGCACTGCAGACAGAGAACAAAACTAGCAAGACTCAGAATGAAGTTTTTTAAAATGCAAAACTTTTGGGAGTTGTTTTGGGAGTTAATCAAATTTTTTGTTTTCCGTCTGCGTGTACAGTTCACAGTGAAACAAGGCAAGGAGACATTTACAGGTGACATCACTGCACACAGATTCTACATCCAGATAAAACAAACACTTGGTGATTTATAAACACTTACCCCATTCCTCCTCTTCCTCTTGGTCCACCTCGACCCCCTCGGTCAAAACCACGATCAAATCCACCTCCTCCACGGCCTCCAAATGTACTACCACGACCCCTTCCACCGTGACCATCCTGACCGCCATAACCTCCATCAGGACCACTGTAACCTCCTCCTCCCCCTCCACTCATTGGTGGGCTGTCGCTTCTGTATCCTGAAACCATGTCCAGACAATCGGACATTATTATCGGACATTATGGTTTCTAACAAAATGTTCGTAACACTGGTTTTAATTCATTACATTTTTTTACTGAGAGCTGATGTTTCTGCACGGTTGTTTACATTATAATTCAAACGAAACCACAACCTGACTCCAGTGTGAACAGTCTACTAGCCTAAAGTGACCCAAATGAGCAGAAGAAAGTGGAGTTTTGTTCAATAAATGAACAACAATGAAACAGCAGAACCATCAAACCTCACCTCCACCCTGACCATACTGGTTCTGCTGGCTGTAGCTCGGTGGAGGAGGGGAGTTGTAGCCTGGCGGCTGACTGTAGTGACCTCCTCCATGTTGTGGTGGTTGGTGGCCCCCGCTGTCTCCATAACCACCAGTCGGACCCCCAGCACTGCTGTAACTACTCCCACCCTGTCCACTGTTTGGTGGCTGGTTGTAGCTGTGGGTCTGAGAGTTCCCTTCATAACTGCACAGCAACAAAAACAACTTTCTTCACATACAGTGAAACCAACAAGGGAGTAAAATGGTGATGTCTCTTGTTGTGTTGTTACACACAAATGTTCAAAAACACTACATGGCAGCACTTGTAAACCGACTTCACTTTTCAACAATGCCTGTTCTAGTTATTTATATATGTTGATCATTACAATGTCCTTTCAATGTTTGGGTTCAGATTTTTACCGAAACTTGTCATTCATAAGATTTTTATTCATAATGCCTCAAAAGCAAAGAAAGAAATGGATTTAGATGAATCAAAGACATGAGGTTTGCAACATTTACTGAGCTGTGGCATCTCACCCTGCTGAGGAAGAAGAGGGAGGTGGCTGCTGGCTGTAACTGGAGAAAGATGACTGCTGCTGGTTGTAGTTCATGTTGGACAGCTGGTGGCTGTATCCTCCAGAGCTGTACGACTGGCTAGAATTAAACCCTCCACCACCCTGATTAGAAGGTGGAGAACCATATCCTCCTGAAAGTGAGCAGGAAACAGAGTAAATCTACAGACTGTGCTTGTGGATACTTTATGAATACTGTCCTACCTGACGGAGACTGGCTGTAGCCACCATACCCCCCCTGGTTGTAGGAGCTGGAGCTGCCATCGGAGCTTTGGTTGTAGCCTCCATAGCCCTGCTGATGGCTGTAACTCTGACCAGATGATGGAGCATAGCTCTGATTAGCACCACCACCTCCACCTCCTCCACTGTAGGACCCATAACTGCACAAAGTCAGTACATTCATTTCCAATGTAAACACACAGATTTTATGATAAATTGTAGCACTTTTTCCACAAATGTTTGGTTCATCAGAAAGAATAAGGTGAGTTCTGTCATTAGAGTATTAAAGTGTCTGATAAATCTATCAGAGATTGTCGAAGACTTTCACTAAAAGAAAAGATTTGAAGGAAATTAACAACTTAGTATGACAATTTCTGTCAGCAGATAGACTTCTACGTAATCTAAACCTGAGATTCTAATAGCCAAAATAAATCTCCTTTTGTCACAAACTGTGACCTGGGAATAGTTTACAGAGCATCTTCTGCAGAATTAAATAATTTAAACATTGTAGACTTCTTGACAAGAAATATAAATAATTTGTTAATATATTGTAAGTGGAAAAAAAAGAGCCGAAGAGTAAAGAAAAGCTGAGAAAGATCTTCAGAAAGCTTGAAGAACTATTGACCAAGATCACCTAAAATAGAAGAAAGTCTGGTTGTTTAAAGGGGATATTTTTAAAAAGACTAAATTTGACTGAATTCAGGTCAGGACCAAATTTTTGACCAAAACCTAAGCACTGCGCACAACTAGTATAAAGATAAAAGGTTAATCTTTTGAAAGAATAACTTACCCATGGGGTGATGACTGGGAATAATCTACAGGAAGACAGAGCAAAGTCTGTTATTGATTACTTACTGATACTGTTACATTTAACTCAGAAGATTGTTTTGATGTTTAAAAAGAAGACAATCATAAACCCAGAAATAATAGTAAAATTAGACACATTAAATATGTGCATTTGCTGAATCAAACTATTACATTCTAAAAAAAAAGAGTTTTAACATGACAGTGATAAATGCTAAACTAATCATTTATTACCTGGAATACTTTTTGTTTAGTTAAAACGTAATCTGCTTTCTTAGCTTTTTACCCATCTAAACCACATCATATAAAGTTGTATTTATCCAATTTCCGGCTTGCAAATTATTTTTGACTAATTTTGTTTCGTTTTTGCACAATTACCATTATTTACACAATTTAAGATATTAATATTTGAAGAAAATAATACTAAAATGTTTATAAAAGTGAAAACAGGAGCTGTATCTGCACCTTTTGTTTGTTTACATCAAATAAAATCGTCATCAATTGAGTCAGAATAACCCCATGAGCTGGTAAGCTAACAGCAGCCAATTAAACTAGTTGGATATGTCAGCGTTAGCTATTAGCATGCTATATTCTGTTGCCATCACGTCCTGAAACGGGACAAACGAAGCCGTGAGGTTTTATTACATTTATCTAATAAATTCAAACATAACATGTCGCCTTCCTGCAGACATTTAAACATATAATCAACAGCAGCTAAGTGAAAATAACCATCCTACCGGTGTTTGCTAGCTAACAATAGCCGTGTTTCTTACCGCTAGATGCCATCTACGCGACGAGATAAACTGTTCTCGAGCTTAAAATGGAACAAAAAGCTTGTCGACACAAATAAAAAAAAATGTACGCCAAAGCTTTTTTCGGCACACCGGACAGGTGCTGTTCAACACCGGGAGCGTCCTCCAGCGTCTGGTTCACCCTTCTCAGCTGTAGAGCAGTTTTTAGCCGGCAGGTGGCGCCAAAGGTACAACGCGATTCTGATTTTGCTTTCATTAATAAAATCAAAATAGTGCCGAGTTGTTTCCACATATATCATATAATGGCCTTTATATATGTTAGTTTAAATGGATTTTAACATGGGATTATTCAATATTACGTGGTTTAAAAATTACAATCATGTTACAAATGTTTTGTACAAATAAACTTGTATACATTTGACAGTTCAGGCTGTAAATCCAGCGTTCTCCTTTTGTCTCCATTACAACTGCTGTCAAAAATCCCATTGTCAGGTAACAGAATGCAGGTTAGGAAGTATAATGTTTTACTGTCAGTTTATAGTAATTGAAAGGCTAACATGTGAAGAGGATTTTGAGGGTACCCGTTTGTTTCAAGGCTTCACTGAATGACTGATTCCTGCTGGCGAAGAACAGCTGACATGAAATCTTAGTTTTAAACTACTAGCACCTATACACCAAGTTTTGCAAAGATAAATAAATTGAAATCTCATGCAACAAGCCTTCTTTGAAAGCTTTAATGGATTTTAGATTGAATAAATTTAAATATGACTGGTTAATGTGTCCTGATGCAAATTAAATAGAACATTAAAGCTAATAAAGCTGCTTTAAAAAATGTCAATTATCTCACATGCTGAGAATTTGTGCTAGATTTTTTACATCTTAGAATGTGAACTGTAACGAGTATAGATTCAGCCTGCAATTTAAAAACAACAAAACAATCTTAAACATCAGTAATTTACTGCAAATTACCTCAAGGCATTTAAAAAAACAAAACACCAACATCACCAAGAATCTCTTAAAAATCAAACTTTATTCATTGTTTTGATCTTCAGTAAAGACAAATATTGACATGAGTTCAAAGGCCAGAAACAAAATGAGGAACAAACATAAATAAGAAAAAAAAAACCAGACGAAGACAGCGAAATAAACACTTGTTTCTTTAAACAGAGCCGCCACCCCCCCCTCCCCCCCCTCCCCAATCCCACACACACTTGCACGCTCTCTCACACACACACACACACCACATGGGGTTTTAAAAGCACTAACAGACCAGTTTCACCAGCACTCATACAGCAGAAAGTCCACCTTCAGACATCAACTCCTGATCAGTTCAGCTTTATGTCCAGTTTACTTTTCAGAACTGTGTTCCAAAATGAAGCTAAACTAAGTGTACAGACAGACACAGATAAAAATGTTCATGAATTGTCTCTCTCCCCCCCCCCCGGTAAAATAACTGGATAAATGGTTTAAAACGATGCTACAATGCTTGAAAAACTGCTCAGTAGTCACTGTTTAGTAGAGGAAAGAGCTTAAAGCATTAAAGCACAGCTGATCTCTGAAACCGAAGGATTTTAACTTGTGGGCACTGTGTGTTTGCCAGCTTTGTACATGTGATAAACTTCATGAGGTGGCTGTATGTGTGACAATATTTAATCATTTTAAATGTGAGGGTTGAGGTTTAAATGTCACTGGGAGGTGTGGAGAACTAAAACTTAATTTGTGAAAAACAAAAGTGCAATTAGCTCAGAGACAGAAACTAAAAGCCTCGTTTTTTTCCTTAAGCAACTTTCTTCATCCTTCAGAATTCTGAAATCACCTTGCAGGGATTCCCTTCTCATCCAAACTTCCTCTACTCGTTCTTCTTCTCCTTTTGCTTTAGCAGTTTGTTGATCTCCCTCTTGGCCATGGAGGTGTACTTTGTGATGACGCCATGCTGGTTCAGGCCAGGCAGCAGCAGCAGAAAACTCACTGAAGACACATTTAAAATGTCAGATACTATTCAAAGATATTCAAATGTAGACTGTACACATTTCTCCTGGTGTTCAGGTAAACAGGGGTGACACATCAGCCTGGGCTTTTAAAAATCACCAAACTTTGGTAATGATAGAAATACTTCAGAGCCTCCCTCCCTGCTTTGAGCGTGTGCAACGACTACTTTTCATTAAATAGATTATGGCTCACAGCCAGCATTGTTTGTGAGAAGTGAGCTTTTAAGAGAGCAGAACTCATGTTTGAACTCATTCCTCCTCTTGGTTTTATATCCAATACTTTACATGCCTCAGCAGATGAAAATAACTGGCTCCCTCAGAGCCTGCTGATTTATTGCTCCACTCGGGGAAATCAGTCTGTTTTCATGCTGATCTACAGTCTTATTACAAAATAAAGATGAAGCATCTCTCAGGTCATGTCTTGGATGGATTTGTTCCAGTTTCTTAAAAGACATGACTTTAAACTGCTGTTCATCACATGACCAGGCCTTACGCGAGCACCCCACCCCCAAAAAAACCTCACACTTCTGCTTTTAACCTCCCCTTATCCAGTTCTCAATAAAGATACTGCACACAGGATGTTTAAGTTTTTGACAAACGGCTCTGAAGGAATCACCTTGTTGGTGGAAAAAAGTCTGAACCACCATTCCTCAAGACCACTGTAAAGGACTACTGAAAAAATGTGTTCTTTTGCAGCAAAATATAATCTGGATCAAAACCAATACTTGTATATATCACTGCTGTAGATCAGTCCCAGCAGCAGGAAGCCTGTTTAGGGACAGTTCAGTCATTTTTAAGTGGTGTTCCATTCGTCAGCTACAGTAAAGACCATAACCATCAGTGATGTCACTCAAAGCGAGCGGAGTCTCTAAAACAGGATGTCGTTTTATGACTGAAGCAATGCTCATTGCTAGTCAGATTGGAGGAGATGTTGCTGTTTTCATAAACTCTTGTTCAAAAAGTAATGGATGTGTTAAAATATATTACCCATTTGTAAACCTCTACAATATTGCATGAAGCAGTTTAGTTTGTAATGTTTATGTTGCTGCGGCGGTACGTACAGTAGCATAGTAACTCTCTGTTCAAACATATGGTAACATGCTAAATTGCAGAAGTTTAAAAAAACAGGTAATAGACAATTCACCCATCTTGCCTGCTGGTGGTGGTCAGGAGGGCCCGGTGGTGCAGCCTCCAACAGCTGTGGCTACAATGTAGCTCACTGCCACCAGTGTGTGAATGTGTGTGTGAGTGGGTGAATGACTGAATGTAGTGTGAAAAGGCTATACAAGTAAATGACATTTACCATTTTTAGTGTTCCAATGCATCAGTTGTTTTAATACCAGAAAATTAGCTGGTAATTCGTCACCATTCTGCAGCAGCGTCTCCCCCAATCCAACTATTCATGAGTATTGCTCCAGTCAGAGGACCATTTTTCATTTCCAAAGATTCCATTCGCTTTGAGTGATGTCACCAGTGGGCATGGTCTTACTGTAGCTCAGGGTTATTCAGTTCTGGTCCTGGAAGGCTACTGCCCTGCATGTTTTTGCCATTTTCCTGCTCCAACACACCTGATTCAATGATTGAATCAATACTTCAAAATGTCCTCAAGTTCTTCAGAAGCCTGTTAAAAATCACCCATCGATTCAAACCAGGAGTGTTGATGCAAGAAAACAGAAAATATGCAGGTAGTGGCCCTCGAGGACCAGGATTGAATATCCCCGTTTTAGATAAACTACTGATAGAATGCCACTTCAAAATGACTGAATTATACCTTTAATAAGATGCATAGCATCAGGCGAGAAATATCAAATAATTTTTTAATTGTAGATTTACTTTCATAAAAGTGAGGTTGCTATAAGGTTGTAAGATTTGCTGCTGCTGACAAACCACCTTAATGTGCATCAGATCAGACCAAATTAAACAGCAATCAGAAACCACACTGCCACCAGAACAAGAGGGAAATGGTCCAGCTCGTCATTTATTAACACTCACCGATCAGGTAGGTGAGGAAAAGGTTGTGGACCTGCTGTCCAATCCAGGCCATTGTCAGCAGGCTGCTGATCACTGTGGCAAAGTACTGCAGAGAGCAGAAACATACCATTGTATACAAACTGATGAAACATTTAAGTTGTGAAAAATAAACAACCCCCGTCAAAGGCATCAAATCAAGTGAAAAAAAAGTGTGATAAAGTTCCTGCAGCCTGTGACCTAGTTTGAGCTCTGCTAAGTGGAGCAGCTGAGCCAAGTCAGCTGATATTTTTATCAGCAGCTCAGAAAAACTCCCCATTGTAACAGCCGGAGAAGATCCATCAGCTGCAGAAGCAGTCAGGGAGAACAGATTTAGCAGTTTGTCTGCTGTGGTTTAAAGACAGATTTTAACGTACCACTTTAGGCTTCTCCTCTTTGAGGGTGCAGAGACGCTTCCACCAGCCAACAACACGATGCTGAGTATTCACCAGGTTTCCACAGATCTCATGGAAACGCTGCTGCTGCTCAGTGGTCCTGCACACAAGACAGAAGCCAATGAAAACAGTATTATCATAACAGAAAAGTAAAATGAAGTATTTAGGCATTGCAGGTCTGATACCCGTGTACACTGTACTAAACCAGTAAAGTTACTGGGCTGCAGCAAGTATATCAGAAACTAAATATGCTATACCACAAGTCCATCAGCCAAAATGAAAACAAAAAAAAACATGTTTGAAAATAAATTAAATTACAACTAAAGGGTTTTTTTATTTAGGTCAAATTAAACATGGTCACAGCAGTGAAAACAGAAAGTCAAAAAAAGTTTTAAAAAAAATCCATTCTCAGGGTAAGGTGTCTGCTGTCTAAACACATCTGTTCTTCTCCAGTAAAGAGGTATGAATTTACAAATCCTGTGGCAATGAAACACATACTGAAAATTGAACAAGGTTTCCCAGAGTACATTTGTCCAAATAATTCTAAAACAAATATCTGGTCAAATAAAACATTGGCGGGGTTAAGAGTCTGGTTTTATAGATTGAAGATTCTTGTGTCATTTTAGAAAATCATTCAGGAGATAAGGGCTCGACTTGAGTAGGGAACACGACCTTTACTTTTTGCTTAGCCATCGCTGCCTATTTCAGTCTGTGTCCTATGGAAGCCCAGTGAGACCGACGAGTCAGACGGCTCATTTTCCCGACCCCCCCGAACACCTCAGCTTTCAGGCCAGCTCCACTGCAGGATCAGTGCATAAGCTGCAGCTTAAGCTCAAAGAGTATTTGTCAAACTCTATAAATCAACTCTCATCTGGGCTGCAACTAAACACACAAAGACAATTTAAATCCAGCTCTGTATCTGTACACATCTCAGCAACACAATCCTTCAATTTACAGTGTTCTCACAGGAAATATTTATTCAATGTTGCAGTGCAACTCCTTGATGGACAGGCTAAGCTCGTCGGTCTCTGGAGGAATGTGCAGAAGCACAAGTCGTGCCCTGCGGATACCAGGTCATATAGAGACACTGAAGACATTGGGAGGACAAAGAAGGTCCAGCAAACCAAGCCAACTGCAGACCAGTTACTCTATCCTCTCCTGGGTGTCTTGTTTTCAACATTAACACACATACAAACACGGGACTCTTTAGTACATTCTCACTGTAATGTAAAAGTATCATGAGTAACCAATATGGTTGGTTTCAGGTAACATTAAATACAGCAGAGAGATGTAACTAAATTAAGAAAAAATTGTAATTTTCCCAAAGTTGTGAGGGTTCTTTGGTTCAAAAACAGACCAGTTAAATCAGTAACACCAAGTGGATATACATTTTAATTCTGGCCTCTGCTGCATCTGTGCTCTGACATGTCAACAAAATGACAAGTCTTACTTTAAAAACAAACCAGGAACCATTCTTACAAAAATGGGAAAACAATGGCTAAATTGTTTTAAGCTCTTACCACTTATTGGAGCCAAACACTCTGGGAGCGAGGGTGGGCACAAGATAGTCAGCCAGGCAGAGCAGCATGACGGTGCAAGAAAGTCCAGTCAGCACAGACGGGTCCAGATAATAAATCAGCCTGGAGCAGGAAAATAAAACGAGGGAGTCGATTAAAAACATGCATTAAAGGCTCCAACTGGAACTGAAAATATTTTGCAACTTTGTCATGAATG
The DNA here is from genome assembly GCA_006937965.1 of Callopanchax toddi. Lineage (NCBI taxonomy): Eukaryota > Metazoa > Chordata > Actinopteri > Cyprinodontiformes > Nothobranchiidae > Callopanchax > Callopanchax toddi. Next base: position 2,809,674 of record SSNR01000005.1, read on the forward strand.
ATTGATAGCTTTGTTTGTTTGCTAAATCTGCATTTTGTAATGAGGAAGGATGTGACTATTTGGAAAATGAGGGGGTGGGGAAACCCAGCTGTATTAACAGCATTCAGCAATAAACCAGTCAAAGGCACTGTAGGTCCTAATGCTCAGTTCCGACTTTAAATTGCAGAGATCTAATGTATTTTGCATTGGTTGTTAACAATGATTTAAATGTGACCTCCATCAAGAATGATTAGTCTACAGCCCTGAAATGCAGTGTGACATTGCACACCGTGTCTGAAGTCCAAGCTTGTTATCCATTGTTTACATGGGATCTTGCTACTTCCCACCTCCTTTGGCGCATATTTGTGAAGCCTGTCACACATCAATGACATCGAGGTCAGATGAAATGCGACAAACATTTAGACAGAGGTCATTTTTAAAAATCATACACATCCTATCTAGGACTGTGTAGAAAAGTGTCCTGGGTGAGATTTAAAAAAAAACAAACATTGGATTTGGTTTACTTTTCCCAGCAATGTAAGCATAACCAAAATGGGGCTCTAGCTTCAGTATTATTTGAAAAGAAAAACCTACTTTGACAACTAAATAAAGAATTTCCCAGTTAAGAGGCCATTTAAATTCTGATCTACAATAGTCCACATTGTTTCCCTGCTTTAAGCATAGTTTTTCTACAATTAGGCTTTTCTGTAGTTTTAATCTGACTCATAGCTTTGTTCTGATTATTCAACCTTTGGAAGACTAAAACCAAAAGGTTTGAAAAACAGGCATTCTTTATAAATAAAGCAAAAAAAATCTTATTCATTCGACCTCAAAACAAAAGCATGATCACTTCAGTGAACCTTATATAAAACTTGGTTCCATCCTCAAAAATACAAAGATTTATTTTCTCAACTAAAGACGATTCAATGCAACTGAGAAACCAGAACTGGCTAATGATGAAGAGTCGTGACAATACTTGACTTACTGCGATGCACACCAACAAGAGAAATTAGATAGCAGAGACCAGAAAGAAAATAAAACCAACCAACCTTAAACCTTTAATGTTTTACATAAAACTTGGACATCAAGTGTTCCATAATAACTGTGCTAGCCTACCAAAAAGCTATTCTAATTGCGAAGACGTCCAGCTATGGATGCGGCAATCACAAATAGGTATACAACTTTAGCCTGATATTACAAGAAGGTAAAATGGATATAAAATACAAACTCAAAAAATTTATTATTTAACATTTAAGGATTCTTACATTCATTAATGTGTATATTTAAAACATACCGTAGTAAGGGATTTGTACATATATTAAATTATAAATACGTAATTATGCATCACTGCTGACTGAGTAAGGAAATGCGGGTTATCCGTGTGCATCAACACAAAACTGACTCACAGGAAGAACACGGTGACAACACCCATCAGGGCTCCTGGAAACCAGGGTTTCTCCCAGCGAAGGACCCGGTCCCCAGCCAGGATCACCTCCCCCCAGCCCTGCAGCTGTTCCTCCAGTTGGGCTGTTTCCTGAGCCTGAAAACAAAATTCAAAAATGTTATCAAACACAAAAGAAAACCAACTACATACCTGATCCTACATTGTGCAAACCAGATGTTCAAATCAAGAACTGGCCGAGTTTAAGATTTAAATGTATCGTTTGCATCACAATCGTTTAAAATTAAATGAAGATCTTTGTGTTAAAAGTAGATTACTAGTGTGTGCGAGCCTTTGGTTAATTAATAAAATAATTTCACACATCATGACTGTGCAGAAACCACGAGATGCAAATAGTAACCGACGTCTACAGACACTAAGTCAACTTGATTTCAAGTTTTCAAACTAAAAGGAAAGCTGTCATAGCGTGCATTAGTCATGTTTCCGAGAGGATGTCGGTGTACCAAAGAGAAAACCTCCGAGCTAGCCATCGTTAGCAGTGGTAAAAACTGCGATCATCATCTCGGCTGATGCTTATCGTAATGATTAGCGCCGAATGTTTACGCAATATTTATGCCGAGTGATTTTGTAACTATTTGAACAAACTGCACAAACAAACAAGCAACCTAGACTTCGAGAGCTCCGTCAGATTAGCAGCAGAGGCTCGTGCTAACACAAAGCTAACACACCCAGGTCAAATCGGAGTATTTAAAATATTTTTGTTAAAATTCAAAGACTTTAATACTCACAAAAAGATTTACGCTTTTGTTGTCGCCTTCGGCCATTATTGCTGAACTATTCAGCTAAGCTTTGGGGGGTAAAGTTCCTTGAATTTAAAAGAAAGGCTCCACAAGGCGACCAGGATTACACCCACCACCTGCTGCTACTTCAGCGTCTCTAACAGTCGAACTGACGCAGTGTGATTTTTATCTCAACATATGCGTCAAACGTCTCCGAGTGCATTCTGGGAAATGAGGTTTTATTTAAGGAAATTACAATAAAATAACAATTAAATGAATTTCATTTAATTTATTAATGAAATTTATTTCCATCAGCAAAAGCTTCATGACGTATTTTAAATTGGTTTCTGAAGGAGGTTTTCGACTGTGGCAGCTTTTTAAATGAACCTGTAGTGCGTTTAGTCAATTTAGCAAAGAACCAATTTTAAATGGTGTCTTTACGCATTTTGTTAACAGCAACCAATCATAAAACCCAAGTAAATTATAAGGGCTGGATCAGACAATTAAAGGCTATTTAAATGTTTGTTTGTTTTATTGTTACCCGCATTTCTTCAGCGTTTTCCTTATTCCTAACCATAAACTTTCTAATCCACAGCACCGGAACACTGCAGCGTAGTACCAACGTACGTATGACATCATTCGGATGTTGCTCGTCCTGTAGGTGGAAATGGTAGCAGTTAGCTGATTGCTAACAAAGCTAGCGCTATTTCTTTATTTTTTACAATTTTAAAGACGTAATTCTTAGAAAGTTCAGATTTGGCGTGGGAACCTGTGGGACGTTAATAAACGCCATCTTTAATTTTTTTTACCATTTTCGTCCTCTCATAGAGAGATAAAGTTGGTAAGTTATTACGTTAGCTAGCTAGCTAGCTAGTGTGAATACTACTTCGACTTAATGTGTTTGGGCCTATTTAAAAAACGTAAAGATATGTTAAACGGCGATTTTTACATATTGTTATGCCGATCAAATGTTACCAGTGGTACCTTAGATCCTTTAGTATCCAGAATGTTTTGACGCAGATCGTGTATTTCAGTGTTAGTCATCAAAAACTGCTTTCTTGAGGCAGAACTACGGGCCTGATTTGGCGCACGTGTTAATGCGCAACAAACCCGTTTAAATGGAAAACATATTTATTATTATTATTAGTTTATGTTTAAATGAGTCAAGAGATGTTAGGGTCGAGACATGGCTCACAATTAAAACAAAATCAAGGCAACAAAATGTCTCCCGGAGTTACTGTCATTTGTATTTGCCATCATGTAGTAATTACAGACCCCTTTATTGTTTGTTGGGTTTTTCAGCCAAAATTATTTAGTTAAAACATAAAAACGCAGACAGCGATCTTGGGTGGCTCCATGAGCCATTCCTCGGTTTTTAAATATCCTTTTCAAGTGGATGCAGTTTCTTGTAATATTTTAAGTGGTCTTGGTCAGTAGTTATCCAGAATCTCTGGAGACCTAAGTTTTTATTTGGATTTTGGATTTTTTTTTACTCATTATCACTCCTAGTTTCACTTGACTATTTTCACAGGGACAAAAATGTAATAAAGTAGAAAAAAAGATGTCAAAATTTTTCCAAGGAAGAGAAACTGATTATAGTTGTTTTAATGTGTGTTAAATCAAAGTTTGGCAAAAGCAATCATGTTTTGAAAAAATAGATGAAATAGACTTGTTGACTAGAGATACAACAACATGCAATGTTTTTACTATGTTTTTATTGTCTTCAGTGTGACAGGTTTAGGTCACCACTTGTTTTACAGAGCAATGTACAATGGGATTGGTCTGACGACTCCGCGAGGCAGCGGTACCAATGGATACGTTCAGCGCAACCTTTCAAGCCTGCGGGTCAAGCGGCCGCGGGATGAGCGTGGAGGCGAGCGAGATGAGAAGGACCGTGAAAGGTTGGAGAGTCAGCTCAACAGGCAGCCAAATGCTGACATCCTGGAGCATCAACGCAAGAGGCAGCTGGAGGTCAAATGTGCCGAGTTGCAGGATATGATGGAGGAGCAAGGGTAATGTTTGATTAGGAAAAAGTATTTACGCTAAACTGATCCTTACTGATTACGGTAAACCATCTAATACTTTCTCCGAAATTATAAGAAATTGCTGGATGGTCTGCATAGTGGCGCAGTTGTTAGCACTGCTGCCTCACAGCAAGACGGTCACAGGTTCAAATCCTGGCTGCTGCCTTTCTGCGTGGAGTTGCATGTTCTCCCCATGCATGCATGGGTTTCCTACGGGTACTCTTGTTTTCCCCACAGATCACAACATGCCTTATAGGTGCATATACGGTAATAATGGAAGTTGATTGGATAAAAGCGTCAGCCAAATGAATAAACATAAGAAATTGACAATTTAAAAACAACAAGCTTTTGGTAATATCAGCTAATTATCTTTTATTAAGTAGACATTTGCTACAGTTGTTGAAGATGACAAATACCCATGCTACATATAATCTTACAGTCTTCTGTACTGTACATAACTTTTCTGTGACTGGACATTCAGGTATTCTGCTGAGGAGATTGAGGAGAAGGTGAACAGTTTCCGTATGATGCTGCAGGAGAAGGAGGAGCCACCTCCAACTTCTGCCCAGAAACCAGCGTAAGTACAACATGTTAAACAATTTGTGTAACTGATTTGGATTTATGTGGCCACATTTAAAAAGGCCAGGAGAAGAAAACCCTTCTCTGGGCTTGAAGCTATTTTTCATGGCCTAACTCTGAAATTTTGACCTTTCAGAAACTGGCAGGTACATGCAAGTCTCTTTACTCTGCCCTTGGTGCTGTGTGGATCATAGAAACTTTTTTATTGTTTTTTCAGTGTGACAGAAACGCATGCCCTTGCTGCAGCCAACCAACAGAAGAATGACCGTCTTCGTGCAGCTTTCGGCATCTCTAGTGACTATGTGGATGGATCATCTTTTCACGCTGATCGAAAGGAGAAAGAAAAAGAGAAGCGAGAACAGGAACGTCTGGAGAGAGAAAGGCTGCTGCAGCAGCAGCAGCAGAAATATACGTAAGCAGGACTTTGATAAATGGCAAGCACTGTGTGAATCGAGTACTTCTCCAGGAATTCTGGTGCCAGATTCATTATTAACTTCAGTCTTAATGTTTATAGATTATCTTACTTTGTTTTTCCCCTCTGTGCCAGGTTGGTGGAAGATTCAGATGAATCAGATTCTCCTCCCAAGAAGCGAAGTCGAAAGAAGAAAAAGAAAAACAAGAACAAAGACGGGTGAGAAAATGAAACTTGTAAGAATACATAATGTACAGATAGATAAAACTGCCATCTTGACAGTTTTTTGTTTCCTTTTTAAAGCAGCTCAGAGAGTTCCTCTCCTTCTCCACACAGAGAAAAGAAATCTAAAAAGAAGAAAAAGAAACGGTAGTCCAGTATCAGTTTAGAGTGCAGATTTTATTTATTAATTTTATGATTATTAATATAAATATTTGTTTTTCAGTGAGGCATCAGAAGAGGAAGATGACAGGTAGGTGTTTGTGTTGTGACAATAAACCTTCATTATTTTTTTTCTTTGTGGTGAGTTTATGTGCGAGCTCATGTGTAACTTACTGTTTCTATTCATTTAAGCTCCTCGGATGAAATACAGGAGGTTTCAAAGAAGAAAGGAAAAAGGAGTGTGAGCTCGAGTCCTCCAAAACCAAAGTCAGGTCGACGCAGAAGCGTTTCCTCCAGCTCGGCTCACAGGTATAAAATAAATGAAGTTAAACTAACCTCAGATCTGAACCTATTTGAATTATCATTTTAAAAACTTACCAAAAACCATGTTGTGTGAAGGTGAAAAAGAACATACATCTGCCGTAGAAGTAGCGTGATTTGTAAAAGATCAATTTATAAAAGGAAAAACAGCTTTGGGGGAAAGGATTCGGGGTGTTTGTATCTTTCTGCTACATATATGTGATTATTTTTCTTCCAGCAGTTGTAGTAAAAGTTTTCCTTTTTTTTAACCAGTGATCAGTCTCCTCCTGCATCGAAGTTGCGTCAAAAAGACCATTCTGCAAAAATTGTTGAAGTTAGGAAGGGGAGATCACCTGACAGGAGACGGCGTGGTAATGAAGAGCACAGCCCACATCGCCAGGGAGGTGCAGGGGTAAGGCAGAGTTCTCTGGTCCAGTAATAAATATACAAGTGCTTTACTATCATTTACTGCATTTAGGATAAAAATGTCCATAAACTGACACCAAACAAATTTTGCTTTGTTATGTAGAGGAGACCCAATTTTGATCGAGAAAAAGAGCGACCAAAGGATGCAGAGAAGACAAAGAGGAGACATGACTCCTCATCCCCCTCTCCCACTCCACAGATAACAAAAATCACAGACAGGGAGAAAGGAAGGAGATCTAGAAGCAGGGAGATGGAGAGGAGGAGACGTTCAAGGAGCATAGATGAGGAGAAAAGGAGGCGCTCCAGGAGTAGAGAGAAGAGGGATAAAGGAAAAGGGAGCGTACCTCAGAGGACCAGACATGAGTCGTCGTCCTCATCCTCGTCAGCCTCTCTTTCTCCTCCTCCTAAACAGGAAACCAGGAAGGAAAGAGGCAGAGATGCTGAGCTTGAAAAAGAAGGAAACAAACAACACAGAAAGCCAAGACATGACTCTTCATCTCCTTCACCTCCCCTTGAAAAGGAGAAGGCTAGGAAAGACAGGATTCGAGAAAAGGAGCGCATAGCTCAGAAGGAAATGATCACAACTTTACAACCACCAAATGAAAGAGACAACAGGAAAGATGGTGCCAAGAGACAGGATAGAGAAGGATCTCCTCACCAGCAGAGAAGTGACAAAAGAAGGGATGAACCTCTGTTCCGTGACTCTCCGTTGTCTCTTCCCAGTGGAGGCCAGCGAGAGAAGGAGAATGAGAAGAGACAAGAAACAGGCAGTGATAGATCTAAAGAGAAGGACAGGTATTTGGAAAAGCAAAGGGAACGAGATGTTGGGAAGAAGAGAAATGAGGTTGAGGTCCAGTCATCTGTAGAAGTTAGAAGAGATGGTTCAAGACCTTCTCAGACATCCCAGAATGAGAGGCCAGAATGGAGGAAAAGTCCTGTAAAAGAGAAGAAGCGTGAAGATGAGGCAAAACAGGCTGCAAAAAAACGTGAAAGCAGCAGCGATGGCAGCAGTGGGAGCAGCAGCAGCGACAGTGATAGCGATAGCTCCTCGTCCTCTTCTTCATCCTCTTCTTCATCATCATCTTCTGATGATGATGGTAAAGCCAAGAAAGCAGGATCTGCTGAGAAGGAAAAAGACAGTCTTGCAAAAACGTCTTCATTTGCTATCGGAGCTGCTGTTGAAAGGTATTTAGCCAATGAGAAGAAAGAAAGTTCTGCCTCTGCATCTGGGGAACTTAAACGATCTCAGAGAGACCAGGAAGCTGGAGGGGACAATCATGAGAGGGAAAGACCATCTCACAGAGTTCCTGCAGATGATCTTTCATCCCGAACCAAGGGACAGGAGCGTTACAGTCCCACACAGATGGACAGCCCCAGTCCTCCTCCCTCCCCACCCACCAGATTAAACAACAAAGGAGGCAGCAGGTACTCTCCTTCTGAGGCCAAAGCTGGGGACAGGGATAAAATGAAGAACCAGGACAGAACCAGGAAGACCACTAGATCAAGCCCCATAGCTAGAAGTTCATGGTCTCCACCTCAGAGAACCTCCACCGCCCCTCCAGCCCGTCACACACCTCCAAGGCAGTACCAGGAACCTCTGTCACCACCGAGAAGATCTTCTCCTCCTCCTCCATCCTGGTCAGACCGGGACAGGGATCGAGAGCGGCAGAGAGTGGTCAGGAGGAGTAGGTCTAGGAGTCTGAGGAGGCGCACCAGGTCTAGGTCTAGAAGTCCCAAAGCATACAGCAGGTCAAGGCCTAGAGGTCCAATAAGACGCAGCAGGTCAAGGCCTAGAAGTCCAAGGAGACACATTGGATCTAGACCTAGAAGTCCAAGGAGACGCAGTGGATCTAGGCCTAGAAGTCCAAGAAGGCGCAGTGGATCTAGGCCTAGAAGTCCAAGGAGGCGCAGTGGATCTAGGCCTAAAGGTCTGAGAAGACGCAGTGGGTCTAGACCTAAAAGTCCAAGGAGGTATAGCAGATCTTTGTCCAGGAGTCCTAAGAGAGGAAACAGGTCTAGGCCTAAAAGTCCAAGAATGCTGTCCAGAAGTCCAAGGAGGCACAGCAGATCTCAGTCCAGAAGTCCAAAGAGGCATAGCGGGTCCACATCAAGAATCCTAAAGTGTCCAAGTCCCCCTAACGGGTAAGACAAGAACTTTTGACTATGCTATCTTTGCAGTTTTGCAACTTCTCTACTCTTAAAGGGGGCCATGCATACAGTAGTACTTTTGCAGTGTTTTGGCCCAATGAAACCAGAAACTTGGAACAGCTTATTTTCCCTCTCATGTAATTTATTTTGGTTCAAGGGTCAATGGAAAGTCAACTCAGGACATTCTGGGGGGGTTTCCACCTCTTGCTGCTTAAACCCTACCTTTTAGATTTCAGCGTCCATGCTAAAGACTAGATGTGTCCAATTCTTTTTGTGACCCAATTCTGTAAGTGTGTTCAAACAACTGTAACTCAGATACAGGAACATTTTTCAAATGATTTTAAAAAGAAAAACTAGCCTGGCAAACCAGACTATATACGTGGATATATAGTCTGGCCAAGATTAACTGAAACGACTCATTCATAGGGGCGGGATCAACGGTTGTCTATCAAACTGTCTTCACATGCTATTGGATAGCGCTAGGACCAATCAGAGCCGTTTAGCAACAACTGGAACCAGCTGGTAGATTAAACCTTTACCTTATCCTGTCTGCAAAGCAGCCAATACATCCTCTTTCAAAATAAAAGACTTAAGAGCCTCTATCTGTTCACGTCTTAAAGAAAAGCCCAAATCTAAATTGTCTAAAGTTGATAATAAAGACGTTTCAAACGAACGCGGTTCCTGAGCTGCTGCCATGTTGTTTACATTCAGAGTTGGAGCTCTGCCGTCATCGGCTAATCCCGCCCACCAAACCATTAGAGCTCTGTGATTGGCCCGGTACAAGACTGGTTAATCAAAGGTCTGCTGAGGTTCCAATGGAGCATGGCTAGACCAAAGTCTGCAGAGCAGAACTGACGGTCTAGTTCACTAGGCTACAGAAAAACCACAAAGGAGCCGCAAATCTGAACATTAGCCAATAGATGTCCAGATAACGTAAAAATTTAAGGCTCTAAAAGGGTTTTCTTGTGGTGCGTTTGTTGGGAAGGGAGGTTTAATATGTATATACTGTATACATGTGTTCTAACAAAGCAAAATATCTCATTCGTTTTCTTTACATTTCAATGAATCATAATATGTCAAATCCACAGATTACACTGAAGTGACATAAATACAAACATCAACCTAATATGTACATTTAATGTAAAATTCTCATCCCAATTAAAAGCTAGCTGTTAACTAGTTTACCAACACTGATGCCTGCTGGCCTTAACCTGTCACAGCAACTAGTTTCTACTGAATTAAACTCAAAATTAGTGTAAAGTAGAACAAGGAACTTTTCATTAATAATCCTAAATCACATAATGTGATGGTTACAATAATTTTAACACAGAGAAGAAAGAAAATAACCCTGAAATAATATGGTAATCAGTGAGAGGCTAGCATTATAGCATGCTAACTTGCATGGAAACATTTAATTTTGGCACTGTGGAATTTTTAGATTTGACAAACATTTACTGATGAAGTCTAAGTTTGAGCATTTTAACCATTTTTGTTTTTGAATATTATTGTAAGAGTTGAGTAATTTTATAAATGCACAACAAAGTTAATCAGAAAACTGTGCATACTTCTGACTTTTTATTTTATCCCCAGGTCACGCAGATCTCCATCTCCACCGCAGCAACAGAGAACCAGTCGCTCCCAGTCCAGAGAGAAGGAAAGGGAGCGCGAGGTGGCCAGGCTGAGGGAAGCACAAGTGAGAGGGAGAGAAAAGGAACCCATGCTGCCAAAAGGTGTTCCCCAACCCCGCAGCTCCTCCTCATCGTCGTCTAGCTCCTCCTCATCCTCCAGCTCCTCTTCGACTTCACCCTCACCCTCACCACCTCGAGACAGGAATAATACAAAGGCACCAGCGGGAAGAGATCTGAGGCCAAATCAGGAGGAAGCAAAGCCAAAAAGTCATTCCTCCTCATCACAGGCTCTTTCCAGAGACTCCCCCCACATTCCAGTCTCAGGCAGGAGATGTTCGCCGTCAAACACACGGCGTTCTGACTCAGGCAGGAGAGGCTCGCCATCAGACACACGGCGTTCTGACTCCGGCAGGAGAGGCTCGCCATCAGACACACGGCGTTCTGACTCAGGCAGGAGAGGCTCGCCATCAGACACACGGCGTTCTGACTCAGGCAGGAGAGGCTCGCCATCAGACACATGGCGCTCCAATTTAGGCAGGAGAAGTTCGCCTTCAAATTCTCGGAGCTCCGAATTTGGAAGAAGAAGCTCTCCATCAGATTCCAAGTGCTCTGATTCTAGAGTGAGAGGAACACTGTCAGACCTGCGGCGCTCTGATGGAACCTCTACATCGTCTCCAGCCGGCAGCCAATTAGACACCAGACATTCACCTCGAGCACAAATCAGGAAGCAGCCATCACCGGTGGTCCATCAGCCTCCACAGCAACCAGTCAGAACAGGCGGCATCATTAACGGCAAAGAGAAAGCAAACAGAGACAGCAGTTCAAGCTCCTCTTCATCCTCCTCTTCATCATCCTCCTCTTCATCATCCTCCTCCTCCTCCTCAGACAGCTCTGACTCTGAAGTAGAGCAGGAACAAGGGTGAGCTGGAGATTAAAAACATGTTTAAGTTAAAACAGCTGTTGTATTTTTACTAAAACTGTTTCCTCTAACAGGAAGGCGGCGAAGGCCCAAAGCTTTCATTCCTCCTCATCCTCATCCAGTGACGAAAAGGACACAACAGAGAAAAGGTATTGTTCTTCAAGGATGTTTTGTGGATGCTGTGACAAATTGAAAGCAGCTGTAGTAGCAATTTGTACCTTTTATTTAACCTGAGAATATTCCAGATACATGGTCTGTACGACTGCATAAAGTCCTTAAAATGCATAGAAACTCGTGTTTCTGTGTTTTATCCGAGGCATGACTTCAGCAACTCTAGTTCAAGCAAAACCAATATATAAGCAGCTGGTTTAACAGTAAATGTCAACTGGTGGACCGTGGGCCAAATCAGAACCTCGGCCCCCTCAGTGCACAGCTGAATTTTCCCCACAGGTTCTTAATTGAATAGCAGCAAAGTGAAGATAAAATGCTATTTAGTATTTTTCTAACAAATAGTTTTTGTGGGGCTTGAATTTGTAATGATGTCAAACTCACAAACAGAAAACTGAAATGTTTGAAACATATTCATTTTCTAACTCCTTTTTCCATATCTGAGCATCAGAAATACAATTATTATCTTACCTATAATAAAATGATCGTAGCAGTATGTGGTATTAAATAGTATTGTACGGGGTGGCCATTTTTGTTTTCTAATAAAGCAGTAGGTCATGTGATACATTTGTTTCTTTTAAATTTTAGTTTTGATGATGTGAAACTTGTATTTTAGTCAAAGGTTATATTGTCAGACTATTAACCTTCCAATAAAAGAACCAAAATTATGTTTTAATATCAAAATATTTAATTTGAGCTTTTTATAGCCCAATATAAAATGTTTTTATGGAAGTGAAATGATCATCTTGATCATTTACGTGTAAATTGTTCCTGCTGTGAGGTGCTGGGAAATCTTGAAAACTAATTTTGAAAGTGCTTGAATTTGACTGTGAAAAGTGTAAGAACCATCCTGATCCGGCTGTATATTTTGATATTTAAAGTTTGAGTCTTTTAAAAGATTTTTGGGGTTTTGATTTGAGATACAATGATGCTGTCGTGTTCTCCTCACAGCCCTGCCAGGCCTCGCCGAGTGCCGGCTGACTCGCTGAGAGATTCTCGCTCGCTCAGTTATTCTCCTCCGAGACACGTCAGAGCTGCAGCGTCTTCGCCCAGTCAAAGGTCTGGAGCCACTCAATGATGTTTAAACTGCAGACGCAGTGACAGAGGCTCTTATGATTTTAAAGCTTTTTTTCTAATGATTATTTTGATGTTTGTATAAAAAAATTGCTGTTTTGTCATTCAGTTTTATTTCACTTTTACATGCTCGATTTATGCAAACTGCATGTTCAACCTTGCATCCATAAACTGCACCATTACTTTTATTGGTAAATGAGAAAAGTTAACAATGAATGTGTTTTTGTTTGAAACCCACCAGGTACTAAGTTTATTTCACCTTTAAAATGTCAAAAGGCACAAGTCTGCCTTCAGTGTTTTTGCTGTGTCTTTTCATTTGACTGTTAGCTAATTTTTTTATGAGCCACTGGATGTTGTTTTTGAAAGGCAGAGAATGTTATTATTGGATAAACATCTACAACTGATTCAAGCCACAACTATTCAACATTCACAAACACAAAAATGGTCATACATTGGTCAACTTTACAGTGTCAAGTTAAAATGATGTGTTAGTAGCTGAGAGTTAATCAAAACAGAAGTACTAAAACTCTGGCTGGATTTTCAGATGCAACAGGAAACAGAATGACATTTTCATGTTGATATTGATCAAGCTGCAGATATGTTTTTACAGGATATTTCTTTTTTAAACTATTTTCCAGAACCTCTTAAATGTAGGACTGTGCAGTAAAGACCTTTTTATAATATTCAGGAGAGTGATTGGTTCAACCTGAACTCAGAAATGATCTGTGTGTTTTTGTTCCAGCAGGAGTGGCAGCAGACAGTCACCAAGCAGACGAAGGAAATGAGTCGACCTCTCAGAGACGCATGGCTCTTTCTCTTCTTCTGTTTAAACACGATGACAACATGGACTCTGACGCCAGCTGTCTGTAAATGTGAGATTTTTTAGAGGAACTTCTCACAGTTTTTTTTTCTTTTTTCAGCGATGCTGTAAGGCTGTGTTTTGTGTTTGTTTTTTGATGACCTGGGTAGGAAACGTACACAGTTACACTCTAACACTGCTCCTCTGTACTTGTACTGAATGTTGTGTTCCTCCTGTAGATATGAGCTGGATGTATTTTGGTTATTATCATGTAACATCTGTGATTTCTATGTAATGTGAACACAAACAAACCTGGTTGATTTCTTTGTTGGACATGATTCATCGTAAGAATAAAAGGTAATTGTACATTTTACTTGGGTGTAATTTTAGTTTTAATAGAGTGCAACATCAAAGATAAATCAGCTGTTCTTATAATGAGTCAGACGGTGTCTGGTTGTGCAGAAAATCTGCTGTAGAAAACTGTAAAGTGAGTTTATTCAGATGTTCAGCTGAAATTTTGGTTCCTTTGACAGTTTTTATTCAAATAAAGCAGCAGATGACACAATACTATCGGACAGTTATTTCTCTTTAGGAGCTCAAGGAATTAAAAATGTTTAATTTAGATTTTTCTTCATCTGTACCATAAAACTCTAATTCGCTTTGTTGCACTTTGTTATAACTTGTTTATATCAATAAATCTGCAAACTAATGCTGCAAGTTTTGACTGCTTCAATTCAAATCGGCATAAATAATTTAAATTGATATACAGTAAAAATGCTTCTAGTACTTTCCATGTTGAACCATATTTGAATTTCCAAACCATAAACAAATGTTTTAATAATTTGCAGTAATAAGGTAATGTAACAATGCTATAAGGAAATGATGTCATAACATTTCATTCATATTTTTAGATTTTCTATTTAGTTCAGTAGATTTTTTTTCTGTCAAGTTCAGCACAATCTTTTATTAAGATACAGGGATCAAAATGTTCTCTAAGTGGTCGACCTGCAGAGCAGATTAACTCGCAAATAAAATTTATTACCAAAAAGTAAATGGAATAGAAAAACATTTAAAAAAAAAGAAATGGAACAATGTTCAAAAAGAGAATAATACATCATTTATAAATGTTTAAAAAAAATAATAATTGGAAAACAGTAAAGATAATATTTTAAATGACCAATAATGAATACATTTAAATATAGATATAAAAATGGAGAACATATAACATTGTAACATATGTAACTTTGTAACATTTGTTGCTTTTGACTTTTTCATTTATATTTTTGACAGTTTTGAAAACTGATGCAACCTCTAAACCCTGAGGAAGAGTATCAGAGGAAGATAACCTGCTCTCAGATCAGATTCTGCACAAAGATAATCTGTGGAAGGCTGTGATTCTTCTCCATCACGTTGACACAGTATCCAAAAAATAACAAAAAGATTTAAACCCTAAAACATTTACAAAACGTCATGTTTAATAAGGCTTTACGCCTCCAGATTCAGAAACAAAGCAGCAAATTTCAGATCCAAGGAGTCACTTACAAAAGCCCTTTTTTAAAACTTTGTTAATTTTGTTGAGTTTATTACAACATGCTCTTTTCTAACACTAAATGAGCTGAAGACGGAAATGTTACGCAACATTAACTGAGTGAAAATGTCTCACTGCTGTTGTAATGAACTGGTTGTTCGCCATTTCACACAAATCTCAGAAAAACATAGTAAAATACAAAATAGTAAAACACTTCAATAACATGTCTATCCTCTCAGCAATGTATAGCTGCATATTTTATTGTTGTATATGTTTGATTTTTATTGTTTTTAACTAATAATAACTAGTAGTTTTAATGTTTGAAATGTATTTACTCTTTATACTTTATGAAATCATAGACTAGTGATGATAAGGTTTCATGTAATCACAATAAAATGCACTATTTAATGATTTTTTGAGTATTGGTTTAACTTTGTTATGTCTTAGTTACAAAAACCCATTTCCACACATCTGATGGAAAAATTAAGTTCTGTAAGTCAGAACAATGACTGCTGAACTACTGAGTCATAAGTACAAATTAACATCAACATAATTATGAGATATTAAGTCATAATTGTGTGTTTGTATCTCCATTATAAATCAGTATCTCATATTTATAAGCTACTAATTATTCTGATTACAGGATGTTTTTCATTAGTAATAGAATTGGGTTTCCATACTTTTTTGGTTGTTTTAGCCTTTCTTATTTACATCAGTCTAATTTAGAAGAGCTGTCTTTTTTGTAGATTTAAAAAAAATTAAATGTGAGTTCTGATTCAAGTTTTAAAGCAAACAAGCAAAAAATATCACTTTAAACAGAAAAATAATATCTATAATATAAAATGAATGCTCAGTAAAACCTGTGCTTAGATGCTTTTCACTGAGAAACACATTCTGGATTTAAAAATAAAAGAAAAAGCGACATGATTTTGACAAGCATCCATGAGACAAATTATATTACTATTGTTTTATGGAAAAGGCAGTGGCGTTGTCTGGTTCCTTGGCGCTTCGGTGCTGGATTTTCCCACAGTCCTGAAGGCAGCATCAGATGATGGTGGCTCATCAGCGCCGTCAGTCAGGTGTGGCCGCGCCGCGGTGAGGAGGCGTTCTGACCGGAGAGCGCTGTTCCCAGCGGGCTCCACCGACACGAAACCAGCGTCTACCGCTAGCCTGTAAACATGAGCCACCGTCCGAACTCCAAATCCACAAAATGACTCAAGTAAGGCCTTTTGTTTGACTGTCGCTGCCTCGGAGTTTGACCTCGGAGAGAGAAGTTTCCTGACATGCCAGGTTCAGGGCCCGACACCGTCATTCCAGATTGGATCAATCTGGACGTTTCTTCTCATTATCGACAGCGGCGCGCATTCCAACAAACTCAGCTTAACGTTGTATGAAGGTTCTCGGTGCTTTCTGTGAAATCTACGTCTTACAGTCATGTTTTAAGTATTTATTTTGTGTTTTAAATCTGCTCATGCGCGACCACCCACCGGTTAGTTGTAAAACTAACTTGTGGACTAAACGGCAGTTTCACATCCATAAAAGTCTCCATTGAGCCGAACTGTTTAATGCTTTTGATTTTTATTGTTTACTTAAAGAGTAAAATGACGACTCTGATATCTAAAAGTAGTTTGTGCATTAAAACATGTGTGTTTACTTTAATTTAACTGGTGGATACCAGCTAAATTTTCATGGACAAGGGCTAAACTCTTCCCTAAATTAATTATTTTGATGGAAATTAAAGCTTTAATTAGAGCTTGACCTATGCCGAACGAAGGAAATTGAGTACAAGAAACTCGGATTTGTCTCGCTTTAATTGAATAGCTCTTCTGTCATGTAAAGTTTTATTAAAACTTAGTGTTTTACGCCGAGATTTGTTCGAATGGGCCAGCATTAGCTGGTGTTAGCCTAGCTTTAGATGAGTTATAACTGAGCTGTTTGCTGTCAGCTAAACAAAGCAGTGACTATTTAAATCAGTAGGTTTAAAAAGGAAAAACATTTAAACGAACGTGTGAGTTATGGTTACCCATCGAGTTGGATTCGGTTGAACTTTGTTGGTAGGGGAGATATTTAATGCAACACCAGAGATTACAGGTCAGAATATTGAAATGACCCATACATATTTATAAAAGCGGTGCATTAGAATTTAAATAAAACTTATACAAATCTTCTTTTGTTTATTTGCCTTGTTCAGATTAGCCTGAACGTTTGGCTGCTTTGCATTAAAGGTTCAGTTTGTTATAAGATGAGGAAGTTATATTTAGTGACTCAGCTGTTGTTTGAGGAGCAGCCAAAGGGGAAAGGAGGGGCACAAAAATTAAACCAGTATAGCCTAACTAACTTTTACCTTCTTGTCTTTATTTTAGCACATTCTCATCCTCTGCTGAAGAAGTGGGAGCTCATCCAACCACCAGAGGAACTGATAAAAAGGGATCGATTTAAAGGAACGGAAAGGGGGAAACTGGATGTAGCGTTGACTGGATTTACGACGGGTGTGAAAACAACAAAATCCCTCAGTCATGGAGACCTGAAGACGCTTTAGTCTGCATTCACTGCACCCCAGGAGCTGGTGTGGACACAAACTGGGAATCCCCCACAGGAGGGTGGAACTGGAACTAAGGTGGAAACATGCAGCTGGTCGTGGATCTCAAGCATGAATCATAAACGCTGAGTTCTCTAAACATGCTGCACATTCTTCCTGGAGCTGCAGTTTCACTTCAAAACCGACGGGGTGATGTGAACATCTGAAGTGAAACTGTGGCGCAAAGCCAAATTTCAACACATTCAACTGGAAATGTTGCATTCTGGGAGCAGAATGATGTTCTGTGGACTAACCGTAGAGCTGCTGTGAGCTGGAAACATTTGAGGTGGGAGTAAACACGAACTGCATGAGCTCTTGGAGAGAAGCAAGGTCACCTCATCCTATGAAACTGATTTTACTGGAAAAGTCAATCAGAGGCCATTCAGATGGCAGGAAAAGACTACAATCACCTGTTCAAGCTGCTCATCATCGGAGACTCCAGTTAGTACATTTAATACTCGTCTATAAAGCAGAGATGCACCGATTCTGGTTCTGATTTTATACACACATGATTGCTTAATTAAATCAGATTCTGGTTCATCTGAAAATAATTATAATTAGTACAATATTTTTTGTATTATGATCCTGGAAGTAAAAACGTCCACATGGGAGGTCAGTTGGTTTAGATGTGTTGATTTCATGGATTGGACAAAATGTTGGATTTTTAAAATCCATGCTTGGTGCATTCATGGACCCAGGGAAAATAATGGATTTTAGGTAGTTTTTTTTTTTTTTTTTTTGGGTGCATCTCTGTTATAAAACGTTCTCTTGGTCACTGTTGCTTTTTAAAAACAAGCCATTGGTTTATTTTTTCATATTAGAGAGAAAAATGAAAAGATTTTTATACTTTTTTGTCTCCCGCTGCTGAGATGCAGTCAGAAACGTTGGGATCTGCAGGCAGAGTAGATGCATACATTTCTGTTGTCACATTCTGAGAATGAACACGTTAAACCAGCGCGGCTCGGCTCCATCACGGAGTAACGGAACTCTGGGTGACACCCAGATGTTCAGTTTAGAAGAGATCCAGGAAACCAAAAGCTTTAGTTTTTTCTGCTCAGTTGGTGAGACTGAAGAAGATGAACATTTCATTTGAACAGGTTTAGGTTTGTTGATGGAGTTCGACTACTCACAGGAGGAAAAATTAAACTAGTTTCAGATGAGAGAAAGTCACATGATCCTTCTGTTCTCTGGAAGTTCAGTTCATCACATCAGGTTGGGATTTCTTCAGATTGAGCTCATGCATGTTGGTTTCCTCTGACTTTACTCTCCGCTGTCTGGTGTTTTATTCAGCGTTTCACAGATTCATCCACTCTAGAGAGGATCAGCTCTGACCTCAGCGGTCCCACATCTCCACTGAGAGCTGATTCTGATGATATGTTTAAACCTCAGATCGGTTGGATGATTAATAGCTGTTAACATGTGGTAACATGCTGCTTATGATGAGTGTTCAGAGTCAAACTTCCCTCTCAGGAGGCTAATGGTTTCATTATTCTATTTAGGACTAAATGAATGGACAGATGCTGTGTAGGAGAATAGATCTGTTCTGTTTGTTTACCTTTTAATGAAGTGATGTTATGTGGATAGTAAACCTGACACGGATATTTTTAGAGCTGCTGCAGATCAGCTGGTCACCTTCATCTGCAGGAATCTGTCCGTCGGTCAGATTTTATTGTCTCTGCTGTGCGTCTGGATAAAAACGAGGCTTCAGGAAGTTCCTGTAGATGAATCTAGACATGGTTTCAGTTTGTTTCATATTCCTGCCGCCTCCTGTTTCACTAGAACACGTCTGTCACTAAGGACGCCATGAGGTCTGGTCTTACTGGAACTGAACTCCAGACAAAACAGGTTTTACTCACCCACTAATCTGCTTTCTCTGATCTCTGTTTCACCTTCAGATGTGGGGAAAAGCAGCCTCCTGCTCCGCTTCGCAGATAACTCGTTCTCTGGTGAGCTGCCACTGCCTATTCTGGTTTTTTTAAGTATTTTATCAAGTTCAAACATTTCTGCTTCAGTGTCCCGACATGTTCTGAGCTGTGTGAGGGGGGAGGGTGTGTGTAAATAATAGAATTAAGACGCACACACTCACTGTTGGGACGTTCTGCTGCTTTCAGGGACAGATAATAAAAATCGGATGTTTTTAAACTCTGTAGAGTTTCTTGTTGACCTGACATCCGTGCTGTTTGGATGTTTTTCCTGCAGGCAGCTACATCACCACCATCGGAGTGGACTTTAAGATCCGGACGGTGGACATGGAGGGAGAGCGGGTGAAGCTGCAGATCTGGGACACGGCGGGCCAGGAGAGATTCAGAACCATCACCTCAACGTAAAGACCGTTTCTTAGTTTCTCTGCTCGGCTGAAGATCAGCCTGCACTCTGCTCACGTTCTCCTCCTGATGTCCTGACAGGTACTACAGGAACACACACGGCGTCATCATCGTTTACGACGTGACGAACCCAGACTCGTTTGTCAATGTGAAGCGGTGGCTCAATGAAATCTCCGAGAACTGTGACAGCGTCTGCAAGATCCTGGGTAGGTCTGCTGCTCTTCACGAACCTCTTATCAACCAAAACCGTTAACGTTCAGCTCCTAATGAGATCGCCTAACGGTAAACACACTGGTCGCCTTCCACATCCACGATGTTTGTGTTTGTTTCAGGAGGAGACTGTAGACGCTGATCCAGAACAACAAGATTAAATATTTTTTATTTTTCAGTTGGAAACAAGAACGACGACCCCACCAAGAAAATGGTGAATTCCCAGGATGCAATGCGTTTTGGGGAGTCAGTGGGTGTTCGAGTCTTTGAGACGAGTGCCAAAGAGAACATAAACGTAGAAGAGGTGAGAGGTTTCATCCCTAATGTTTTAATTAAAAAAATAACCCAAAGAGTAACTCGACCAATAACGAATGATCACGCGACAGACGAGACTTCCTGAACCACAGGACGGATTGTAAGGAAACGTTCAGAAAGGAGTTGTTGGAGGTTCGTTTACAACCTGTTGGAGTCCATTCAGTCCAAGATGGCCGCCGCAAATAATCACCATTAGTGAACACAAAATGGTTAAATCAGTTTTAAAGATTCTGAGCTGTAATTTGATGTGTTGGTAGTCGAGTCATTCATAAAACAACCACACACCCTGAACAGTCTGACATTAATGGAGGCAGCGACATGCATCCCATCGAGGAACGTTTGGACTTTCGTGTTTTACTGAAGTTTAGACTTCAGATTCGGTCTGAAAAAACCTTTAAAAGACCTTCAGAGTCTGGCATGTAGAGACGAGGACTGGATCAGGAGTTTTAAACAGAACTTTATGGGTTAGTTGTGTCCTGACGTGGACTGGTAACAATACATTTTTAATATCTTGTTTAATGCAGTCAAACACGAATTGATCCATTTCTCCCTGGATGTTTTGCTTCTTCGTTCAGATGTTCATGGCCTTCACCCGCATGGTTCTCCGGGCCAAGAAGCAGAGCCAGGACCGAGCTGAGAGGGAACGTGACCGGGAGAAAGACACGGTCAACATCAACGCCCAGAGAGACCGCGACCGTCGGAAGAGAGGGAAGAAATGCTGCTGAGATCCCAAACTGCACTGAAACGATTCTGACCACACGAGGGATGCTCTGGACCTCAGGAGTTCAGAAACACGAGGGAATTCCAGCACTGACTAAACGCTGCAGCCTGGAGGAGTTAAAGGAACATTCTGGTGTTTTCATGTTCACCTCTCGGGTTCTAGTGAAACGTCTTGAGTTTACCGGTGTTACTGATGGATAGGTTCACATGGAAACATGAGATTTTATGATTAAAACTCTCCTTCTGATCAGTTTAATTCACAAAACTAAACAAGTTTCCACGTTAAAGAACAAATCAAAGCAGACTGGAGGATCGTTCTGGACTTCAGGGAACTGGTTCCTGATGTTCAGACCTTTAAATCTGAATCACTTCCCACTGATTTCATTCTGATGAAGCTGCACATATAAGTCTGTCTGGTCAGGATTTGTTGCAGCGAAAAGCTTTTCTTCAAACCTAAAGCGTTCTGATTCGTCAGCATGAAACGTTCTGATCAGATTCATTAAACGACTTCCACCTCCCCCACAAACAGCAGCTGGATCATCTGTTTCCAGATGACATTTTCTGAGAAGTCTGCAGAAAAACGGATGTTTCTGCTTCTCAGATTTTAACAAAAGGAAAACCTATAAATCACCAGAACGATTCTTTAACTTCACTCTGCGATCTGTTAAAGTTTGTTCTTCTAAACACAGAGCGAGTGTTAAACCTCTAAAAGGGAACCGTTTGATACTAAAGGAGTTCACGTCTGAGGCCTTTAACCCAAAACTACAGCGCGCTCTAAATGTTTACTTTAATGTATGTCTGAGTAAATGTGTTCAAATGCAAATAAAGCAATAAATCAGATGGTTGTTTCACTCAACGCAAAGACAAAAACCTCAAATAGTCTGCAGACACTCAATAAAATCCTTAGTGCTTTTTAAAAAAGTAAAAATTGCTGCTTGATGCTTTAACTACGAATTAAAGAAACCTTTTTTTTTTTTTTATTCTGGTCATTTAAAGAGTTTTCTCAGTGAAAAGAATCAGAATAAATTCAGTATTTGGATAAGTTTGGTTTATTTTACAGAACGGAGATGACTCAATGTTGCATGAATACTCAAAAACTACACAAGCTAGAGTTTAGAAACATCAGTTTGGCAAAAAAAACAACAACAACAGAGGATGTGGAACTTTAAGATGAATCAGGTCATGCAGAGCTGCTGCGGAGTTGAACGGGTTTCCCAGAAAGTCTAAATCGTAACGTAGATCAGAAACATGAGACATAAATAATATAAAACAATTATCTCTTTTACAGCTCTACGTTTCCTCCTGTTTTAACGTCACTTCAGTAAATCGTGCTGCATTTACATCACAGAAAAAAAAAACAAATCTGGAAAATATTTCCTCTTCAATCCTGCAGGACTGGTTTTAACCGGCTGCAGCTTTTTAAAAAAATGTCCGTTGATTCCTGAGGAAACACTGGAGTTTTCTGCGTTTCCCTCTGCACTCGAACGCCACGCTCCATCCTCCCATCAGTTGGACTTTGGGAGTCTGTAGACGCCAGCAGACACGATCAGCTGATGCTCCCGGACCTTCTTCTGCAGGAAGGCCTCCAGCTCGTTGATGTCCATCTCCGTGACGACGGGTCCCGTGGCGACGAACATCCGCAGCATAGAGTGGATCCGGTCCAGCGTCATGCTGTCCAGGTTGGTGAGCATGGCCTGGATGTAGGCCCAGAACAGCTGCAGACAAACGGAACCGGTTTGAGTTTCAGGACCCGACGGTGAGAATGTTGGTAGAAGTTTGAGGAGGCAGAACTCGTAGGAGTAGTAGAACATGGAAGAAGGAGGAGGAGAATGAAAAGTAGAGAAAAAAGATGAGCGAAGGAGAAGAAAGAGGGAAGAGCAGAAGGAGATAAATGAAAGTAGAAGATGACCTGCAGCTTCTCCTCCCTCTGCTCAGACTGGGTGGTGGTGTTGGAGTCTCGCTCCTCGTCGCTGTCAATCAGCATCACGCCTCGGTCCAGTTTCTCTCTGGAGGAGCCCGTCTCCAGGACACAGTACCGCCCTCCCGCCTCCTCCTTCAGAACCCCGTGCTGCTGCCACAGGGCCAGCTTCCTGTGGACCAGCTCCTTCGGGGCCCCCAGCTTCATGCTCAGCTCCTCTAGAGTCCAGAAACCTGATTGGAGACAGAAGGACTCGTTTAGATCTGTAACCTGCGTCATACGAGGCAGCAGGAGGGTGTGACGGCAACCGGAACCAGAAGATTGAATCTTTAGTGCCTCTGCTGTCAAAATGTCTTCTGAGTCTTAGGTTCCTGTTGATGCATCTAAAATAGATGTCATTATTTTTTCTTTTCATTAAACGAGTCTGAATGTTCATCTGATTTTTCAGAGAATCAGAGCCCAAAACGTAAGTAAGGTTTTTTAAGCCGTACTTTTCTCCTGGAAGTGCAGGATGATGGCGGCGTGGATCGGTGACACGGAGAGGTGGGACAGGGTCCGGTCCTCCAGCTCCAGGTCCAGAGTGACAGAACCGAGGTGAGGCTTCCAGCTCAGCGTCCTCATGGCCTGCAAACACAAACACTCAGCTGCAGACAAGAAGAAAAAGAGTTCTAACAGGACAGTAGCTTAAAAATTAAAGCAGGTCAACGCACCTTGAGCTTCTCGTAGCGGTGTGTGTACGCCTCCATGGCCTGACAGACGACAGCAGGAAGCTCCAGCTTCTCCTCCTTCAGCGTCGGCCAGAACTCCGACGACAGGATGATGGACGACAGAGCGAGTGGCGGCTGCTCCTCTTTGCTCAGCTTTGACTCTTCCTCACGGATGTGACTGTTGATCCTACGAGAGTCCGCCATGTCCTGAACCGACACGCCGACACGTCAACACACCGGGCCGAGCTCACAGGACGAGATTATAAAGTAATCAGTCTGAATACCTTCAGCATGACCTCACAGAAATGCATGTGAGACTCTCCGAACCTCAGCTTCAGCAGCTCCACGTTACGGATCTCCCTGAAAACACACCAGACCCGTAAACGTCAGAGGTCACAGCATGACCTGGACATCAATCCTCAGAGAGAGGTGTGGTACCGGGCGGTGTTGTAGTTGAGCTGGTGCAGCAGTCTGTCAGCCAGCACGGCTCGGTACTCATCAATGAAGATGTCCTTACTACCGTAGATACTGACCAGCAGGCTGATGATGTCAGACGAACGACGCTTCGAGCCCATTTTATCTGAAAAACCAAGGAACACCAGTGAAGTCCAGGCACGCTTGCGCATGCACGCACACACACAGCTCACTGACCGGGCACGGCGTCAGTCGGATCTGGAGTCCAGTCCTCGGGGTCGTTGCCTTCATCATCACTGTCCTGCATCTCCAGAGTGACCGGGTCTCCTCTGGACAGCTCGGAGGCCAAGTCGGAACAGCCTTCAGCGTCTCCGGTGAGTCCGGCCACGATCTGCCTCACCGTGTCATCTCGAGTCCTGAAACATCACCAGGAAACAAAGCAGTTCCTCCAGGATTCTGTTCGATTCCTTTAGTCCAGGGTTACTACCGTCGCTTTGGACCTCTGGAACATTTCTACATTCATTATAAAACATCTCAAATCAGAACCTTCTGAACATCATCTGGGACTTTATTTAAAAAAATATATATATTTACATCTGTAACTTTAGTGTGCAGCAGGTTTAACTAACAGGCGTCCCCACAGCTGATGAGCTAGGAGTAAAGGTGTGTTTGGGAACCCGACCCACCTGAGGTACTTCCGGATCGGCTGGCAGGCGACCTGCAGGATCACCATGGACGGGTCCAGCTCCCTGAGAGCTTTGATGGCTGAGATGTAAACTGTGAGGATGTCAGACGTGTGAACGCCTGAAACAACAACCAGATGCCATCGGCAACACATTAGTGCTTGTTTTTCCTTAATCTGACTCTAATTTTTGATTCAATTTTAATCAAATGCTCTCTGATGTTCATGCAATGCAGCAGAAAACTTGTTTGATAAAACCACAAGCTGCTTTTTCAGCACTTAAATACTTTTTATTCACCAACTGAAACACGTTGATTAAACTTCATAACGATAAAAACGTTCTGTTTATCAGTCGCTTCAGCCATTTCCTTCATGCAGGAACTGACCTGGGTGCAGCAGACGGCTTTCAAAGGCTGATTTTAACGAAGTGAGGAGCTGCTGTCGCTGGTTGGTTCGCTCCAGACAGAACTTCAGGTCCTCGATGGCGGCTTTAGATTCTGGAAAATCTGGAAGAAAAAAGAAAAGAGAGAAAATCTGATTTACAAAAAGCAAAAAACGAATCTGGTTTTTGAAGTAAAACCAACCTGAGTCAGAAACAGATCAGCTTTAATGTTCTGAGCTGATTTATGAACATGAGCAGAACCTTTAGGATCTTTGGTTTACACCAGTCGCATGGTGGAACCTGGAGAGCTGAACACTGTGGTTTCTTGTTTAATGTCTCGAATCTCTAAACCCACCTCTTATGATGCTGAAGAGCTCCTCAATCCTCATGTTGACGTAGATCCTGCAGAAGAACTGGTGCATGTGGCATCTCCACTGCTTCATGATGGAGCTGGCCGGCGGGTCGCCCTGGATGCTGGACCCACTGGGAGCTGCTGGGATCGGAGCGGCTCCTCCTGCCTCGCTGGCGAACACTTTGCTCAGCCAGCCGAGCACCAGCTCCAACCACTTCAAACAGAAATACGTCAGAGCACAAAAACAGGAGAGAGATGATGGTGCAATAACGGTTTTACCTCCTGGAAGTCCAGCAGGAAGGAGCGCTCGTACTCGCCCCGGCAGTGCTGCTCCATCCGCTGCTCGATGAGCTTGTGGAGGATGGAGGTGATGGCCTCAGAGCTGACCCACTCCAGCAGCTGGAGCTTCGATCTGCAAACACCAACAGCTGATCAAACCTTCATCCACACGGAGCAACAACAGAAACAATCAGCAGTCAGATCCTCTCACAGTATGTGACTGAGTTCTTGGAGCTGCTCCAGGGCCTCCTGACACCAGCACTGCTTCACCGATACCCCACAGCCTGGGCAGGCCCCTCCATCAGAGCCATCTGGAGCCTCGGCCCCATCCTCACCGCCCCCCTCCTGGTTCATGTAGACGGAGAAGGTCCTGCTGTAAAACTCCAGCACTCGTTCCTGCAGAACGGGAGGAGGAGAGAAGAGAAGGAGAGCTCTGATGGTGGTGAAGGCTCGCTCCTGGAGGCCTCTGGGACCCGGACCACACAGACCACCACGACCCTCATCCTGCCACACCCCCAGCTTCTCCAAACCACCTGCACATGATACGAAATGATCAATGTCCCTCATTTATTTAAGTTTTATTTTTTTTTACTTCAGAAGTCTGGGGAACTATTGATCCAGGCCACTTTAAAAGATGACAAGAAAGTCTGTCTGCCTGGTACAGGACCAGGACTGGATCAGGAGTTAAAACTCCAAATGTTCTGTTTGTTCTACTTACTCAAGAAAGGTTCCAGACGGTCCAACAGAGTCCTGAAAGCAGTGAGGAGAACCCAAGCTCTGTCTTTCTCCTCCAGCTCATTCTCCGGCTGTTTCAGTCCAGACCAGAACTCTGGAACCACCGAGGACGACAGACGCGTCTGCAGGGTTTCCAGCAGCCAGACACCGAGCAGTCGGCCCAAACCGTGATTGCACAGCAGAACCAAGGAGTTCAAGAGGTTCTGATCTGACATCAAGCAACCAGGAGACACCTAAAAGACCCAGGCAGAAGGTCAGTACAAGGTCATCACAGAGACTTCTCCAACCAGGAATGTGCTGCTACTGGATGGAGGTTCAGGTGGAGAAAGCTAAAATAAATGACTGGTTCAGAGATGGGATCAAAAACTGGGGAAAGAACTTACTTTCCAAGTGACATCTGAGAAAAACAAGGAATCATGGGGAGAAAGAATTACACTTTTATTACCTAGTCTTATTGTATTGGTGTTCAACCTCTTTCTACATATGTTGACTTTTTTATTTTGTCTGAAGATGGTTTGAAAGAAGAAGTTTTTTTTATTAGATTGTTTTCCTATTAGAAGTAGTAATTTCGTTTCTTTAGCTTTGTATGTTTTAAAGTTGTGTCTGCGAGCTGGGTGACATCAACAAATGTAAGCCGAAATCTCCCGAAGACTCCTGTTCACAATCTAAAATTATAATTTCATGTCTAACTCTTAATAAACCAACGTAACATGTAAACAATCATTTAATCGTGGGATTTCTGAATGGAGTTCGGTGAAGGCGCTTCACTGTGTGATTCGCTGCTCGTGTCCGAGGCTCGGACGCCACTCACCAGAGCTGCGGTCACGGATTCCCACGCCTCAGCGACCCCGTGAAGCGGCCCGGATCCAGACATTTCCACCGAGTCTGATTCCATCATTATTTCCTCCATTTTATGTCACTTTCTTCACAAATACCGAACCAGCTTCCGTGGGGGGTCAACATTTAAAACTCAACATGTTGTCCTGTCTCAAAGCGGTACATACGCGTGTATAAAAACACACAATGTGTCTCAAACCTGTTTCAATAAATGCCTTAAATAATAGTTTTTTCAATTAGCCACATTTTAAATTATTATTGTACAAGAAAAGTACATCGTATGGCGGGTTTACTTCTTCTGTTTCTTCCTCGGTTAACTTATATGCTAAAGAGGCGAACACTGCCCCCTAAGGAAGATATTTGTAGATTTGATGTTCATTGTTGCCCTCTAGCGGTTAACATTTGTTACTACAACTCCACAGACATAAAGTTAGCCGTATTGAATATAATGCAACATCTGGTTATTATTTTCAAAATAAAACATTTAAAGTGTCTTTTACACACTCTTGCCACTAGGTGGCATTGTGTACCAAATGATTTTAAATCGCTTATGACTATGTTTGTTTAGTTTCAGTCTCTCCTAAATAATAGCGTTTCCAATCAGCCACTTTGTCAATTATTTTTGAACAAGAAAACTATATTGGATGGTGGGTTTTATTAATCTTCTTTGTCCTCAGCTAACTTAAGCTAAAAGTGTTAAACAGTGCTCCCCAAAGAGTGGGTTGATGTTCATTGTTGCCCTCTAGCGGTAAAGATTTGTCACTACAACTGTACTCACGGGCCTATTGAGTAGGCTATATCCGGTTTAAGCTTTCAAAATAAATAATTTGTTTCTTTTACACAATTCTGCCACTAGGTAGCACTGTATAACAAACGATTTTAGATCGCTTTGTCTAGTTTCAATCAAATGTCAAATCTAAAATAAAATTTTAATACCAATAAAAGTAAAAAAATAAAATCCAAGAAAATATAACAGATGCATATTGTGGTCACGCCGGAGAGGCGAACACCTTCGAACAAATAAAGGCAAACAATTTAAAAATATATGTTATAATAAATGTGGAATTGGATTGTAATTTCTGAGTAAAATTTTTAGTCCTAATATAAAAACGTGACTGTTAAACTATAACGTCTTCTTGAATCGAAACCTTTATTTTGAAGTCTGTGTTTGAAGACTACCTCCGCTTAGCAGCAGCTAGCAGGCTAGAGCGGAAACATCATGATGGCAGCCGAGTGCGAGTGAGTTTGTTGACATTTCAGATTTTTCTTCACAAATTAAACATGACATGCCTTGAATTTTAATCCACACGCCCCTGGACATATAGATTATCTGTTCTCTGAGTAAAATCTGATGAAATATCACAGGCCTTGTAGCTAGCTGAAGGGGAGGCTAACAGGCTACGTTACAAAGTGAAGGGTAAAAACAGTAAACAAATCTTTAAAAAAAAAACCTTTTGTTTTTGTTCACAGTATTCAGTCTGAGATCGAGGTTCTGCAGTCCATCTATCTGGATGAACTGCAGGTGGACAGAAGGGAGGACGGGTGAGAAAAAACTGCTCATTTCAAAACATGGATGTGTTAATTTGATTGATTTTGAATTATTTGGTTACAAAAAAAGACGTGAAGACGTCAAATGTTTGTAATAATGAAACACGAATATCGTACAAAGCTCTTTAAAATGCCTCACATCAAAATTGGGTAGAAAACCAACGAGGAACACTTGAATAAAAGGAAATGAATCACATTAAGCGTTAAAATACTAATTCTACAGGCCAAAAATATAGAGTCGTTTACATATAATAAAATTTTATACATTTTTGTGAAAATGCTTTCAATCGGGCTTATGATCAGACTAAAGCACGATTACAGCAGCAAGTTAGAAAATGTCAGTTCATTTGACAGCAAACCTTGTAGATGAATCATCAGCACTCAGCAAAGGCTTACTTTATTAACAAACATCATGTTTAATACCTCTGGGTGTAATTTGACGTCAGTCAAATAGAATTATATTTAATGTGTAAACAATGTTAGACAATTATAATTAAAATCAAAGTACAATATTAACAGACTGAGTGATAAATTAAAAACATTTTTGTTGGTTAACGTGGTCATTCATTTTGGAGACTAAAATAATGCCGTTTGTTTAAATTCATGCAAAAGAAGCTGGAAACAGACATGTGTTTTGTTTTGTTTTTTTGTTATTCTGAAGATTTCAGTCTCTCTGTCATGTGTCTGTTGTTCAGATTATTGTTCAATCAGTTGTGTTTCTGTGTCAGGAGCTGGGAGGTGAGCCTGGTCCTGTACCCGTCCACAGCGGAGGACTCTGTGTCTCAGTTCGTCCGACTCACTCTGACTTTGACCCTCGATCAGCAGGTTCGTCCAACCTCGCCTCACCTGAGCAGAGATAAAACTTATTGCTACTGAAGATAAAAATATTTTAATCATTTATCCAAAAACTCAACAGATGTGATGTTTGTGTTGGTAAAAATGAATCACACCTCTTGGCCTCAGAGGCGAATGCCCTCCCAGGGTAAAAATAACCTTTTGTGGATGTTCTGTATAATTCTATTACAGACTAGGTTTCTATAAAAACAAAGTGCTTATTGGAGGATGTGGGTGGTTCTTTGCGTATGCCTCACAGTTTATGTGACATGCAGTTGATGAACTGAAGTCTGTCTTTGACTGTAGTCCTTTCTGTGATTGGATCTGACTCATTCTTCTTTTTTCTGATGGTTCAGTATCCTTCATCCTCTCCGGCCATCTCTATCCATAACCCTCGTGGGCTCTCTGATGAGAAAATCAGCAGGTAACATCATGTGTTATTTACCTGCTTCACATGAAAAAGAAAAAAGTCTACATTTTGTTTAAATTCTTTTAATGAGCTGTTTGTCCTTTTTCACAGTGTCCAAAAATGTCTTCAGTTGGAGGCGCAGTCGTGGCTCGGTTCACCAGTGTTGTATCAGCTCATCGAGGTCAGAAGCTAAAGTGTTCTAAAATGTTTACTGTCATTTCTTTTTACTGATTTCTTCACCATTTTTCTTCTTCAGAAAGCAAAAGAAATCCTGACTGAAAGCAATATCCCTCATGGAAACTGTGTCATCTGCCTTTATGATTTTAAGGTAAGCCTGTTTGCCATGAGGATCGGCTCTGATCTGCCTTCTGTTTCAGTGTTGATCGCTGACCTCTAATTAGAATGTTCAGCAGTCAGTTTTCAATCACAGGGTCGTTCCAGAAACCTAAATTCTGAAGGTAGGTTTATTCCTTTATTCTCTCAGGAGGGAGAGACGTTCACCAAGACGAGCTGCTATCACTACTTCCACTCACACTGCCTCGGCCGCTACGTCAGCCACTCGGAGAGGGAGCTCCGTCAGAGAGAGAAGGAGCTGGAGGAGGACAAGACCAGGGACGGAGCGGACCATCAGGTCAGTCGTCATCACACAACAACTTTAACCTAAGTTCTCCTGAATCCTCACTCTGACTCGTCTGACAGGAGCTGACTGTGGTGTGTCCGGTGTGCAGAGAGCCTCTCATGTATGATATCAATCAGCTGTTGTCCTCTCCTGCGCCTCAGCTGCCCGAGGTAAACCTCTCATTTACATCAGAGATGGAACAGCTGCTGATGGATGCGACCTAAATCTAACAGACTTCTTCTCTCAGCATGACGAGGCAGCGGTCGGCTCCGACTTTCAGCAGAAGTGGTTTGAGTTCCAGAAGCTTCTAGAGAAACAGAGGTCTAAAGGTGGGATCATCGACCCTGAGGTGGAATCAAATCGATTTCTAATTCATATCCACGAGGTAAGAATGAAGTCTGTGATCTAACAGACACTCAGAATAGATAGTGTATTTCATCAGACCCCACCTGTAAAACTGTGGGAATTATGGGATTATTCACTAAAATAATCCAAAAAGTTAATTTAAGCCCGTTTCTGCAAATGCAAACTTAAAATTCAAAGTTTGAATTACCTGTCTCAGAACTCAGAGGATCTTATTTTTATCTTTGCAGTGTTGGAAATATGCTTCCATACTTTGGATCTGATATTTTGCAAATGCAAAAATAGTTTTGGAATACATTTTCAAGGGAATAAATGGTCAGTGATGTCACATTTTGATGGTTTTTTTGTTGCCACCTACTGGCCTGGTGTGGTTATTTCTGCATTCATGGCTGGATAAAAATATCCGTTTAATAAAACAGTGTAGTTGAGGCTTTGAATGGTTAAACGCCTCTGGAAGGCACCAGTCCTGTGGATAAAAACACTTTGCTGATGAGAAGTCAGAGTAGAGTGGACAGCTTGGAGCAGAGAGAATGTGTGAAACAGTTGGCGAAAGGTGTGAAAACAGTTGATCTGTGGAGACATTTATTAGTGATTCAGAGCACGTTTAGAGTGTGGAGACTTTGTGAGATGATGATGCTGGTTTCTGGTGGTTTTCAGGTTCCTCATGTTATGATGCTCCTTTCAGTTTTTGGTTTAAACTTTGTTCTTAAAAAGCTTCTCATTTAAAAATAAAGAAAAATAGTGAAAATTGACATTGATCATGACTTATTGTTTTTGCTCTGAGTTGTGTTTTTTTTCCTACAGACTCCACCTGTGGCTGAAAGTGAAAACCTGGAAGTTGATGTCTCTCCTGGTCCACCAGAACCCCCCTCCTCTAATGAAGCTGGTGTCCAAGCAGAGCAGACTGACCCTGGACTTCCCCAGTGTAGAGGCGTTCAGGGTCAGAGGCGCCAGATCCAGGGGAGGGGACCGAGAAGAGGAGGCAGGTCCAGACCCCACCAGAGGAGAGATGCCCCCATCACAGAACAGTTGGAGAAACTCTCTCTGTCCTCAGACTGCACTGAAAAATCAATGAAAACTGAAGTTCAGGGAGATCACAACCAACAGATGCAACTAAACCCAGAGTCACATCAGACCAGGACCAGGATGAGCAGAGAAATCTCTGCAGAGCAATCAGAGAGGCAGGTCTCTCCAAAGCATCAGGCCAAATATCAGTCAGCTCTGGAAGCAGAATGCCCAAAAGACGGAGCAAATGCTGCAGGTGGTCGTGGACACCGTGGAAGGAGAAGGGGTCACCACAGACCTGGTCCACATGTCAGGGCCCCTGGACCACCACAACACCACTGGGACAGTCGGGCCCCCAGAGGTCAAGGAGGAGCCAGTAATCTGTGGGGAGGAGGTGGACGCAGGGGTCACCACAGCAGGGACTTTCAACAAAAGGTGGTGGAGCAGGGACGAGAGGAGGTGGTATGACAAAGGGCATCAGGAGGGTCGATGAACACGAGTACGTGCGCCTCCGTTTTCAGTCTGCATAGAATGAAGCCCTGCAACAGAAAAGACTTCCCCTGTAGTCTCTTATCCTGTTTGTTGCCGTCATGCTGGTGTCTGGTTTGCACTTTAATGCTCGCTAACGTCACATACAGATGGTTGCTGCTTTGTTTTGTGATGTTATGTGACTTAAAGAACTATGAATTAAATTTCCTCTGGATGTCAGTGTGCTACTGTGTGTCTCAGTATTTCCAGTTTAAAGTTTGAATACATTTTTAAGTTTAATTTTAGGTGATTTGATGAGAGTAAAACTGTAATTTGATTCATCTAATGATGCCTTTTACACTTCACATGCTGGATCGACCAGCGTGAGCCGCAATGCAAAGAGCCGCTTTCACCTACAGCACCTGCTCGGTCCCCTCCAATGACAAGAGCAAATCTACTCCCTTGCATATACAGTATAGATATTAGAAAACAATGTATATAATTTCACATAAAACTGCCAAAAAATAAATTTAAAATGCTATTCTTATTCCTTATTGGATAGGTTTGTGGTGATAACTTTTGAGTTTAACTGTTATGGGGAGAGGGCCCGTCCGCGGGCCCTTTTTGTCTATTTACATAAAAAACGCCGTGTGTTCTCCTCTAGGTGTTTTGAATCTCAATGCAACCGTGTTAAAATGGCCCCGCAGGATCTCCCCTTTTGATTGATACCTCTTTTGACCAACTGGGTTGAGCTTTGGTCTCCCCAGAGCCAATAATATCAGCCGATACTCATCCTGAGTGAAAGGACTAATCCCCATTCTCCTGCCCACAGCTCTGACCAATCAGCTTTGACGTTGATTGTGACTCCACAGTCGTGTAGCCAATCAAATTTCCATCACAAAAAGGTGTCACTTGAGGGGGTGGGTTCTGTAATCGCTTCTAAATTTGCATGCGTATTTTCTGCGTAATTGTTGCGCCCTGGCTGCAGAGGCAGAGCTGGTTCCTGCGCTCTTGTATTTTGAGGACTTTTCTTCAGAAAAAACATGTCCAAACGGACTGAAAAACGAAAATATACACACGATCAGTTGGTGGAGCTGGTCACTAGAAGACGGAGCGATTTTTCTGACCAGGAAATGACCGATCAGAGATGACCGCTGATCAGATGACCGAGGGGAGGCGTTCTCTGTGGATTCTGACTCTAGAAAAAAACGCTCCTAAGTCTTGAGAGGTAAGTTGTAATGTTTTATACAGCTACGGCTTGTTTTGATGATGTTAGGATATAAAAAAATACCGTAACTTGCTCTATTGTTGTGTGTGTGTGCACGCGCGTGCGTGTGGTGGTGCTGTCAATCTGTTTTTTATTAGTTTGAACATAAAAACTAGTAAAATAAAAGTAAATAGATACACACATTTAGCACATTTTGTGCATTTAGATGTAGTTTAGCCATAAAAACTAGTGAAAGAAAAGTAAATGAGTATCTATTGTTTGCTTTGAGCAGGGGGCAGCAGGACCAAGGGGGCGGGGTGTTTACTCACTCTAATCGTTTGCATTTGCATTGGGTGGGGGTTGGTTTTCTGTGTAGCTGATAAATAAAAGACTGACTTTTTCTTTGTTTACATGTAAGGCCATCAACTGGATCTGATTCAGAGTGGGAACCTGCAGGAACCAGCTCATCACCCAGCAGAGGGCTCTGAGGACTGGATGCTGAAAATGTGAAACCATTTGGACTGTAAATATGCAAATACTTTGCCTTGTGTTGCATTGTTGTTTTGATGGGTTTATATTATATAAAAACTTTGAATGGAACCTGGTCTTGCTTTTTTTTTTACAATGTACCATGAGGTAATGAGTATTTTCATGTGGTTATGCATTCCCTACTGTAATATAATCATGCTGACAGAACATTTGGGTGTAGATTATGACTCCTCTATGCATCACCTTTCATTAGAGCCCTCATTGATGTCTGTAGGTTCAAGCATTCAAAAGTTACAGCCTTTTAATGATGGAATGGTAAAGCCTTATCCAAAGTGTCCATTTGGACACTCAAAATGGATTTGTCCAATAACGCCTGGACATACCCATAATAAAACAGGTCTAGAATAGTAATTTTTGAAGATATTGTTATCAATTTTGAAATCCAAATAGCCAAGGCTTTATTCTATAGCCTCAAATAATTTTCCAGTCCATATCTTCTTGTCCCAATGTGTAATTGCAAATCAAAAAGTGGAAAAAATCAGGCGAGGATAAAAAAAGACTGATTTATGTGTGTTTAAACTTCCATAACTACATAGTAGCTGAAGTTACAATATGTTTAATTGCTGAAGTAAAATATTCAGAGTGTTTCCTTTCCAGGGAGACCAAGTTTTTTTATGTACTCCAAAGGGTTCAAGAACAGCATCCAGTTTTCCATTTGGGTATGCATATTTCAGGCGTTTTTTGTATTTTGGGGGTTCCTGTTAACAGGTTAAAAATAGGAGAGAGTACTACGTCAAGCTAGTACAGTAGTATAAAACATTTTACCGCAAAGACTTGTGGGAGAAGTAGTTTTAGTTTGAAGGAGGCGGTTTTGGGTGACGCCATCTTGGCAGTTTTTGTTGCGGGAGGATCAGCCCACTGCGCTGAGTCGCAGATTGCGTTGTTGTTATTTCGAATGCGACCAGGTATGACTGGCGGGAACACGTTTCACAAGAACTACTGCAGCAACAAGGACTCCGAGCCCAGAATGGACGTAGATATGGATTCTAGTCGAACTGAAAGTGAGCGCGGAGAGCTAGACAGCAGTATCCCAGCTCCGTGTTCCTCGAACGGCAGCGGCGGAGAGGAGGACGAAGCGGAGGCCTTGGGTCGGCCAAGAGAAGCCGGGGGCTCGAGTATTCAGCACATCCCAGAGGGAGGCGGGGTGCTCGGCAGCGGCAGGGAGCAAGAGGTTTCGGTGGAAATTGGAGAAACGTATCTGTGTCAAAGAGCCGATAAAACATGGCGTGAGTCCAAAACCATGTTCAGCTCTGAGTTAGCTCTCTGAATATTACATTGTTTAGAGAAAACTAATAAAAGTTATTAATGCGCACATAACAGCTCAAATGCACTACAGCTATTTTAGACTGATATTGCTGCAAGATCAGTTTATTTTTCACATAAAAAATGTTACATT
This sequence comes from Callopanchax toddi, assembly GCA_006937965.1. Taxonomy (NCBI): domain Eukaryota; kingdom Metazoa; phylum Chordata; class Actinopteri; order Cyprinodontiformes; family Nothobranchiidae; genus Callopanchax; species Callopanchax toddi. The sequence goes on from SSNR01000005.1 coordinate 2,845,071, forward strand.
TAAGTTTCCAACCTAATAAATTCATGCTAAGTATTCAGTAAACAAACAACTTTAAAGTCATGGTCAAACAAAGTAAACTTCCCATCGTGTCTCCCTAAGAGAAATAGTCTTGTCCCATCGTTGTCACTTATTAATATTAGACTGATTATTGATCTTAGTGAATGAGTGAAGTTTGTTTTGATTTGAGACTGATATGGAGAGACAACACAGGAACACAGTTAAAAAATATTACATGCATTGTCTTGAATGATATTGGTAATTCGTTGTTTAAATAAATGGATATTGTATATTTTGTTTTCATTTAGTTTACTTTGTTTAGAACAATAACTAACATTCTAACGATCTTTTAAAGTTTATCTTTGGAGTATGGTTGCTTTTTCACTAACTTTCAATTTAACAAAAAAAAAAATTAATTATTATTATTTTTTACATATATCAGCTTGATGAACAGTGCACCCTTAGTTCAGGAGTGGGAAAAAAAATATATAGTCTGGTCTAAAAAGGCTATCAAAAGATCTAAGTAAAAGTAATTTCTTTACTAAGTTTGTCGACTAGTTCATCCCTTTAACTTAGGAACCTTTTAATGTCTGATTGATTGATAGGTCAGATTTAAGTGGTTTAAAAATTCCTCTAACAATGGTCCTGTGTTTTTGTCAAAACAAATTAAAATCAACCAAACTAAAGAAAACATTTTTAAAGCTGTAAAATGTGGATTTCTCCTGTTAAATACATGTAACTAGATGTTTTCTAACAGAAAGTAAAGAATTAATGACACATTCTATTAAATGTTCAGACACAGCAGAGGTGATTCAGTCCAGACTGAACGAGCAGGAGGGTCGGGAGGAGTTTTATGTCCACTATGTGGGATGTAAGTAAATCTCCTTTTGGCTTTGTTTTTTTAAACTTTATGTATTTGCCTGTGTTTTTTTTATTTATTTCCTCACCTGCACGCATTCAGACAGATTTCTTTTTCTTTGGCATGAAGTCAACAGGCGGCTGGATGAATGGGTGGGTAAGTCCCGCCTGGCTCTCACTAAAACTGTGAAGGATGCAGTGAGGAAGAGCACAGAGATCGGTGGTGTTGGTGATCTGGGAGATCAGCCTGAGAGGAAGATTACACGCAACCAGAAGCGGAAACATGATGAGATCAACCATGTGCAGAAGGTGGATATGCTGGTTTCAGGGAGTAGTCTTTGGAGTTTTGTTTATCTGATGGAGTTTTTCTTTGCAGACATATGCAGAGATGGACCCAACGACAGCGGCGCTGGAGAAGGAGCACGAGGCGGTGTGTAGTTGCCTAAGCTTCACTATGTGGTTAAATGATCTCATATGTCAGCTTCTAATAGTTCCACCTTTTCTCTGATTTCACCTCCTCAGATCACCAAAGTGAAATATGTAGATAAGATTCAGATCGGAAACTTTGAGATTGACGCCTGGTACTTCTCCCCATTTCCCGAGGACTACGGCAAGCAGCCCAAACTGTGGATCTGCGAGTACTGCCTTAAATATATGAAGTATGAGAAATCGTTTAGATATCACCTGGTGAGTTTCTTTATTTATAATAATATTGAGTTTTGTAGGTTTATATTGCAGTTTCTTTGCCATAGGTTCATGTGTATAGATCTCCGTTAAAAGGAGTTCTGATGATGCAAATCTTTCAGTAAATTCATGTAAATGTTTCAGAAGTAAATTTAGTATAACAGAACCTTTTCCTCCTCAGTCTCACTGTCAGTGGAGGCAGCCTCCAGGAAAAGAGATCTACAGGAGAAGTAACATATCGGTTTTTGAGGTGGACGGGCGAGACCACAAGGTGAGCTCACTTGAACGAGGACACACCTCCAAGTCTTCAGTCCACAGAGTTTTGAAAATTTCACAGGATTTCGTGTAATGTTTGTTGTTTGTTTGCAGATCTACTGCCAGAATCTTTGTCTGCTGGCGAAGCTTTTTCTGGACCATAAAACGCTTTATTTTGACGTTGAGCCATTTATCTTCTACATCCTCACAGAAGTCAACAAACAGGGAGCGCACATCGTCGGATATTTCTCTAAAGTAAGTCCAACATCAACAGCTGTGATGCTTGTATCTGTTTTTGTCAATCTATTATAGATTATTTAAATTATGCAAAAGTGTAAAAAAAAATATGCCAATACAGCAAAACTTGTGTTGAAGTACATGTATGTAATGATTAGTCTATAAAGTTTTACAAAGTAATTACCAGTAAAGTTTGAATTTAATAACATTTTTGTGTCTGGTTTTAATAGAATTTTTATTAGTTTGTTGATTGTTTTTTTATTTGTTTATCTATTTACAAATATTTTTATGTATTTTGCAGTTTTCTCTTATTACCCCCCCAATTTTTTTTACACTTACTGTAATAATCTATAAAGTTTTGAACTAAAACTGAACTACATTTGTTTCGAGTTTCTTTCATTTCTTCATGCTTTCTTGAGTTTTGCCTTCTTGTTTTCTTGATTGTATTGTTTGGTTTTAACATCTAGTAGGTTTTTTTTTTTTTTTTGAACATCCATGTTTACTGCAGTGAACCCAACCTGCCTGTGTAAAACACTTGACCTCTACTTGATTTAGTTTCAGCTCTTTCAGAAACTATTTGAATATTTTGGACAGTTCTGAATTTGAAAATGTTCAACATTTTAAATTTGTGAACTCTTTATTACCACAGTAGATGGAGTAAAGCTTGAATCACTGAGTTGTTTGCTGTAATTGTTGTTTGTTTTGCAGGAAAAAGAATCTCCGGATGGGAATAATGTAGCGTGTATTCTCACACTTCCACCATACCAACGCAGAGGCTACGGAAAGTTCCTCATAGCTTTTAGTAAGTTGGAGCACTCAGCAGTGTAATGCACTGTCATCTAAATGTTGCCCAACATGTTGGAAAACATTCTATGAAAAATTGATTCAGTTCAGTTACTTTTCAGATATTTAGAAACTAGATTTCCAGTTAGCACCACTGGAATCTTTCCCTCCGAGTGAATTATTGAGACGATGACTTGCAGAGTAACTGATAACATGTTGTGTTTAGGTTATGAGCTCTCTAAGCTGGAGAACACTGTTGGTTCTCCAGAGAAGCCTCTGTCTGATCTGGGGAAGCTGAGCTACAGAAGTTACTGGTCCTGGGTTCTACTGGAGATCCTAAGGGACTTTAGAGGAACGCTGTCCATCAAAGATCTCAGGTAAGCACACAAGAACTGATGTTTCACAGCACAAACATAAAGAGTACTAACGGGAATCTCTTAATAACTTATTGTAGGTCACCCATTCTTCTGCTTTGATTTAGAAACTATATACAAATACTCATAATTTACTAATAAATGATCAGCTCCAACCATAAAAAATGTTTACAAAATTTGTCAATTAATCAAAACCCATGAAATGTACATGTTATAAAAACCTCTGCTAAATAAATAAACATAAAAGAGCCAGATAATCTTGTCATTGTTTATTGTTTTTAATTGGCAGCTACAAATCTGCCAATTTATAGAAATATATTAAATATATAGAAAAATATCTGTTTAAAAAATGTTTAAAACGGTCTCAGACTCCATCCAGTTCCATCAAATCAAACTGACATAGTCAGCACTGATGACCACACTAACTGATCTGGATGCTGTTTACCAGCCAGATGACCAGCATCACGCAAAGTGACATCATCAGCACGCTGCAGTCGCTCAACATGGTGAAATACTGGAAGGGACAACATGTAATCTGTGTGACGCCTAAGCTGGTGGAGGAGCATCTGAAGAGCGCCCAGTACAAGAAACCACCAATCACAGGTAGGTGGATCCACCCTCTCCTGAGTCTCCCTTCACTTCCAGGGAACGTCACATCCTGTTTACTGTAGAAGAGATGCTGCTCAGATTTCAGGCCCTGGTTCTGGGTTCTGCTGGACCTTTCTCTGTAAACAATCAGTCACAAGAACCAGTAAAGAGCAAAGCAGCCAAACTCTGGAAGACCTTCAGGAAGTATCAATCCAGATTATAGGAAGGTCTGGCTGCTTGGAATGAAAATATAAAGAGATGAGGACTGGATCCTTAGTTTTGTGTGTAAACTTGATGATTCTAGTTGTATTTATGTCCTCCTGCATGCTGTCTACGTCTCATCAGGCTCAGTTATCAAACACGAGGAAACCTTTAGGGAAGACGTTTGAACTTCCAGGACTGTTTCTAAGGTTTTTTGTCTTTTCCTGTTCACAGTCGACACCATGTGTTTGAAGTGGGCGCCTCCAAAAAATAAACAGGCCAAGCTGTCGAAGAAGTGAGATGAAGACGCCATGTCAGCTCTCCTGTTTTCACACAGAATGTATATAGTTGTTAGTAGTGTCAATACTTTCTTATAATAAACTTGTGTATATACAAATATAAAAGTTGATTGATTTTTAAAAAATAATCATTTAAATGCTATAGAGAAATAAGAGTCCCTCCCCAACTTTGGGAACCACTGATTTTAACTCGATATATACAGATACTTTCAATAGGTTGCCTGTGTGTGTCCAAGTTATCCGAACAGGTAAACCTCCTGAACTCTCATTCAGTGATTAATGTTCTCCAGCAGAGGGCGCTATAATCCATGTCAGCTTTAGATGCTGTTCAGCTTTTAAAGGCTGAATGTTCTGTTTTTTCTGATCATCTGAAAGTTTAAAAAAAAATTAGGTTTATGATGGGAGTGTCTTAAAATCTGAAAAGTTCAATTAGAATAATTAAATTCAGATTTATAAACAGATTTCATCTTAAATAAACTGAATAAGGTAGGACGTTTTTGAACTTGCTGTTACAAACACACTCATTATAAACTGGTTTGGCTCCTAAAAGAATCTGACCTGGATCACTCCCTGGTTTCTCCTGAACAAGTCTCCCTACATTACATCAACAAACCACAACATTTCATCACTTTTAAATAATGACACTGGTGACTGAAGTTGATCCAGGTGTACAAATGAGATTTCCTGGAGTTTAACGGTACAGATTAACCCAGCTGGACTCTTTCTTTACTCTTTAAAGGGGCATTGCAACCTGTTAATGCTAGCTGGTTTTAAATTTCCAAAATGTGATACACGTCATAACTAGTCACATAAAAATCTTGTTTTTGACTTTAAATCACTTCTTTTAAGATGATAAACCAAATTACCTCTAAACTGGATTTCTAAAGAAGTTGAGTTTGAATCTGTGTAGTAAAGCGCTAATAAATAAAATAAGTTAGAAGGTTAAAGTAGTTTTTAATTTCATCAATTAAACAACACATTTATACATGAACAAAATGTGAAAGGTGGGAACCCAGCAGGTACAAACATCTGGCTAGAACTCCATCTTGGAAACTGAAGACTTCTGATTTCCTGTAATCACACCACAGGTGAGCTGAATAAAAGCTCTATTTGGTCGACTAGATAAAATGAAACTGCATCTTTTGATCCTTCTTAGTTGCAGCAACATAAACACATTTTAGATGTTGTTTGACCAGTTTGCTCAGATCTAAATTTCTCACCATCATTAATGACCAACTTTCCCAGAAGAACCAGCTGCGTTGGGTCTTACTACGTCACAGAACAAAGGTAGGAATTTTTCTTCCATGATTCATCGCAAGGAAAACAAAAAGCTTTAAATTCTGTTTGGTTCCAAGACTTTTTTATGTGACATACAAGAGAAGTTCAGGCTTATTATTGTTTAGATGTTGTAATAGAAATTATTTAAAAGATCAGTAACTGAAGCAACACGTGGAGTTTTCTTTTAACTCAGATTCACCTTCATTTTTTGTTTTCAGAGTGTCAGTTTTCTGTCAGATGATCAAACCAGTTTATATTCAGCTGCCAGCATCAGATCCATTACCTGGTAAATTTACCTGCAGAAAGAAAACAGGTGACATCTGAAACGTTTCATCAAATGAAAACTTCTCAACATTAAATAAAGAACAAAAACCTGGTAATTCTTTCATTTTATATCTGAAAACTTAAAGAGAATGATTCCACACAACATTCTTCACCATAAACCATCATGTAAGCACAAAAATACAATTATTTTAAAAAGAAAACAAAGATTCATCAATAAAGGACTAGACTGGGAAACTTTAGTGGCTTTGCAGCAAATCTACAAAACAAAACTACATAAAAGTTGTGTAAAAATTAGGGATGTTCGATATTGGCTTTTTACCGATATCCGATATTGTCTAGCTCTTAATTTCCGATACCGATATAAACCGATACCAAAGACATGTTGGCGGAGTCCTCACGCTACATGTTATGCTGCAAGTAATGTCGCGGATCGATGATGTCATCAAAGGTTTGCCGATAGATGTTGCGTTCAAGGTTGGCTGGGAAATGCTGAATCCACAGGATTCAATGTAAGGTGTGCCAAATAAACACAAATATCTCAAAAACTATACATCAGATTTGTTATATTTTTACAATTTGAGAAAGAGGAGAATTAGCTGAAGAGTTTGATGTATAATATGTGCATGGTATGTAAAGGTTATGTGTGTCATTACAAAAACCGATACCGATATTTTCCGATATTACATTTTAATGCCAATATCCGCCGATATTATCGGTCTATCAATAATATCTGACATCCCTAGTAAAAAGCACCTGACAGCAGATAAGAGTTCAAAAATATCACCAGTGAGGCTGAAAATAGAGCTTCTTTGTGTAAAATCACCAAAAAATGTATATGTTTATACATCTAGAGCCAGGGAATCGGAGTTTAAAGCTCCCAGGTTGCAGTTAAACAGCTTCAAATGCTCTAATATCTAAAAATTAAAATTTTAAAGTGGGATTAGTTCGTGTTTGTGCTGAAAATTACATTTAGGACTCAAAAAGTGAACATTTTAATGAGATTTTTGGAAAGACATTCTTAAAAATGTTCTGAGTTTTCAAGTAAAGTGGGAAAAATCGCTTCCATTTAAATAACAGGGAGTCATCTATAGATTAGATTGTGGAATAGTCATTTAATAATGCCAGTAGTGTCCATATTTGTATTTCTGTGAGTCTGACTTCTTGTTTGGGCATGTTTGTAATTGTGTATGTGTCTATGTCTAATGTGTGTGCTGAATAAAAAACAAAATAGTTCAAGAAAAATGTTTTAGGGACAACAAAAGGAGTTACAAATGAAGTGGGTTTATCAGAACGTGACATACCTGCGGTGAGGAAGGACAAGGTGCTGGGCGTGTTGTTAGACAGGTGAGGTGAGTTTAAATGCAACAGGAAGAGACAGTTTACCCCTGAGCTGGTCAGGTGAAGCTGACTTACAGTTATGGCTTTCTACAAGGTGATCTGTGTGGCGACGCTGCTGCTGACTCTCCTGACTAAAGGTAAGAATCACCTGGATCTGATTCCAGTTCAGACTAAAATTAGTTTAAAAAAAGTTATTTATTTAAAAGAATAATTGTTTTAAGAAAAACTGAACAGACATTTAAAATAAGAACTCAATGACAAATGAAAACTCAGAATGAAACATCACATTTCTTCAGTCCACAGGATTTATTAAAAACTAAAAGATTGAAAAGCTTTGAGCTGTTAATCAACTGAGTTGGATCACAGGTTTCTGTTGTCACAGCTCAGAGATGTTCAGAGGATGTCTTTGCATAAATAAAGCCACACCTGCTCCTGACTTAAAAGTGTTTGTTTTCTAAGAACAGAATAGTGAGAGAGCAGGATGACCTCAGACTAAAAGAACCTGTTTTTCTGCTGCATGGTCAAGTGGACAAACCCAGGCAGAATCAATGATCCATTTAATGTTTGAGGAACCTGATTTAGAGCCAAGCTGGATGTTTAGAGTTCTGATCCTCTGAATGTGTAATTAAACTAAATTCTATTTATATAATAGTTATTCTTACTGTAATAAGCTACAAACCCTTTGTCACGGGAACATTCCTGATCACGTTTGTCATTCAGAGTTTTAATAAAGTAGAACTAGTTTTACTACTGTTGATGTTCATTGTGGGAAATAGAGACAGTTTCATTCATGCAATAAGCCAAACCAATGCAATAAGTCATGTTTTAGCCAGAGGACAACTCACATACTATAATGTTTTTTTACCCAAATATAAAACGGTATTTTTTCCTGTAAACTCATCTAAAAAAACAAGTTCATCTTATATTTGTGGTCTTGACTTTTACATGTCAATCACGAGTGTGACGACCCAATGTAGCTAGCTGTTATGCTAGCTCCGGGGTGTTTTTAGTTCATGATTCCTGCTTTTTTCCATCTCTCCTTGCTTGAACACAGCTGATTTCTTTGAATGAGCAATGAACCGCTCCATTAACAATGAAGGCGCGTGCACACGGCGCATTACTTTGTCTGTAAGCTGGGCATAAACTGTTTAACTCGTTTACAAACTGTAGGGTTTAATCACTCACAGTTCACAAATCGCGTTCCCACACTGTACGAGTCTCTGATGATCCCTCTCTGTCCCTGCTGTGCTTCTGATACGTTGGTCTACATTCTCAGACGTTGGTCTGCTGGACTCTGAAGCTGAACACAGAAATTACTCGGCCCTGAATGAACTTTTTGACCAAAATCAACGTGTATCCTTGGCAAGCCTTGCCATTCTGTGAGGTGAAATGTTTAAAAATAAAAATAAATCCATCTTTAGCTGGGGAATGGATACGTTTTTAGTAGAAATTAGCTCTGTCTCCTCCATGAACGGCTGAGACGGTAAACAGAGAAACACACTGTACGAGAGCGCCTCCTACCGCTACAGGTTTGCTCAAAGCGCGTTCACGTTGACAGAAAGACGACAATGCAGAAATTTGAATTTTATTTGCTGAAAAAGTTCGCCGGCCAGAAAGAATGCAAAGAGGTCTATAGGAGGAAGGGGGACTTCATCAGAATAATTATATGTTGTGGAACTCAAACCATAGATCATAGTTTAGACCTGAACTATCATTTAAAACATTTAGAAAACTTTGATACGGAGAAAAATGCTCCACATTACTGCTTTCTGGAAGGACCCAACTATTTATTATTTTGTCCTGGATTTTAAAACATTAGAAATTAAAGAAGTGACAGTAAACGTTGGTGCTGAGGCGTCTGGTGGAAGGTGTGATCAGGGCAGCAGTTCAGACTCATTTGAGATTAAATAGTCATGAATAAAACAACCTGACGATACAATGTAGAAATGTAAACTGTTGTGTTCACCGAGGTGAACCAGTAAAACCAGTTTGATGGGTTGACTGTGGGAACCTGCTGGGCCAGTCCTTGAAACAATATGAATACTGATGGAAAGAATAATAAAAACTCATATTAAAGAGCCTATGTTGATTTTATTGTTTTACGTACAGTGACCACAGGACTGGTCATCGGGCATACTGGGCATTTGCCCGCTAGGTCGATGGTAACCTTGGGCCGGTCTGGTCAAGCAGCCCGTGACCTGAGCGGCTCCTTTTAATTTGCACTTCCGGTTGCAGAGCGCTCCTTCCCCGTTTACAATCAGAGCTCTTGTCCTTCAGGCTTCCTCTGTTGGGTTTCTGCTTTTTGAATAACTCTGCAGTCATCATGTTGGCTTGAGCCACACTCTGATCTGTAAAATCATCTCAAAGTTTAAATGTTTCCTCCAGGTGTTGGTTCTCAACCTTGGTTCAGTGAACCATTTAAAATATTTATTTTCATATTTTGAATGAATAAATTAATTTTAGAGACAGGGATGACATTTTTAAGTGTCTAAGGCTGAGAAATGATGGAATTATTATAGCCATTTTGGTCCAATTCTAATTACATATTTTAAAGTTTTTTACCATCTGTTAGAGCTCAGAGTTTGTGCTGTGAATGTCTCTGAGCTACAACATCAAACTTTAGCTCAATATCTGTAAAATAAAAATTAGAGCTAAATCTGTGTTGGTTACAGTTAATTAGCTGTGGTAGTGAGTTAAAGGCATATTATGCAGTTTTGGCTTGTTCTTTAGCTCCCCCTAGTGTCCGTTTTAAGTCACTGTTGTAAAAACGTTAGCATTGTCTTTGCCCAAAAAACCCTAAATGTAACTGTTGAAATGTCTCCTCAGCCTTCACTGCTTTCTACAGGAGCGGTTCATCACTCATTCAAAGAAATCAGCTGTGTTCAAGCAGGGAGAGAGAAAAAAAAGCAGGAATCATGTTGGAGCTAGCATAACAGCTAGCCACATTGGGTTAGCCTAAGCCTCATGAGATACGTGGCTTTGTGAGACTTCAGGGCACCGGACCAGAGACTCAGAAGTTACAAACGTGGTATTCTGGATCCAAGATGGGGCTGAGTGACTTTTCAGTAACCCAATAAAGGGTCATATACTGGCTCAAGGAAAATATTTAAAAATATAAAAAATGTTCATAATCAGCTGTAGATTTACATCTAATACAGATTTTAAGGGTGACATTAAAATCTGTATAGTGATAATGATGGTTGATGAAGTTTTCTTTTGTCTCCGCTAAAAACAGTATCAAATTTTAAAAAGACTAACTATAAAAGACGTTTGTTTTTTAATGCCTTTTTTATTTCCTAATTTTTTAGAGTCTGATTCTCAGCTTTCTGGTAAGAAAGTTTTCATGTTTCTTTTCACATTCTAGTACTTTTCTTATGTTTAAAAATGTAAATTTTTCTGTCAAATGACTTAAAAGGAAAAAGCAGGCAAAAATAAAGCCAGTTAGCAGCTGTTACTTCTTGCTAGGACCAGTCAGCAGGTCCTGGGAGTATTTTAATGTCCATCTGTCCTCAGTTTGTGGACAACCTCAACTCAACAATAAGATTGTTGGAGGACAGACGGCCTCTGCAGGCAGCTGGCCCTGGCAGGTCAGTCTGCAGACCTCCTATCATTTCTGTGGAGGATCGCTGATCAACAGTCAGTGGGTGCTGACTGCTGCTCACTGCATGACAAGGTGAGTATAGAGAGACGATTTGATCAATCATTCACATGCTCATGGGTAATCTGAGGTAATCAATAAAGTGTACAGTTTACATTTTTTACAAACACCAAGAACACAATAGAGACAAGTCAAATAAAGGATCTGGTAAAGTGTTAGACTGAGGACTAGATATTGATGTGGACCATCATGAAGGAGACAGACTGAAGGAGCTGAAACAAGTGACCCGACATAATCCTCACAAACATTCAGCCGTGATACTCTGTGTTGTGAATGACTCTCAGCTACAACAACTGAGTTATAGCTACTTTTGTGTTGGTGAATTCAGTTAGCTGTGGAGGGCATATTGAGTCTGATTGACTCCTCAAGTTCTTGAGTTGTAAATGTGCATCCAGTGACTAGTTTCTGAGAGGTTCATCAAAATCTGTTCAGTAGTTGACGAGATATTTTGATGATACCCACACAAGCACGAAGATAAAAACATCACCACCTGCATTTTGTCTTTTAGCAACTGTAAAAAAAGAGTTACAAGCCTGAGTGAAAGCTCTAAAAAGTGAACCAGATAAGTTTGTAAAAAGTTCTGTTTTCTGTCTCTACAACAGTTTCAAAGGCAACCCAGCTGGTCTGACTGTGTATCTGGGTTATCAGGCCCTGCAGGGAACCAACCCATACGGGACGTCACGAACAGTTTCACAGATAATTGTTCATCCAAGCTACAACTCTTTACCTAATGACAACGACATCACCCTTCTGCAACTGTCCTCACCTGTGACTTTCAACAACTACGTCTCACCTGTGTGCCTGGCAGCTTCAGGCAGCACCTTCTACAGCGGAGTTAACTCCTGGGTCACCGGCTGGGGCGACACTGGGAATGGAGGTGGGTTAAAAAGACACTTGGACCAAAGGAACGGAGACAAAGATTTCCTGAGAATTGCAGGGAGTTCAGCTGTTATTTTTCTGTTTCTGTTACAAGTTTCAGCTCATATATCCTCACCCAGCTTTGGGTTTCCATTAAGTTCAGTTTGTTCTCCTCCATCAGAGGAAGTTTATAAGACGTTCCCTCTGTGTCTCCTTAGTGTCTCTTCCTTATCCTCAAAACCTGATGGAGGTTGAGGTGCCAGTTGTGGGAAACCGACAGTGTAACTGTGACTACGGAGTGAACACCATCACTAACAACATGATCTGTGCCGGGTTAAGTCAAGGAGGGAAGGACTCCTGTCAGGTGATCACCTTTACCTGTGTTAATCAGAGTTTAACTTCCAGTAAAGATTCCTGCTCTGAACTAAATGCTTCTGGTCTTAAAGGGAGACTCAGGAGGTCCACTGGTGAGCAAACAGGGAAACGTCTGGATTCAGGAGGGAATTGTGAGTTTTGGAGAAGGCTGTGCCCAGGCAAACTTCCCAGGAGTCTACACCAGAGTGTCCCAGTACCAGGGCTGGATCAACAGTCAGATCTCCAGCAACCAGCCGGGCTTCGTCACCTACACGTCCAACGGGACCGACAGTGATCTTGGTGTCTCCTGTCCAGGCCTGCCGCCGACTACCCCACCACGTAATTCTACCACCACTGTCATCCTTCCTCTAAACCTCCTCATGCTGACAAATATGCTTGAATTTGAGTCAAGGAATAACTTAACTGCAAGGATTTGAACAAATGTGAAAACGTTCCATGAAATGTTTCTTCTGTTAATC
>SSNR01000005.1:2864837-2884623 GCA_006937965.1 Callopanchax toddi
GGGCGTGATTGGGAGGAGCCCAAACTGAACTCGAGTGGTGTTATTATTGGACTTGAGTCTTGATTGGTTTAATCTCGTCTCCCTCAGCTCCTCTAGTGCTTCTCAGTGGACGGTCGTGTTGGGTCGTCTGAAGCAGAATGGATCAAACCCCAACGAGGCGTCTTTTCGCGTGTCAAGTATCACTCTGAGCAACCTGACAGGGTCCAACATCGCTTTGCTGCAGCTGTCCACTCAACCCACCCTGAACAACTACATCCAACCCATCTGTCTGGACACTGGGCTGACCTTCTCTGAGGGATCCACATGCTGGGCTGCTGGATGGAGCTCTGGACAAGGAGGAGGTCAGTCTAAAACACAAAACTGACTGAACATCAGGGACAATGTCTTACCTTTAAAATAACCTGATTCTTATTCCTAACTGTAGCTGAGGGAGTTCTCCAGGAGTTCCAGACCTCGGTACTAAATTGTGGGAATTCATCTACAAGTGGCAGCATCTGTACAGGACAGTTTACCCTGCAGCAGGTGAGTGATGAGAAACTTACCCAGAATGCTTTGCTGTGTTAGTATCAGTGTTTTTCTATCACAACATTCAAGCTGCTTAGCCTTGAACCTGTGATGTGGTCAGATTAGACCTGGAGGTTCAGCTCAGACCTATAGACCAGCAGGGGGCGATGTAGGGTCCAGAGCACAAAGTTTCATCTGAACAAAACAAAAAACTTCTGGAGCAATCTCTGTTGGACAGATGAGACCAAAAAGGGGATATTTACCCATAATGCACAGCAACATGTTATGAGAAAACCAAACTCAGCCTGTCAACACAACTAAGATCTATCTGAGATTAATACAGTATTTTTGATTGATTTTATATTGACTGATATTTTGGGCTTGTTCTGGAGGAGTCCACTGTGGACTCCTCTGGGTACCAAAGTGTTTTAGAGTTAGATATGACATCCTCTGTCTGATCCTAACTGGGTCACCGCAGCAGATCTACTCCAAAATGACTGAACAATAAATGAATCAAAGTTCTGTAATGGTCCAGTCAAAGTCCAGACCTGAAACAAATCAAAACCAGAAACAATCAGGTGATCCGGAAAATGTTTGACAAGTTGCTGCTGCTGAAGGAGTTTCTGCTGCATCATCTTGGAAATGTAGTTTTTGATGCACTGTTTTATTTTGATAATTTTTGTTAAATAGTGTGTATTATTTCACGTTATTCATTTTAGACATAGAGAACGAGTACATTTTTTCTTCTATTCTGACAAGTAAAACTCTTTTTTTTTTCTTTATCACATGAGAACATATCATCACTGCAGTCCCAGTTTTGCACCTGATGATGATGTTTGATGAAATATTTCCATCTGTTTGTTCAGGGGGATTTAGGAGGTCCACTCATGTGTAAACAGAGCGGCTCCTGGTTCCAGGCAGCTGTGTTACCATCAGGGAACAACTCCAGCAGCACAAAAGCTGCTGTGATGGTCTTCACAAAGCTGAGCACCTTTGACAGCTTTCTGAGTAAGATTTTGGGGACGTTCTTGTCTCCACCACCTAATGCAACCACCTCCAGTGGGCACGCCCACACTCACTGCCCCATCTTCCTCTGCCTTCATATCCTCATCCTCGCCCTGTCCCTCCAACTCTTCTCATAGAGGCGTCCTGTTTGCTTCACTTACAGGATGAAATGCAAAAGAAAAATCTTGTAATTTTTCTCTTTTACAAAGTGGTGACCCATGAAGTATTTATTAGTTTGTTGTCAGTGGTTGAATCAGGTATTTGATTGTTTTTTTTCCTCTACAATCTGATTGTTGATGTAGAATTCTTAATCCTGTTCTAATTTCTTTATATTTTCTTTCCAAAGAGCCAGATGTCTTGTAGTGATTTACAGTGGTCTTCATCAATAATTCTCCAGGCTTTCTGAAAGTCTCTATATTATCACCAGTCGTGTTTAGACTGGAGTTAAATCATCTGTCTCTGATACTTCCATGTCATTAAGTATCTACCTGAAAAAATGTTCTATCAAAGGGAACAAACACAAGCTGCACCATGTGATCATTCATTGTTGTTGTCAGTCTACAGTTGAATCAATGTGAATCATTTAATGACTTCATCTGTTGCACTTTAATATTACAAAAAGCTTCACATGTATTGATCAGTTGTTTACATTAAACTCTACAAGTGTAGGAAATGCACTGATAATGTGTTGACTAATACTCCTGTGCTGCTGTATTTACTAATAAACAGCTGAAACACCATGATGAATGTTGATGTTCAGATAACAACCAGTACGGCTGAACAGGTGGAGCTCAGGATCATCCATCTACCACGTAGACTCCCTCACCTCCAAAAATATTAGATGTTTTTTCTTTTAAGTTAATTGTTTAGCGGCAAAATAGTTCATTTTTCTGTGAAGAAAATAGTTTAGATAAATATTACTTGATCTGTTTGTGGTGTTGATAGAGCTCTTGAACCAGGTTTCAGAAAAATGTCCTTATTTATATTCAGCTGCCAGCATCAGATCAATTCTCAGATAAATAAATCAGTAAAACAACCAGCATTGACATCTGAAATGTTCTATCAAAGGGAACATCTCAACATTAAATAAAGAAAAACCCAAAAAACTTCCTGTAATGGTGTAATGTTCTTTCATTTTATATCTAAAAACTTAAAGAGAATTATTTCACACAACATTTTTTAATCTAACATCAATTAAGCACGAAAAACTTTTTAAATAAGAACACAAAGATGCATCAATATAGGACTAGACTGGGAAACTTTGCAGCAAATCTTAAAAACAAAATTAAGTGAAAGTTGTGTAAAAATCACCTGACAGCAGATATGTGTCCGAGTTCAAAAATATCATCAGTGAGGTTGAAAATGGAGCTTCTCTGTGTAAAATCACCAAAAATATGTATGTTTAATACAACTAGAGCCATTAGAGTTTAAATCTGTTAAAGCTTCCAGGTAAAATTCTGAGGATTAAGGATACTTATGTCATTTATAATCAGGAGAATCACACAAACAAATACAACACTTCATGTTGTGTTTTAGCTGGGTTTTTTTTCTAGAGGGTCTCCTGAAATCCTCCAGTCCACTGGTGGCTCAACCATCGACCATATTCATCTAATATGAACAAAAAGAGGGGATTTGTGTTTGATTATTTTTCTGTTGTGTCAGTGCATCAGGGTAATAAATGAAAACCTGATGAGTCAGCTTTACTATGAGGTAGAATTGAGGAAACCCCAATTAAAGGTGTCATAAACTCCTTCAATATTCACCTGTTATTTCACTAGACCACCAACAGAGGGCGCTGTTTCCCCATTTTAGATGAATCCAAATAAAAAGTAATGACATATGGAATTTAAATACAATAATAAACCTGATTCATAAGCAGCTAATAGACATATTGCCTGAGGCAGACTGTGACCACCACTAATGAACTCATTAATGACATCTAAAGAAACATTTAGGGATGATTTTCCATTGATTAAAAAAGACAATTCAGCCTTTAACCCAGGTGAGACATTAATGTGTGTAACTGCACTCAACCCAGAGACAGAAAAATTCAATAAAACTTTACTATGGATGACAAAAGGAGTTACAAAACTGTAAAAAGTGAGTAAAATTAAATGAGTTTATCAGAAAGTGACGTACCTGCTGTGAGGAGGGGACAGGTGAGGTGCTGGGCGTGTTGTTAGACAGGTGGCAGAGTAACAGACAAAAGTGTGTTTAAATATAACAGGGAGAGACGATTTATCCCTGAGCTGGTCAGGTGACGCTGACTTACAGTTATGGCTTTCTACAAGGTGATCTGTGTGGCGACGCTGCTGCTGCTGACTCTCCTGACTAAAGGTAAGAATCACCTGGGTCTGATTCAGAACTCAGTTCAATCAAATCAAAATATTTACTTATTTTATTAAGATTAATTATTTTAAAAAAACAAAAAACAAATGAACTCTTGGTGACAAAAAACTTAATTTCTTCAGTCTATAAGATTTAAAAAAAAAGCTAAGTTAATGACATTTATTTTGCTTAAATCTGATTAAAAGTACATGCAGGAGCTTTTTGCTGTTAAGCATGGATCACTGGTTTCCATCGTCACAAATCAGAGATGTTTAAAGGATGTCTCAGCATAAAAAGCCACTCCTAGCTTCTGACTTAACAAGTGTTCTGAGAACAGAATAAATAGTGATGTAGTGAGAGAGGAGGGTGACCTCAGACTAAATGAACCTGTTTTTCTGCTGGATAATTGAGAGGAAAAACCCAGGCAGAACCAGACATTATTTTAATGTTTGAGTAAACCGATTTAGAGCCAATGCTGGGTGTTTAGATTTCTGAACTCTAATGTGTAATTAAACTAAATGCTATTTATATAATAGTTAATTCTATAAGCTACAAACCCTTTGTCACGGGAACATTCCTGATTACGTTTGTCAGTCAGAGTTTTAATAAAGTAGAATGAGTTTTACTACTGTTGATGTTCATTGTGGGAAATAGAGAAACTTTCATTCTACAGGTTTTATGAAACAGAACAAAAATTAAAAAAAAAATCTCATCAACAAATCTCAGATAAACAACAACACAAAACATTGGTAATATTCAGTTATCAACCAAACCACAATAGACAAACAATAAAAATGAGTCAGTCCTTGCAAAATGCCAAGAAGGAAAGTCTTAAAAAATACCTCAAAGAAGAAACTGCTGCCCATCATTCTGGGAAGGGTCAAAGGTCCTTTTCAAAATGTTCAGAGTTCATCAATCTAAAGAGAGAAATATTATTTATAGGTAGAAAACATTTAAAACAGCTGCCAATCTTCTCAGGAGTGGACGTCCCTGCAAATTCACCACAAGGGTCAATCTTTTAAAAAATGACAAATGAATCCCAAAATAGCTTCATCTCGGCCTCTACAGGCTACAGGTAGCAGGCTAAAGGTCAAGGCCCAGCATCTGAACAAACCTCAACACTTCTAAGACTGAGACTAAAGTAGAAATGTTTACCCATAATGCACAGCAGCAACTTTGAAAAACCAGCAAACACAGCATGTCAGCTAAATCAGCTGATACCAGCTGTCAGCATGGTGGTGGAGGGTTGATGGTTTGGGTTTGTTCTGCAGCCACAGGACTCATCGAGTCTACCATGAAGTCCTCTATAGACCAAAGTATTTTAGAGTCCATCTGGACCAAACTGGGTCATAAAACACAAACAGAGCAGCAGATCTACAACAAAACCACTGAAGAAGAAAAGAATCAGGATTCTGCAGCGGTCCAGTCAAAGCCTAGACCAGAACCTTACTGAAATACCGTGGTGGGACCTCAGGAGAGATGAATACCTGCAAATCTTAATGAACAGAATCAATGTTGTAGAGAAGAGTGGACCAGATTTCCCCCAGAACCACGAGAGACTGACCAGGCAGACGCTCACTGGTGGTTTAGTTTTTATTAAATAACTAACGACATGGTGTCATGTTGTTTATCTAAGGTTGTACCACCTTTTAAGTCCTCTGTAAGGACACAACTATTTTCATTTTGTCCTGAAACCTAAAACATAAGAAATAAATCGTCGGTGCTGAGGCGTCTGCAGGTAGAAGGTGTGATCAGGGTACACAGCAAAATCACCAGTGTTGTATCAACACCACCAGTGTTTAAATCAACACTGAGAGTGACTATTTGAGTCCACTGGACCCAACTAGTCACTCTCAGTGTTGAGTGTACACTGGTGATTTTGCTGTGTAGAAGTGCTGACTCGTGTTAGATGAAATCAGTGGACACGATGTAGAAATGTAAAATGTTAGCAAACTGTTCTAAATGTGTTCACTGAGGCGAAGCAGCAAAACCAGTTTGATGCGATGGCCGTGTGAACCTGTTGGGTCAGTCCTGTGAAAGAGCATGAAGGTTGGTGGAAAGAAAAATAAAAGCTCATTTTAAACAGCCTATGTTGGTTTTATTGTTTTGTTCACAGATGTGATAACATTCGTCTGTTTCCATCTGTCCACTGTGGCATCAGTGAGCATCAGTCACGGCCATGTACCGTCCACGGACCTCTTTTATCCATGCAATGTCAAATAAATAATAAACTCAGAGGGGAAAATATCAACTTCTTCTGGAAGAAAGTTTTCACTACAGCCAGTTCCATCCTTCTTGCAAAGTTCACCACAAACTGTCCTTCTGCTTCCTGTCCTGGACCTAACCTGTCCATCACTTCCTCACTGACATGTCCATTAAAGTCTGACCCAATCACTACTCCTTCATCCATGGGGATCCTCTGCATCACTTTATGTAACTCACAACAGAATTGATCCTTGTCCTCCAACTCACATCATACCTGTGGGGCGTAACCACTAACACTGAACATCACCTTCAATCATCAGACTCATCACTCTGATGTGCTTTTCACTGGAAGAACATTCCTGCTTTAAATCACTGTGCAGTCATCATGTTGAGTTGAGTCCCACACTGATCTTTGAGCCAAATCTGCGTTGGTTACAGTCAGGTGATCAGCTGGAGATTTACATCTAATAACCACTTTAAGGGGATGATGAAGTTTTAATTTTGTCTCCACTAAAAACAGTGTCAAAGTTTAAAAACACAAACTAAAAAGGTATTTACGTTTGTTTTTTAATATCTTTTTACAACTTCTTTTTCAGAGTCTGATTCTCAGCTTTCTGGTAAGAAAGTTTTCATGTTTCATCTCACATTTACTTAAAAACTGTATAGTCATTATATTTTCTTTCAAATGATTTAAAAGAAAAAAAGCAGGATAAATGATTAAATGAAGTTTAAGATCAGTCAGCAGGTCCTGGGAGTGTTTTAATGTCCATCTGTCCTCAGTTTGTGGACAACCTCAACTCAACAATAAGATTGTTGGAGGACAGACGGCCTCTGCAGGCAGCTGGCCCTGGCAGGTCAGTCTGCAGACCACCTATCATTTCTGTGGAGGATCGCTGATCAACAGTCAGTGGGTGCTGACTGCTGCTCACTGCATGCCAAGGTGAGTATAGAGAGACGATTTGATCAATCATTCACATGCTCATGGGTAATCTGAGGTAATCAAGTCTAACAGCAGCTCTGGTAAAGACATGTTACCTCTAGAGGGCTAGATGTGGACCATCATGAAGGAGACAGACTGAAGGAGCTGAAACAAGTGACCCGACATAATCCTCACAAACATTCAGCCGTGATACTCTGTGTTGTGAATGACTCTCAGTTACAACAACTGAGTTATAGCTACTTTTGTGTTGTGAGTTCAGTTAGCTGTGGAGGCCATCTTGAATCAGATTGACTCCTAAAGGTCATCAGTTGTAAATGTGCATCCAGTGACTAGTTTCTGAGAGGTTCATCAAAATCTTTTCAGTAATTTGTGAGATATTTTGCTGACATCCACACAAGCACGAAGGGAAAAACATCACCGCCTGCATTTTGTCTTGCAGAAACTGTAAAAAAAAAAAAAAAAACTGTTACAAGCCTGAGTGAAAGCTCTAAAGTCTGAACCAGATAAGTTTGTAAAAAGTTCTGTTTTCTGTCTCTACAACAGTTTCAATGGCAACCCAGCTGGTCTTTTTGTGTATCTGGGTTATCAGGCCCTGCAGGGAACCAACCCATACGGGACGTCTCGAACAGTTTCACAGATAATTGTTCATCCAAGCTACAACTCTTTACCTAACGACAACGACATCGCCCTCCTGAAACTGACCTCACCTGTGAATTTCACCAACTACATCTCACCTGTGTGCCTGGCAGCTTCAGGCAGCACCTTCTACAGCGGAGTTAACTCCTGGGTCACCGGCTGGGGCGACACTGGGAGTGGAGGTGGGTTAAAAAGTCATTCAGACCAAAGGAACTGAGGCAAAGATTTCCTGAGAATTGCAGAGGAATTTTTTTTTTCTAAAAATAGTTTTGGTGAACAGATACTGGTTAACAAATCAGTGCAGGTAATACGTTTATTTTCATCTGTACTTTTTCAGTTTCTGTTATCCTCATCCATAGAAAAACAATCAAACCATGAAGCTTGATTACCATGGTGACCATAACGACCCACTGATGTTTAATATTTATCAATGAGCCTCTGACAACGTTAACATTTTTGTTGCACTTTTTTACAGTTTATACATTAAAAGTGGAGAAAGTTTTATAAGACGTTCCCTCTGTGTCTCCTTAGTGTCTCTTCCTGCTCCTCAAAACCTGATGGAGGTTGAGGTGCCAGTTGTGGGAAACCGACAGTGTAACTGTGACTACGGAGTGAACACCATCACTAACAACATGATCTGTGCCGGGTTAAGTCAAGGAGGGAAGGACTCCTGTCAGGTGATCACCTTTACCTGTGTTAATCAGAGTTTAACTTCCAGTAAAGATTCCTGCTCTGAACCAAATGCTTCTGGTCTTAAAGGGAGACTCAGGAGGTCCACTGGTGAGCAAACAGGGAAACGTCTGGATTCAGGAGGGAATTGTGAGTTTTGGAGAAGGCTGTGCCCAGGCAAACTTCCCAGGAGTCTACACCAGAGTGTCCCAGTACCAGGGCTGGATCAACAGTCAGATCTCCAGCAACCAGCCGGGCTTCGTCACCTACACGTCCACCGGGACCGACAGTGACCTTGGTGTCTCCTGTCCAGGCCTGCCGCCGATTACTACCACCGTGCCAACCACTACTGTACCCCGTAATTCTTCCACCACTCATTTACTGTCATCCTTCCTCCTCAAGACGAAATATTTTAAAGTCAAAGAAATGAGATTTGTATTCATAAGACTTGACTCACTGCTTTTGGATTCATACTCACATAAAAATGATCCTAAACTGCATGAATTCTGTATTTGACATCCAATTTTTGGGTACAAAAATTGAATTGACAGAGTGTGAATACAAGTTTTAGATTCCTGCACACATCTGTTTGACAGGTCCCTTTCACCATACTCATGTTGAAATGACTACATGGCATGTCTAGATTTATGAAAAAAACTTTGTAGTCAGAATAAATATGCTAAATTTATTATCTGAATGTTTCCTTGAAGCTTTTTGATGTTTACACACATCATCCATTTCTAAAATAATACTATAAGTATAATATTATATAATAACTTTCCCCAAAAATCATCTTGAATTTGAATAAAGGATTGAGTTAACTGCAAGGATTTGGACAAATATGAAAACGTTCCATGAAATGTTTCTTCTGTTAATCTTCCAGCAGTGTTCTGCGGACAAGCCCCGCTGAATTCTGGTATTTCAGGAGCAAGTTCTTTAGCAACAGATGGTTTGTGGCCATGGATGGCGAGTCTGCAGCAGAATGGACAGCATGTGTGTGGTGGGACGCTGGTGGCCAAAAACTTTGTTCTGAGCAATGCAAACTGCTTCTCAAGGTGAGCCACAGCAGAGGCAGATGAGTAAATATTGATGGTTAAGTTATGAATGATGCCATTGAATTATTGTTAAACTGTTAAAAGCTGGACTCTAAAATCTAAAGAGTCTTGATTGGTTTAATCTCGTCTCCCTCAGCTCCTCTAGTGCGTCTCAGTGGACGGTCGTGTTGGGTCGTCTGAAGCAGAATGGATCAAACCCCAACGAGGCGTCTTTTCACGTGTCAAGTATCACTCTGAGCAACCTGACAGGGTCCAACATCGCTTTGCTGCAGCTGTCCACTCAACCCACCCTGAACAACTACATCCAACCCATCTGTCTGGACACTGGGCTGACCTTCTCTGAGGGATCCACATGCTGGGCTGCTGGATGGAGCTCTGGACAAGGAGGTCAGTCTAAAACACAAAACTGACTGAACATCAGGGACAATGTCTTACCTTTAAAATAACCTGATTCTTATTCCTAACTGTAGCTGAGGGAGTTCTCCAGGAGTTCCAGACCTCGGTACTAAATTGTGGGAATTCATCTACAAGTGGCAGCATCTGTACAGGACAGTTTACCCTGCAGCAGGTGAGTGATGAGAAACTTACCCAGAATGCTTTGCTGTGTTAGTATCAGTGTTTTTCTATCACAACATTCAAGCTGCTTAGCCTTGAACCTGTGATGTGGTCAGATTAGACCTGGAGGTTCAGCTCAGACCTATAGACCAGCAGGGGGCGATGTAGGGTCCAGAGCACAAAGTTTCATCTGAACAAAACAAAAAACTTCTGGAGCAATCTCAGTTGGACAGATGAGACCAAAGGGGGGATGTTTACCCATAATGCACAGCAGCATGTTTGGGGAAAACCCAACACAAACCACTGATCCCAGCTGTCAGTACGGTGGTGGAGGACTGATAGTTTGGACTGGCTCTGCAGCTACAGGATTCTGTACAGGAAAATATTGCCACTGCAGTCCCTGTTTTGCACCTGATGATGATGTTTGACGAAATATTTCCATCTGTTTGTTCAGGGGGATGCAGGAGGTCCACTTATGTGTAAACAGGGAGGCTCCTGGTTCCAGGCAGCTGTGTTACCATCTGGGAACAACTCCAGCAGAACAAGCCGAGCTGCTGTGATGACCTTTACAAAGCTGAGCACCTTTGACAACTTTCTGACTAAGACCTTGGGGACGTTCTTGTCTGCAAACAACACAACCAATGTTACCAATGTTACCACCACTGCTGCCACCAACACCACCTCCTTCACCACCATCGTCGCCATCAACGCTACCAATGTCACCATGCCATCCACCTCCTCCAGCGGGCACACCCACACTCACTGCCCCATCTTCCTCTGCCTCCATCTCCTCATCCTCGCCCTGTCCCTCCAACTCTTCTCATAGAGACGTCCTGATTGCTTCACTTATGAAATGCAAAAGAACAAACTTTAATTCTGTTCTAATTTCTTTATATTTTTCAAAGAGCCAGATGTCTTGTAGTGGTTTACAGTGGTCTTCATCAGTAATTCTTCAGGCTTTCTGAAAGTCGTAAGTTTTTCTTTGGACTTGCTGTTTTTTCACTCATTTGATGAGTTCAGTGGGACATTAGTTTGGTTATAAAACAGATTCTATATGATTATCAGTCGGGTTTAAAGGAATACATTTTAGACTGATGTTAAATCATTTGTCTCTGATAATTTCGTGTCATTAAGTTTCTACCTGAAAAACTATTTTATCAGAGATCAAACAAGCTGTGACCTGTGATCATTCATTGTTGTTGTCAGTCTACAGTTGAATCATTTAATGACTTCATCTGTTGCACTTTAATATTATGTTACGTTTCACATGTATTTATCCACAAACGCTATAAATGAAGGAAATGCACTGACAATGTGTTGACTAATACTCCTGTGCTGCTGTATTTACTAATAAACAGCTGAAACACCATGATGAATGTTGATGTTCAGATAACAACCAGTAAAGGCTGAACAGGTGGAGCTCAGGATCATCAGTGACAAAGATTCTCCAGCAGAGGGCGCTATGATCCAGGTCAGAGCTTTATGTGCTGCTGTTCAGGTTTTAAGATGTGTTTCAACTTGCTGCTACAAACAAACTCATTATAAACTGGTTTGGTTTCTATGAAGTAAAAGAATCTGACCTGGATCACCCTGTGGTTTCTCAGCATTTCTGTCGTTTATTCCTGAACAAGTCTCCCTACATTATAACAAAAACCACATCCAACATCTGGACCCTTTCCTCACTCTAAAGTACATTTAAAGGGCTATTACAACCTGTTAATGCTGGTTTTATATTTCATAACACTGTAACTAATCTGCCTTAAAGAACAACGTCCATGCATCATCTTACCTCTAAACTGGACTTCTAAAAAAGCTGCTCTGCTATAAAAAGATGAAAATGTGTCTTTTGATCCTCCTGAGTTGCAGTAATCCTAACATTTAAAACACTAGTTTTAGAATTAAAAATATTTGGACTCCATAACCTACACAAACTCAGCAGCAGCTGCAAACCTGCACTACAGGCCAGAGAGACAGAATCCCACTTTGTTCAGACGCCTAACCTGCATGGTTTCATGTGAGCACCAATGTAGCAAAATTCTAATCAAATATAAACAAACCCCTGTCTTTTGTAAGAAACTTTTTACTCTGTCAAAAGACTTCGATTCATTCAAAAAGCACATCAAACTGTTGTATCCTGCCTTAGAATTTCCTTTAAAGCATGTGTGCACAAATCAGTGCTGTTTACTTTGAAAAAAAAAACTAGTTGTTATTGTGTACTCTCTCTAAAATAATATGTTCAAATACTTTAGAAAGTACACTTACGAGAGCAGTTGTTATAATTGTCTGTGCTGGAAACCTTTCACCACTGGCACTAAGCTAACATCAGATCAGCTAATAAACCACGGGTTAGAAATCCAGTAGATCCAGTAGATAGTACACAGAGAGTAACAAACATTCTTCCACTTTAGATGTTCTGTTGACCTCTGGTCAGGGCCTCAGGCTTTATTTCAGTTTCTGCAACTTGCACTTCATCATGACAAATAATCACCAACTTCACCAACACTACACTCTTCACACAATAAAAAACTTTACAATAACTTGCACTCTTTAAAAATAAAATTAGAATGATCAGGGCTAGTTTTTTTTACCTCATCAACTCCCTATTCTTCCATCCATCCACCTCCTTCCAGATCGTGGTCCTTGCTAATTTTCAGGACATCTGTCTTATTCAGAAAAACATTTAAATAACTTTACAGTACAGTCTTAGTTTTGTTGAACTTTCTGTAGATTTTGACACTGTTGATCACAGCACCTTAATGACCAGACTTGGGGATCTCTGGAACTGTTTTAGACTGAAGTTTCAGTGTCCATATAAACCATATCATAGACCCTACTGATCTGTGTTGTGGAGTACCCCAAGGCTCTGTTTTTAGTCCACTCCTGTTTTTATTATATATTATTATAAGTGAGAGGAATAAATTGGTTCATCAGAAAGTGACGTACCTGCCGTGAGGAGGGACAGATGAGGTGCTGGGCGTGTTGTTGGACAGGTGAGGTGTGTTTAAATGTGACAAGAAGAGACGATTTATCCCTGAGCTGGTCAGGTGAAGCTGACTTACAGTTATGGCTTTCTACAAGGTGATCTGTGTGGCGACGCTGCTGCTGCTGCTGACTCTCCTGACTAAAGGTAAGAATCACCTGATTCAGAACCCAGTTCAGACTCATGGATAAAGAAAAACTAGATTAGTCCTAATGAGTTACTTAATTTAATAAGAATAATTGTGTTGTGAAAAAAATGATTATTAAAATAAGAACTCTTGATGACAAATGAAAACTCAGAATGAAACATTTTTCAGACTTAAAAAAATCTGAATTACTAAAGATTTATTTTCTGCCTAAATCAGTTTTGAGCTGTTAAACAACTGAGTTGGATCACAGGTTTCATCATCACAGATCAGAGGCGTTTAGAGGATGTCTCTGCATAAATAAAGTCCTGGCTGGCTCGCCATTATGCAGCCACAAAACTAACGAGTTTTAATCGCTACCCTTTTATTATTATTTAACAGGTGAGTCGATTGAGAACCCATTCTCATTTATAACAATGACCTGGCCAGGAGGCAGCAGCAATAGTGGACGAGTTTATGACTTAACTAATGTTAGTTTTCCGAGATGCCCTACTTGGGATGCTGCCCCCAAGCATGCTACTAAATCTCTGTTTCTGCTGGAAAAACCCAGGCAGAACCAAAGATCCATTTAATGTTTGAGGAAACTGATTCAGAGCTCTGAACTCTGAATACAATGTGTAATTAGACTAAAGGCTATAAAGATAATAGTCAGTAATTAAAAAGCATCAAACACTTTGTCACGGAAACATTCCTGATCATGTTTATCATTCAGAGCTCTAATTAGGCAGAACTAGTTTTACTACTGTTAATGTTCAGTGTGGAAAATAGAGAAACTTTCATTCAGGTATTATGAAACAGAACAAAAACTAAAAACAAGCTCATTCTCAACAAATCTCAGATGAACAACACAAAAAGGTGGTGGAGGGTTGATGGTTTGGGTTTGTTCTGCAGCCACTGACTCATCAAGTCTACCATGAAGTCCTCTATAGACCAAAGTATTCTAGAGTCCATCTGTCTGACAGCTGAAGTCTGGACCAAACTGGGTCATAAAACACAAACAGAGCAGCAGATCTACAACAAAACCACTGAAGAAGAAAAGAATCAGGATTCTGCAGCGGTCCAGACAAAGTCTAGACCAGAACCTTACTGAAATACCGTGGCTGGACCTCAGGATAGATGAATGTCTGCAAATGAACAGAATCAAGAGAAGAGTGGACCAGAATTCCCCCAGAGCCACGAGAGACTGACCAGGCAGACGCTCACTGGTATATTTGGTTTAGTTTTTATTAAGGACACAATTATTTTCATTTTGTCCTGAAACCTAAAACATTAGAAATGAATCGTTGGCGCTGAGGCGTCTGCAGGCAGAAGGTGTGATCAGGCTAATAGTGCTGATTTATCTTAGATGAAATCAGTGAGGAATTAAATGTCTTGCGGACACGATGAAGAAATGCACAGTTTTAACAAACTCTTCTGAACTTTTTTCACTGAGGTGAAGCATAAACCAGTTTGATGGGATGGCTGTGTGAACCTGTTGGGTCAGCATTGATGGGAAGAATGATAAATGCTCATAATAAAAAGCTCGGTTAATTATTGTGATAATATCCATCCTCAAACTACAAAAAAAAAGCAACCAAAAACTTTCATCTCAACATGATCTGCTTCACCTCTGACCCATCGTTTCTGCTGCTTGTTAGAAAATCAGTTTGAGTTCTTGTCCTTCACTCAGGTTTCCTCTGGGTTTCTGCTTTTTAGATCACTGAGCAGTCATCATGTTGAGCTGACTTCCTATTATAGCCATTTTGGTCACACGATCCTTTATAGGGGGTTCAAAGCTCGACAGGGAGGCTCGCCATCAGTTAGACACAAAGCTGGAACTTCACTTTTCCACTCTTCAAAGGAAAGAAAGAAAGATAAAGAATGAAGATGTGACCAAATAGGTTGTTTCCAACAGAAGAAGTCAAAACATTAGAAGTGCTTATTCAACAATTCCTTTATCCACTTATTAAAATCATCCGTTAGTGATGTTAACCTACCTTCAATAAACTCAGTAGCCTACACCACTTCTGGTTAGTTCCAAAATAAAGTTTCAATTTTTCTAAATAAAATCTTTACAGATATAAAAGGAAAAAAGAAAAAACAACCAGAAATTAACACAACTCGTTATTAAACTCCCTCTCAGGCAGGTTACACAAATTATAACGTTTTTTCTACTATTTGTCAGCATGTATGGTAAATGTGTTATAGTTAGTACATAAAACGGAGTTAAAGCCAGATGTAGACTGGTTAAGGTTGAGCTGAGTTTACATCTAATAAAGACTTTAAGGGTTACATTAAATTCTGTCTAGAGTTATTAAAAGCTGATGACGTTTTTATGTTGTCTAAAGCAAACAAAAAAGATATTTATGTTTGTCATTTTATAACTTTTTTTTGTTCTTTTTGTCAGAGTCTGATTCTCAGCTTTCTGGTAAGAACATTTTCATATTTTATTTCAGATTACTTTAAGAATTTTATAGCAGTGATATTTTCTGTTAAATGACTTTTTTTGTTAATATGAAATAAAGCCAGTTAGCAGCTGTTACTTCTTGCTAGGACCAGTCAGCAGGTCCTGGGAGTGTTTTAATGTCCATCTCTCCTCAGTTTGTGGACAACCTCAACTCAACACTAAGATTGTTGGAGGACAGGCGGCCTCTGCAGGCAGCTGGCCCTGGCAGGTCAGTCTGCAGACCTCCTATCATTTCTGTGGAGGATCGCTGATCAACAATGAGTGGGTGCTGACTGCTGCTCACTGCATGCCAAGGTGAGCATAGAGGGATGAACTGGTCAAACACACACTGAGCACAACAAGCTGACCCCGATATAATCCTCACAAACATACAGCATTGTGTTGTGAATGACTCTCAGCTACGAGTTAGTGTTCAGTTAGCTGTGGAGGCCATATTGAATGCCTGCATTTTGTCTTTCAGCAGCTGTAAAGAGCCTGAGTGAAAGCTCTAAAAAGTGAACCAGACAAGTTTCTAAAAAGTTCTGTTTTCTGTCTCTGCAACAGTTTCAAAGGCAACCCAGCTGGTCTTTTTGTGCATCTGGGTTATCAGGCCCTGCAGGGAAACAACCCATATGGGACGTCTCGAGCAGTTTCACAGATAATTGTTCATCCAAGATACAACGTTACACCTAACGACAACGACATCGCCCTCCT
Source organism: Callopanchax toddi (assembly GCA_006937965.1). Classification (NCBI taxonomy): domain Eukaryota; kingdom Metazoa; phylum Chordata; class Actinopteri; order Cyprinodontiformes; family Nothobranchiidae; genus Callopanchax; species Callopanchax toddi. The sequence goes on from SSNR01000005.1 coordinate 2,880,999, forward strand.
GAAACTGACCTCACCTGTGAATTTCACCTCCTACATCTCACCTGTGTGCCTAGCAGCTTCAGGCAGCACCTTCTACAGCGGAGTTAACTCCTGGGTCACCGGCTGGGGCAGCATTGGGTTTAATGGTGAGTGGAAAAGGACCAAAGGAACTGAGACAAAGTTTTGATAACGTTAACTCTTTTCAGTTGACGGTTCTGTTACAGTTTCAATCCACTTAGTCTCTAATGTCTGTAGGACTTCTCCCAGATTGCACATATACACATTTCAAAAAGTCACCAAGAGTTCAAACCCTTCTATCATTTTTGCACAGTCAGGGATGGTTTGTTTGAGACATAATTTCTCATCTTGTGTCTGCGTGAATCATGAAGAGCATTGTCCTGGGCTGAGAGTGGTTACCATGGTGACCATAATGAGCCACTGACAACAACATGAACAATTTTGTTGGTGTACAGTTATACATTAAAAAGCATTTATCACAGCATAGAACATTACAAAAGTAAACCCCAAGTGAACTTTACAGTAACTTGGTTAAAAAGGGTTTCCATTAAGTTCAGTTTGTTCTTCTCCATCAGAGGAAGTTTAAAAGACGTTCCCTCTGTGTCTCCTTAGTGTCTCTTCCTTATCCTCAAAACCTGATGGAGGTTGAGGTGCCAGTTGTGGGAAACCGACAGTGTAACTGTGACTACGGAGTGAACACCATCACTAACAACATGATCTGTGCCGGGTTAAGTCAAGGAGGGAAGGACTCCTGTCAGGTGATCACCTTTACCTGTGTTAATCAGAGTTTAACTTCCAGTAAAGATTCCTGCTCTGAACTAAATGCTTCTGGTCTTAAAGGGAGACTCAGGAGGTCCACTGGTGAGCAAACAGGGAAACGTCTGGATTCAGGAGGGAATTGTGAGTTTTGGATCAGGTTGTGCCCAGCCAAACATCCCAGGAGTCTACACCAGAGTGTCCCAGTACCAGGAGTGGATCAACAGCCAGATCTCCAGCAACCAGCCGGGCTTCGTCACCTACACGTCCACCGGGACCAACAGTGACCTCAGTGTCTGGTGTCCAGGCCTGCTGCTGATTACAACAGCAGCCACAACTACAACAACCACAACTGCTTCTGACACAACACTTACAACCTCCACAGCTACAACCACAATGCCTACAACTACAACAACCACAACATCTACAACTACAACAACCCCGTCACCTACAACAATCACAACAACTACAACACCTGCAACAACCACAACTACACCTACAACCTCCACAACTACAACAACACCTACAACAACCACAATAACACATACTACTACAACTACAACATCCACAACTCCTACAACCCTAAAAACACCTACAGCATCTACAACCACAACTCCTACAACAACAACAACCACTGTGCCAACAACAGCCATACCATGTAATTCTACTGAAATACTAAATACATGACTGTGGAGGAAAGATCCTGCCTTCACTGACAATAAAAAATGTAAAAAACAAGGAATTAAAAATATAAATAAATAAATATATTAGAACATACATTGTTGGTGAGGATTGAGCTGCAGCAGGAAGTCCATCCTCTGCTGGACTTTGGATATGAGGGAGCTGATGTTCACTTTAGGTCCTGACTGAGGGAGGTTCCCAGAAAAATTCTAAAGTTTCTAAAATTTCTTGTTTATCTTTTATATAAATGTTCCCAAAAAATCAGCTTGGAATTAAAAACAGATTGACTTAACTGCAGGGATTTGAACAAATATGAAAACATTCCATGAAATGTTTCTTCTGTTAATCTTCCAGCAGTGTTCTGCGGACAAGCCCTGCTGAATTCTGGTATTTCAGGAGCAAGTTCTTTAGCAACAGATGGTTTGTGGCCATGGATGGCGAGTCTGCAGCAGAATGGACAGCATGTGTGTGGTGGGACGCTGGTGGCCAAAAACTTTGTTCTGAGTGACGCAAGCTGCTTCTCAAGGTGAGCCACAGCAGAGGCAGATGAGTAAATATTGATGGTTAAGTTATGAGAGATGATCTCCCATTGAATTATTGTTAAGCTGTGAAAAGCTGGACTCTAAAATCTAAAGAGTCTTGATTGATTTAATCTCATCTCCCTCAGCTCCTCTAGTGTGTCTCAGTGGACGGTCGTGTTGGGTCGTCTGAAGCAGAATGGATCAAACCCCAACGAGGCGTCTTTTCACGTGTCAAGTATCACTCTGAGCAACCTGACAGGGTCCAACATCGCTTTGCTGCAGCTGTCCACTCAACCCACCCTGAACAACTACATCCAACCCATCTGTCTGGACACTGGGCTGACCTTCTCTGAGGGATCCACATGCTGGGCTGCTGGATGGAGCTCTGGACAAGGAGGAGGTCAGTCTAAAACACAAAACTGACTGAACATCAGGGACAATGTCTTACCTTTAAAATAACCTGATTCTTATTCCTAACTGTAGCTGAGGGAGTTCTCCAGGAGTTCCAGACCTCGGTACTAAATTGTGGGAATTCATCTACAAGTGGCAGCATCTGTACAGGACAGTTTACCCTGCAGCAGGTGAGTGATGAGAAACTTACCCAGAATGCTTTGTTGTATTAGTATCAGTGTTTTTCTATCACAGCATTCAAGCTGCTTAGCTTTGAACCTGTGATGTGGTCAGATTAGACCTGGAGGTTCAACTCAGACCTATAGACCAGCAGGGGGCGATGTAGGGTCCAGAGCACAAAGTTTCATCTGAACAAAACAAAAAACTTCTGGAGCAATCTCAGTTGGACAGATGAGACCAAAGGGGGGATGTTTACCCATAATGCACAGCAGCATGTTTGGGGAAAACCCAACACAAACCACTGATCCCAGCTGTCAGCACGGTGGTGGAGGACTGATAGTTTGGACTGGCTCTGCAGCTACAGGACTCACTGAGTCCTCCATGGACTCCTCTGGGTATCAAAGTATTTTAGAGTCTAATGTGAGACCATCTGTCTGATAGTAGAGGCTTGGTCCAAACTGGGTCACCGCAGCAGATCTACAACAAAACAACTGAAAAGAAAAATCAAAGTTCTGCAATGGTCCAGTCAAAGTCCAGACCTGAACCAAATCAAGAGCAGAAACGATCAGGTGATCCAGGAGATGCTTGTTTGTCTAAAGTTGTTTTGACCTCATTTTAAGATCTGAAGAACAAGTTGATTATTTCTTATATCCTAACTTTTCTTTTCTTTATCACATGAAAAAATAACAGTCCTGTTTTGCACCAGATGAGGATGTTTGATGAAATATTTCCATCTGTTTGCTCAGGGGGATGCAGGAGGTCCACTCATGTGTAAACAGGGCGGCTCCTGGTTCCAGGCAGCTGTGTTACCATCTGGGAGCAGCTCCAGCAGAACAAGACGAGCTGCTGTGATGACCTTTACAAAGCTGAGCACCTTTGACAACTTTCTGACTAAGACCTTGGGGACGTTCTTGTCTCCAGCAACTGCAACCAATGTTACCACCACTTCCCCCTCCAGCGGGCACACTCACACTCACTGCCCCATCTTCCTCTGCCTTCATCTACTCATCCTCGCCCTGTCCCTCCAACTCTTCTCATAGAGATGTCCTGATTGCTTCACTTACAGGATGAAATGGAAAAAAAATCAGAACAGACTCTAA
>SSNR01000005.1:2884633-2938338 GCA_006937965.1 Callopanchax toddi
GAGGAAAGATCCTGCCTTCACTGACAATAAAAAATGTAAAAAACAAGGAATTAAAAATATAAATAAATAAATATATTAGAACATACATTGTTGGTGAGGATTGAGCTGCAGCAGGAAGTCCATCCTCTGCTGGACTTTGGATATGAGGGAGCTGATGTTCACTTTAGGTCCTGACTGAGGGAGGTTCCCAGAAAAATTCTAAAGTTTCTAAAATTTCTTGTTTATCTTTTATATAAATGTTCCCAAAAAATCAGCTTGGAATTAAAAACAGATTGACTTAACTGCAGGGATTTGAACAAATATGAAAACATTCCATGAAATGTTTCTTCTGTTAATCTTCCAGCAGTGTTCTGCGGACAAGCCCTGCTGAATTCTGGTATTTCAGGAGCAAGTTCTTTAGCAACAGATGGTTTGTGGCCATGGATGGCGAGTCTGCAGCAGAATGGACAGCATGTGTGTGGTGGGACGCTGGTGGCCAAAAACTTTGTTCTGAGTGACGCAAGCTGCTTCTCAAGGTGAGCCACAGCAGAGGCAGATGAGTAAATATTGATGGTTAAGTTATGAGAGATGATCTCCCATTGAATTATTGTTAAGCTGTGAAAAGCTGGACTCTAAAATCTAAAGAGTCTTGATTGATTTAATCTCATCTCCCTCAGCTCCTCTAGTGTGTCTCAGTGGACGGTCGTGTTGGGTCGTCTGAAGCAGAATGGATCAAACCCCAACGAGGCGTCTTTTCACGTGTCAAGTATCACTCTGAGCAACCTGACAGGGTCCAACATCGCTTTGCTGCAGCTGTCCACTCAACCCACCCTGAACAACTACATCCAACCCATCTGTCTGGACACTGGGCTGACCTTCTCTGAGGGATCCACATGCTGGGCTGCTGGATGGAGCTCTGGACAAGGAGGAGGTCAGTCTAAAACACAAAACTGACTGAACATCAGGGACAATGTCTTACCTTTAAAATAACCTGATTCTTATTCCTAACTGTAGCTGAGGGAGTTCTCCAGGAGTTCCAGACCTCGGTACTAAATTGTGGGAATTCATCTACAAGTGGCAGCATCTGTACAGGACAGTTTACCCTGCAGCAGGTGAGTGATGAGAAACTTACCCAGAATGCTTTGTTGTATTAGTATCAGTGTTTTTCTATCACAGCATTCAAGCTGCTTAGCTTTGAACCTGTGATGTGGTCAGATTAGACCTGGAGGTTCAACTCAGACCTATAGACCAGCAGGGGGCGATGTAGGGTCCAGAGCACAAAGTTTCATCTGAACAAAACAAAAAACTTCTGGAGCAATCTCAGTTGGACAGATGAGACCAAAGGGGGGATGTTTACCCATAATGCACAGCAGCATGTTTGGGGAAAACCCAACACAAACCACTGATCCCAGCTGTCAGCACGGTGGTGGAGGACTGATAGTTTGGACTGGCTCTGCAGCTACAGGACTCACTGAGTCCTCCATGGACTCCTCTGGGTATCAAAGTATTTTAGAGTCTAATGTGAGACCATCTGTCTGATAGTAGAGGCTTGGTCCAAACTGGGTCACCGCAGCAGATCTACAACAAAACAACTGAAAAGAAAAATCAAAGTTCTGCAATGGTCCAGTCAAAGTCCAGACCTGAACCAAATCAAGAGCAGAAACGATCAGGTGATCCAGGAGATGCTTGTTTGTCTAAAGTTGTTTTGACCTCATTTTAAGATCTGAAGAACAAGTTGATTATTTCTTATATCCTAACTTTTCTTTTCTTTATCACATGAAAAAATAACAGTCCTGTTTTGCACCAGATGAGGATGTTTGATGAAATATTTCCATCTGTTTGCTCAGGGGGATGCAGGAGGTCCACTCATGTGTAAACAGGGCGGCTCCTGGTTCCAGGCAGCTGTGTTACCATCTGGGAGCAGCTCCAGCAGAACAAGACGAGCTGCTGTGATGACCTTTACAAAGCTGAGCACCTTTGACAACTTTCTGACTAAGACCTTGGGGACGTTCTTGTCTCCAGCAACTGCAACCAATGTTACCACCACTTCCCCCTCCAGCGGGCACACTCACACTCACTGCCCCATCTTCCTCTGCCTTCATCTACTCATCCTCGCCCTGTCCCTCCAACTCTTCTCATAGAGATGTCCTGATTGCTTCACTTACAGGATGAAATGGAAAAAAAATCAGAACAGACTCTAAATTTTACTCTTTACTCCTTTTACAAACTTGTAACTCATCATGTCTTTAATAGTTTGTCCTCAGTGGTTGAATCATGCATTCTGAGCTCTTTAATTGAGTTCTTCATAGTTTGATTGCTGATGTAAAATTTTTAATCCTGTTCTAATATCTTTATATTTTCATTCCAATGAGCCAGATGTCTTGTAGTGATTTTGATCTTCATCAATAATTCTCCAGGCTTTCTGAGAGTCTCTTTCTTTTGGCTGCTTTTTTAAACTCATATGATGAGTATAATGGGACATTGCTTTTGGTTATAAAACAGATTTTATTATCAGTCTGATTTAAAGATGTATATTTTACACAGGGATGCTCAATACGTTGATTGTGATGACCGGTTGATCGTGGACGCCTTGCTGGAGGATCGCAGGACAGTTCCTCCAGTCCACCCCTCTGAGAAACGAGTAACAGCAGCACTTTAATATTATCAAAAACTTCAAGTGTATTGATTTACATTAAACTTTAAACTACCCTGACAATGTGTTGACTGTAATACTCCTGTGGTTACTGTGTACCCAGGGCCCACTGCAAGGAGGGCCCTCAAGAAGCTTGGAATTAAAACATTTTTAAAGTGTTTTTTTTTTTTCATTTTTAATTATTTTATCATAAAGAATTTGTCCTAACTGCTTCCTACATCAAGGATTTTGGGGTAAAAACAAACCATAATCATGCTACAGACCTCAAAAACTGTCATGTTTATACCAAATAATATAACCCTTTAAAGCCTGACATATGAAATAATAAATAGAAAAGTCATATTTTAAAAAAAATTGTTGGCTAATGTTATAACTATAACAATCATTTACTTTCACATAACATTTATTTTGCATTTATTAAATAATGCAGCAGTAATAAAACTAAATACAAAATTAAATCATCATTGAAAGAGTAAAACCTTTTCAGATAAAAGTCAAAATACTGTTTGTAGAAAACCCAACCTGTGAGTAGCTGAATTATCTGAAATCAATAATGGCTCTGATTGGCTGAACAGCCACTACTGAACGTAAGTAAGTAAAGTTTATTTGTATAGCACCTTTAACAGACAGAAATCACAAAGTGCTTCACAAAAAAGTCACCTTCAATTCAATTCAATTCCTAAGTCAATTAGCAAAAAAAAAAAAAAAAGACCCATCAGTTGACATTCATTAGAGAAGATCTTCGTTCACATTTTCTCCTCAACTTTTCCTTTTTCCATCTATGAGAGACTTTTTTCACAATCCATTTGTTCAATTTCCAACAACAGTTCATGATCTTTGTCTTAAAGAAAAATGTCACTCTGATTTCCATTATTCTAGAAATTAGGCCTTTTATTAATATAGACAAGGGGTAGTCAATTAAACATGCCAAAGGTCCAAATCAGCATACATGACCCAGCCGTCGTTCGGGGGGGGGGGTTTGCTTCTAGGATGTCTGACATAAGCTGACATCATCAACTCTGCTTTAAACTAATAGACTGTAGGTTTAACTTTTCTGTGAATATTGACTATCAGAAACAGACTTCATGAGGGTGACCTGAGGGCCCCACGTCCTCTAGTGGGACCCCACGTCCTCTAGTGGGACCCTACGTCCTCTAGTGGGCCCCACACCCTCTAGTGGGACCCCACGTCCTCTAGTGGGACCCCACGCCCTCTAGTGGGCCCCACGCCCTCTAGTGGGCCCCACGTCCTCTAGTGGGCCCCACGTCCTCTAGTGGGACCCTACGTCCTCTAGTGGGCCCCACACCCTCTAGTGGGACCCCACTTTCCTCTAGTGGGCCCCACGTCCTCTAGTGGGCCCCACGTCCTCTAGTGTGCCCCACGTCCTCTAGTGGGACCCCACGTCCTCTAGTGGGACCCCACTTCCTCTAGTGGGCCCCACGTCCTCTAGTGTGCCCCACGTCCTCTAGTGGGACCCCACTTCCTCTAGTGGGCCCCACGTCCTCTAGTGTGCCCCACGTCCTCTAGTGGGACCCCACTTCCTCTAGTGGGACCCCACGTCCTCTAGTGGGCCCCACGTCCTCTAGTGGGACCCCACGCCCTCTAGTGGGCCCCACGTCCTCTAGTGGGCCCCACGTCCTCTAGTGGGCCCCACGTCCTCTAGTGGGACCCCACGCCCTCTAGTGGGCCCCACGTCCTCTAGTGGGCCCTACGTCCTCTAGTGGGCCCCACACCCTCTAGTGGGCCCCACGTCCTCTAGTGGGCCCCACGTCCTCTAGTGGGACCCCACATCCTCTAGTGGGCCCCACATCCTCTAGTGGGACCCCACGTCCTCTAGTGGGCCCCACTTCCTCTAGTTGGACCCCACGTCCTCTAGTGGGCCCCAGTCCTCTAGTGGGCCCCACGTCCTCTAGTGGGACCTCACGTCCTCTAGTGGGACCCCACGTCTTAAACAGAAGTTAGACTGAGGATGAATATGAGATGTTTTTTTAAAAACTTTTTAAATGTCCTCTGCAAATATACTGCAGCTGTACTCTTCACAGATTCAGCGTGACAAACTGTTTCCATCACCTCAGTTTTGCTACTTTAAGAAAAAAATATTCCATAGAACGTGAGAGATATAAACTGTGATGTTTCCTGCTGTGAGACAATAGTATCTGAGAGAGCTGGAGTTTATTCGTGAAGATGGAGCCTGAAGCAACCTGAGTAGATCACTTTCTGGTTTCTTGTCAGCATTTCAGTCCAGTCAGCATTCTTAAGAACTCCCAGCCAAACTGGTCCCAATTAGACCTGCTGAGCCACTCCTGGGTTTCCTTTAAAGGATGAGTCACATGAACTAAAGGCTGCAGTTTGCATATTAAAAACTTAGAGTGAAGAATCAAGAATGTTATTTATAATCAGTGTTAATACAATTTTCCAACTCTAATTTAAACAATTCATTTAGATCTGATTTGTTTCAGAGCTTGTTTTTATCACTTCGTTTAGTTTAATCATTTTTTCATGTTTCCTGTAGTCGCTGCATCAAACTTCAGTAAAGAAACGATCATCAGTTCAGCTGAAACAGTTCCAGTCCACTGAATGCTGACTGTATTTGTCAAATTCACTTTATACAGACATGTTACTTAAAATGAACCCACTGCATTATGGGTTGTTTGTAAAATATAATGTACCTATAAATAAAACTTAACTCAAATTAACAGGATTATAAAGTGGTCAAGATAAAAGCTGTATGTGTTTGGAAAATCCTGGAAATCGACTAATTTAGTGAACTTTAAAAAACAATTTCACTTTGCCAGAAACATCTGAAGAAATAAAAACTATGAGGCTTGTGTAATACTTAAAATGGTAACTAGGTCAGCTTTATGACTAATAGCTTTATGAATGTGTGCGTGTGTGTGTGTGTACTTGTGTGACTTGAATAACAGAAATATTTATACACTTAAAGCATTTTAGTCAGAGATCTCTGAAGTAAAATGTCCCTGATGGAGGTTTGTTTTAAACCAGTAGCAGATTAAACTCAGATCAGCATGCTGTCATGCTGCTGTCAGGTGTTTCTGTCATTTCACTAAACCTGCATCTTTCCATCAATCAGAGGAAACTGAGCCTGTCTGTATTGTCTCTATGATGCCCCCTGCTGGTGATTTATCAGAACATTTCAGGCCTTCCTGTTAGCTGCCTGCATCGTGTTTGTAAGCTTTAGAGGAGTTTTGATGTTGCTAGGTGAAAAACAAATTTAGAAGAACTTCCAGAGTTTTGTGGGGAGACTGCGTCCTCAGATGAGGTCAAAGGTCATGACTTTCTCATTGATAACAGCTACTCAGTCACAGTAGAGCAGTTAGACCCTCGTAGTCAAACACTGATTGTCAGTAAGGTGAAACCTGGAGGTTTGACTGTTGGGAGGAAACTGGGACTGTGAGGATCTTAGTGGTTTAACTCACTGAAAGTACAGTCTGATTTCATGTGAATGAAAATAACTGTGGGTCTTACATCAATTGGACTGAGGCTTAAAGTCAATTTGATGAATGACTTGATCTCGCCACCACCAGATGTCACTGATGAGCTCTATGCTCACTTAAAATAATCAGTGGAAAACAATAGTTCATTTTAGAGTAATAAAGTATACTTCCTGCATGAGAACAACTTAAAAAGAAAACAGATGTTTGAGTTTCAGATTTGCAGGTCACCAGTTATGCTGAATAGTAGCAGCCAATGTTTTGATGCATCTTCATTCATAATAAAAACACTTTTAATGTCTGTAACTGATCCTTAGTTGAGTTTAATGTTAGGACTTTAACTTACAGTGGATTATTTAAATAATTTTACTTGATAAGAACATTTTAAGAAGTTAATTTTTTGTTGATAAGACATCAAAAATCAGTCTACTTTGACTGTAAATACACATGACCTTCTCTCTAAGTCATCCCATTCCCATCAGACATTTTTCCATTTATAGTTTTTTTTTTTTTTTTTTTTTGTCCTGTCATAGTTTAAAACTTTCCCTGTGACATCATGCATTACAATACAGGTGACTTATGTACACAATGGTGATCCTATTGAGAAACAACAGGTTTCTATTGTTCTGGTTAATGAATGGATGCCTTTTGTTACGAGTCTGATGCAGTTTGTTGCTTGTCAGCTGTCTCAGAGCAGCTGTCAGTGTTGATGAATGAACTTTAAGAAGCAAAAATGTGGTTGAAGGACAGACCTGAGGGCAGACCTGCATGGGGACAGCTCTAAGAACAGACCTGGGGACAGCTCTATGAACAGACCTGAGGGCAGACCTGCATGGGGACAGCTCTAAGAACAGACCTGGGGACAAACCTGAGGACAGCTCTAAGAACAGACCTGGGGACAGCTCTAAGAATAGACCTGAGGACAACTCTAAAGACAGACCAGAGGACAGTACTAATAATTTCCTTTCACTGATGAATCATAAGAAACAAATGCTGTAAAAGTTTTCTGCTAGTGGAAAACTTGAGTGAGTTTAGATTTCATTCTGTTAGAAGAATTATTCAACTTTTCCATCTTGTTTCAAAGTGAAAAAAATAAATGATAAAACCATTAAAACTCCTAAATGTTTTATTTTTAATACTCAGTAACTCGTGCTTTGTTCAACTTCCTTTAGGTCACAACAGTTTCAGTTTATTTGCTCCATTAACCTGTAATGATATTTAATCATTTATATGTTTAAATTTAATACTTTTGTTTTTTCAGTATTACTTCCCCTCTCTTGTTGTTAGTGATTAAACCAGTTTTCAGACTGGTTTACTTCCTTGTGATAAGCTGTTGGCATAAATCTTGTCCTTTTCCAAAAGGGAGTTCATTGAGACACAACGGAGATCATGTGACAACCAAGTTTCATTTGAGAAAATAATCCCACCTAACTTCATCCTCCACTTGGATGTTCATCACTCACCACTTCATTACTTCAAGGGAAATAGTATGACTCATTAAATGATTTTAGTTTATTTGCCAATATAAAAAAAAAAAAAAAATCAACATTTCCTTAATTATACAGACTCTAAAAGCACAATAGGTTAACTAATACATCCCAGGTAACTTCTGGACCTCCTCAGCTCTAATGAGGTTTTCTGTTAACAAAACAGTAAAATAACTGAATAAAATATTCAGTATTTTGTAAATAAGAGTCAGAAAAAAATTGTTTAAATAATCTAAAAGTGGTGATTTTGCATAAACTCCATTTTTAAACACTTTATCTGCATGTAGCACATCTATTCAATCAGTCTGTACTTTTATTTTGTAGTAATTCCTGAATATTTCTCTGTAAAAACATTAAAGTCGCTTTTGACAGGCTGTTCGTGAGCATGGTGTTTTAGGTCTGATCTTTATGAGACCTAACAGGAACTGTTTACTTCTAAAGCATTTTCAAAGAACTGGGCGTAACCTGGGGGAAATAACGTTAAGAAAACTATCAGATATCTTCTGCAAAGTGTGAAAATAATGACAATGTCATTTACTGTCAAACAGTTGCTGAGTCATGAGAGCCGGTTCAGGTGTGAAGGAATGCTGCTGGATCAGATTTATGTATTTGAAAGATGCTTTTGTTCAAAGTGTCGTACAAATGAGGATGTAGCAATGCAGCTATTTTTGTAAATGTAAATGTTCCGCGTTTGTACAGAGATTTTCCAAGTCACGGTCAGACTTTCTCACGCTGATGGCAGCGAGCTACGTTGTAGCTACAGAAACAAGGCGACCAGACACAGGCGCCACCTGACCCTCGGACCACCACCACCAGACGATGTGGGTGAAGTGTCCTGCCAAAGGACACAACAGCAAAGTGACCCAGCTGGATCAGGGTTTGAACCGACAACCCTCCAATTGCAATGCAAATGGTCTACCTGCTAAGCTACAGCAGATTTGAAATTTTTGAAAAATTTCCAAAAGTCTTGGAGCACCAAGATGTTTTTTGCAAATATGAGACGGGTCTTAGTGTTCTTTTGGTCAGCAGAGGTTTTGGCCTTGGAACGGTCTCCAAATCGGTCTCCCATGACTCCAAATCATTTATAAATGTAAACATTTAATAATAAATATGATTAAAAATAAAGAGAGAGGGTCTGAGGAACCTGAGGTGTCTGGGACCTGTAAAGAGCTGATCTCATATTTCTGTACAGGTGACGTGTCGGGCGTGTCACTGAACAGGTGTTGCAGAGGGAGGTGTTTTTATAAAAAGGGGCGGGGTAAGGAAGGTTATTTAAGTCGGAGCAGATCAGGTGGAGATGATTTACAGTCATGGCTTTCTACAACGTGATCTGTGTGTCGACTCTGATGCTGACTCTTTTGACTAAAGGTAAGAATCACTGCGCTCACCTGGATCAGTCACATCAAGTCAAGGTGGATTAAAATCTACTTCAGACATCTTCAAAGAAACAGAAAGACTTCTTCAACATCTGCTGAAGTCATTTTATTTTCACCTTATTTTCTTGTATGTAGTTTCATCTTGAAGCTAAATATTAAACGGTACTTTGGTTCACAGCAGAGAAAAATAAACAAAGTCTGGTGAAAACACTTCTCACCTGTATGTTTCAGTCACCTGTTGTAACTTACAGCTTGTTCTTTCTGCATGAAAACTGTCAGCATTGTTGTAAAGGTTTTAGTGTCTCAGGTGTTTTGAAAACAAGATTCATCCTAAACGATTCTGAGAAGTAGAGCCTTCTGGGGAAACCTTTACATTTATCTATGGTATTTTAGAAGCTATGAATAAATATTTTTGTCATTTGAGGGATTAACAAATAATAAGCTGAAGGATTCATGATTTAATCAAATCTAATCAAACAGGAAATGTTTTTGGACACGTTTACTTTAAATGATTAAAACTGTCTAAAAGTGTCATAACTGGTTTCTGCAGCTGCTGGATGGTTTACTATTCATAACTTATTTACAGCTTTAAAAGAATCATGATTATTAATGTTTTCCCATATTTAAAATCATTCATTCAGACTGATATAAACTTTTTAAATGTGGTGTTTTTGGGGAGGCAGTAGCTCAATAGAGCGGTCGTCACCCGGCTGGGTCACCTCGTCATCGTGTCCTTGACACGTCACCCACACTGTTGGTTCAGTGGCGTCTGTGTCTGGTCGCTTCGCTTCTGTGAATACAATGCAGCTCACTGCCATCAGCGCGTGAATGACTGTGATGTAAAGTCCATGACTTAGAATTGCACCATGCAAATTTGGTATTAAAATGTTTTGTGTGTTTGAGAAAGTTTCCTGTCTGACTAAACAACACCAGCACTTTTATAGTGCTGGTATTTAACACATATAATTTACAATGAGTAAGTTCATTTAGAGATAATATGCAGTAGCTAGAAATCACTGGTCTAATATGAAAATAAACCACTGCTGTATGTGTGCCCACCAAGAGGAGCTGCACCGTTTTACAGAAATAAACCAGAAACAATGATTATTTTAGGACCTTCAAATATTCATATTAACATATAGGTTATCCCTGGTAATAAAAATAAAATCAACATTTTACAAGACTGTTAACAAACTAAAAACATTTATATTTTCTAATAACTGAAAATAAAGAAGACCCCAGAAAACCCAGTTTCTGTTAAAACTGTGAGATAATAATTAGAGTGAAGGCAAACTCAGAGAGACAAAAGTTATAAACAAGGTGTTAACTCTAGTTGTCTTAGTAACATTTATTTTATAACTCTTTTTAAAATAAAGTTGATTAAAATGATGAACAATCTACAAATACGGTGCAAAATTCCTCCAAAAACAACGATCATGTCTCAGCATCAGATGACCTCAGATTAAATCGCTGGCATGAACGGCAGCTGGAAACATGTATTCCTTAAAGGAATTCATTTTCAGTTGAACGTCAAAAAGAAGAAATGAGCAGAGATTTGAATCAGTCAGAGTCTGGGTGGTTTGACAGGTTTGAAGCAGCTTCACTTAAAGCTTCATCCCCTCATCAATAAATAAGTCTAGAACATCTCCAGTTTATGTCCATTTCTAACTCAGGTTTTGATTGGTTTTAAATCGCTGCCCCTAAAATCTGACGCAACTCTTAACTGGATCAAAACAAAACATCGTTCATCAGGAACTGAGGTACAGAAACCAGCAGTTAACTAAAACGATGCAAGTGTCACATTTTAAAAAACTCCAAGATATTGTGGTGAGTAATCGGGTTAATTATAGCCAGAACAATAAAACCGAGCTTAAACAATGATGTCATATCAAAGCAGGAAGAAGATGAGCTCATCCTTCCTATTTGTGGTTTTAATTTCCCCTGCTGTTGTGTAAATGTCGGCCAGTTAACCGCACTGAGACGCTTTCATAACCACCGCTCTCCACACACTCGGAAACATTAATATCATCAGCTTGTTTTTATAAATCCAATTCGAAACATCTTGTATAAACTCTGTTTTTATTGCTCTTTTTTGAATATGTTCAGGAGTAGGAAGAACCAGAGAGCTGTTGTTGCTCAGAATGGTTTAATTAATAAACATGATATGAAGACACTGGTTTGTAGGAACTGTCTTCCTGCTCTGTGTCACACTACAGAGAGAGAATCAACTTTTAGTTTAAAGTGACATAATAAAGATTTACTGGTAGCTGTTTGTGAAAAATCAAATCAAACGGGTTCTTAACTGGGTTTTTATTTTTCTAAGTAAACCGACTCTGACTCCAGCTTTGAACTAGAGCTGAAAATTCTTCGGTGAAAAAATCCCTTTAAGGTAAACCGGAAAAACTCCTCCTTTAGAACAGGAACCCTTCCATACCAACACTGTTCGGGTTAAAGACAACAGAATATTACTATTAAACTGTTTCTACCCTGAGCTCAATATTTGAATCACAAACATCAAATTTAGCAGCAACATTTTCTCCTGCATGTGTTACTGTGGGGAGGGAGGGAGTTCAGATGAACAGACGGTCAGTGAACGCAACTTCCCTGAAGTCTCTCAGAACAAATAAGATCACAATGTGCTCCCTCAGTAACAAAAGCTAAAACTATGTTGGGAAAAAAGCATGTTTACATTTCTCTAAGAAAAGCAGCTTAACAGCTGCACGTCTGTTAAAATGGGAGTGTGTTTAAAAGGCTGCTGGATGAAAGACAAACAGAACGAATCAAAGGAGCAGCAGTTTCACTCAGTCAATAAAAATCAGATCGAGTTTCAGCAGCAAGTACAAGGAAAATAAAAGAAAACAGAGAATATCTGCAGACATTGGTGTTGGCATAAATGAGTCAGTTTGTGGTGTTGTTTTTCCTGATTGGGTCTTATTTTAATTCTTGCATCTTTAAGTTCTATTAGTTTAGATTTAACCTGCACCACCGTAGCCATTACCCTGGTTTCCCTTCCCAGACACCTCTCATTCTGTTGATTATGCACCTGTTCCCATTTTCAGTAATCACACCACCAGTTCATTTAAACCCCTGGTTTAATTTGTCAGATCTTCCTGTTGCCATGTCTGTCTTTACTCCTGGGGTTTTTCTCCCAGTGCTTCTGAGGTTTCCTTGGTTAGAGTTGTGTTTTTGCAGCCACTGCAGCCTGTGCTTTTTTTTAAAATTCATTTATTTTAATCCAGCTCTCCTTGCCTTCGTCCTCTGTTTTATTTGATCCTTATCACCGCAAAACCCTAACAGGTTCTGAACATTAGCTACTGGAAGGCTCAACTCATTACTGCAATTAAAGTTTATCATTCATTCATCAAGAGTTGCCAGAGTTTTAATTTAAGATCATCTTATGTTGAGAAACGATGAAGTTATAATTGCTCTCAAACCTTGAAAATAACCTTATGAATAATCTCACATATTGCAAGATGCATGAAGGAATTCCTGCTTCTAAAACTGACTTCTAGCCATTTTTGTAAATGCTAATACTGATAAGCTGTGGCAGCCATCTTGAATTGATAACAAAATTTATTCAGCTGTTTCTTTAAGTCTCATCAAAATTTGCTAAGTGGCTATGAGAAATTGTGCTAACAACCACACACACACACACACACACACACACACACACACACACACACACACACACACACGCACACAACAACAACAACAACAAAAAACTTAATTTCTGTTTCAAGACTTCTTTCTTTCTGTTTTCAGAGTCTGAGTCACAGCTAAATGGTAAGTCAGTGCCTCCCTCTCTGTCATACTTTCACATAATTTTCTGTCAATCAATTTCTAAACTACAAATAAAAGCAGAATAACATCCAGACACATTATAATATGGCTAATTTTACTGATGCTAACACCTAGTATCAGGTAATCCAGACTTTAATGTCATCTCTCCTCAGTTTGTGGTGTATCACCACTCAACACCAGGATTGTTGGAGGACAGGTGGCTCCAAGTGGAAACTGGCCCTGGCAGGTCAGCCTGCAGACCACTTCTCATTTCTGTGGAGGATCACTGATCAACAGTCAGTGGGTGCTGACTGCTGCTCACTGCGTCACATGGTGAGCATAGAGGGGGCAGGGCCAATCAATCAATCAATCAATCAATCAATCAATCAATCAATCAATCAATCAATCACAGAGTCATACAGGTGATCTGAGGTCATCAAACAGGTGTTTAGGTCCCTTTAGAATCAGAGGTAAAGACACTCATCGCATTTGCAGACTGATGAGGAAAATGTTATTAAACTTTGTCAGTGAATCATAATCTGGAGAAAAAAAAAATGATTTACTCACTTGAGTAAAAGTTCCAAAAAGTCTAAGACAAATATTTAAATGTTCTGTTTTCTGTCCCTGCAACAGGCTCAGTGGCCCATCTGGTCTGACTGTGTATCTGGGTCTTCAGAGTTTACAGGGACCCAATCCAAACGCGGTGTCTCGAACAGTAACAACGATGATCGTTCACCCAAGCTACAACTCTGTGACTAACGACAACGACATCGCCCTCCTACAGCTCTCATCATCTGTAACTTTCAACTCTTACATCGTACCTGTGTGCCTGGCAGCACCAGGCAGCACCTTCTACAGCGGAGTTAACGCCTGGGTCACCGGCTGGGGCACAATTGGGACTGGAGGTGAGTTAAATACATGGAGAAAATTTGAGAATTATATTTCACTCATCTGCAAATGGAAACTATTTCACAACAGTTTTATTAAAACAAGTCCCATTTTTAGTTAAAGTCTGGTAATGTCCTAAACACAGTGTTCAGTTCTTTTATTGCTAAATATCAAATTTGGTGACAACAAAGAAATAATTAAATTTCTGAAGAAATAATTACATACAATAATTACCAGAATGTTAATGAAGAACAATATTCCTCTCAGAATAAAGATTGGTCAGACTGTGTTTTGTAATGTGAAGCATTTTTATGTTTTCCATAACAGAATCAATATTTCATGGGTGTCACTGTGCTGTTTATTAAACTGGGTTTGTGTCTCCTTAGTGTCTCTTCCTTATCCTCAAAACCTGATGGAGGTTGAGGTGCCAGTTGTGGGAAACCGACAGTGTAACTGTGACTACGGAGTGAACACCATCACTAACAACATGATCTGTGCCGGGTTAAGTCAAGGAGGGAAGGACTCCTGTCAGGTGATCACCTTTACCTGTGTTAATCAGAGTTTAACTTCCAGTAAAGATTCCTGCTCTGAACTAAATGCTTCTGGTCTTAAAGGGAGACTCAGGAGGTCCAATGGTGAGCAAACAGGGAAACGTCTGGATTCAGGAGGGAATTGTGAGTTTTGGATCAGGTTGTGCCCAGCCAAACATCCCAGGAGTCTACACCAGAGTGTCCCAGTACCAGGGCTGGATCAACAGCCAGATCACCAGCAACCAGCCGGGCTTCGTCACCTACACGTCCACCGGGACCGACAGTGACCTCAGTGTCTGGTGTTCAGGCCTGCCGGTCATTACAACCGCCACTACAACTACTACAACTACAACAACCACAACTCCTACAACCACGACATCACCTACAACAACCACAACTCCTACAACTACAACAACCACAACTCCTACAACTACAACAACCACAACTACAACATTAACTAGCTCAGCAACTGTATCAAAGACTACCTCAACAACATCTACAAGTCCTACTAAGACAACCAACACTACAACAAGCACCTCTACAAAATTATCAAACAGCTTACCGACATCTTATACAACACCTACAACAACCACAACCATAACTCCTACAACAACATCAACCACCCCTACCACCACAACAACAACCACCGCTAAAACAACAACAACTACAACAACCACATCTACAACAACCCCCGTACAAACCACCACACCTGGACGTGAGTACAATCATGTTTAAATTGTATAAAATGTATTATATAACCTTTGACAAGCTGACTAAAATGTGTGTAACAGCCTCATGTATGTTTTGAACTCTATTGATATTGTGTGATGTTCACACAAATCACAAGTGTTTCACATAAATCAAGTTAATTTTCATCATCAATTTCTTTTTTGTCCAGTCTGGATAGAAAACCCTGAACTTTTATCATCTGTATGTCTTTTTCTCCAGCTGTGGTCTGTGGACAAGCCCCACTTAATTCTAATATTGTGAGTGGAAGTTCTGTGGCTGGTGAGTGGCCATGGATGGTGAGCCTGCAGACGAATGGACAGCATGTGTGTGGTGGGACGCTGGTGTCCGAGGACTCTGTGTTGAGCGACGCCAAATGTTTCTCAAGGTGAGTTACAGCAGAGGCTGCTGGGTAAATACTGATGGGTGCAAGAAAACTGTGTAATCGTATCTGTCACATAGTAGATACTGTATCTAAGATAAAAAGTTAAAACATCATCGTTTTTACTATGATTTTTAGTATATTGGTATCCATTCATAGCCGTTTGAAAGTTTAACCCAAAATCACAAATGTCCACCTCTAGGAGCAAAAGTTTTGAAAAAGTGTTTGTATGTACAGGTGAATTGTGTAAAACTAAGTCCCTACTTCAACCCTATCTGAACCCTTGTTTTAAACTAGTAAAATGTATTAACGGCTATTTGACTCTCACTCTGTTCATCTTCTCTCCCTCAGCTCCTCGAATGCATCTGACTGGAAGGTCTTTTTGGGTCGTTTGAAGCAGAATGGGTCTAATCCTTCTGAGGTCTCAGTAAATGTGACAAATATCACCTTGAGCAACCTAACAGGTTCTAATGTCGCATTGGTGCAGCTGTCAACCCGACCCACCCTAACCAGCTACATTCAACCCATCTGTCTGGACAACACAAAAACCTTCCCAGTGGGATCGACATGCTGGGCTGCTGGATGGAGCGCTGGACAAGGAGGACGTCAGTACAAAACACAAACACTGAAATAACAATGCTAAATGCCTCAGAGAGTCAATCACAATTAAAATCATTTAATTTCTCCTCTTTAGAAGAGCAAGTTCTGCAGGATTCTCAGACCTCGCTGCTTGATTGTGGAACTGCGTCGATAAGCGACAGCATTTGTACAACAGTGTTTGCCCTAAATCAGGTGAATTATTATTATTTTACATTATTATTGATCTTGCTTTTCTTTTACAAATACTTTTCTTCAGATCCTGACAAGAACCGCTCTCCTATAGGGGTGGGGGTTAAATTCCCAAAGGTCCAGGCTACTTCAGGTCAAAGGGTCATGGTTAGGGGGTTGAAAAAGTACAATTTCAAGGAGTTCTCTAAGTAAATAATGAAGGAACCAAGTTATTCTGCTCATGTCAGGAACTTTACTTTTCGTGTCACGGAGAAAGGCTTGAAGGAAGGGCTTATCTTATGACAGGCCTGGTAGCATCTGATAAATGACTAAGTAAAGCAACCGGTTCCAGCGTTGGTTTGGAGCCAGCGAGTTCTTTCTGTTGTCATCAGATTACAGACATTAGCCCTGTCAGTTGATGGAGCACACTTATGGGAACAATACTAATAAATGTTTTGTGAGTGCCATGTTGAAAAAGTTTGGGTTTGAAGAATCAATTTAAAAGAGGTTAACTGTTTTGAACTCTGTTGGCTCTTCTAATATCACAGCTGGTGTTTCTGGGTCAAACTGTGTGTGACTCATACACAAACCGGACGGTGCATGAGAAATTCCCAAATAATCACCTTTTAGGCTTGGTTTAAGATTATAACAATTTTCTTTGAGTTTTCCTTTTGCTTGTCATAAGGTCAGATGTAATTTAATATATGTATTTAAGCATCTCATAGTCTTGTTCTCAAATATAAAAGGAATGAACAGGAATGTTGTTTGGGTGAATCTAGTGTGATTTGTGCCAGCTGTGGTTGTGTTGCAGTTGTGGTAAAGACAGCTTTACTGAAAGACAAAGCTGTCGGTCCGCTGGTTGAACAACATTCCTACCCTTACCTGTGGTCATGAGATATAAATAGTTATTCAAAAGAGCACAGATAAACGTTGGCTTCAGTTATTGCAATATAAGATGAAATGGATGATGGAGTTGGCACGTTGCTGGTTCTATGTCAGTAGGCGTGGAGCCCCTTAGGCCTGGATACAATAGGAAATTTGATGCAGAAAGGAGTCAAGTTTGTGGATTGATATGGGCTTTTGTAAGACTATCAACACGCTGCCTCTGGAGGACATGCAGATGCTAAATTGTTGCTAAGCGCTGTGCCATCGGGGTCCCCAAATCACCACCAGAGGAAACCTAAAGTTGCCTAATAAATACCAGCATCACGATGAGTAATGAAACTTTGTCTCTCCGTTGACAGAACTAGTCTTTTTCCCTTGTTGCTGCCAATGCCATATACACGAACATGATTGTTATCAAAACAACCTGTTAAAAGAATAGTTTGTTCCCTCTGTTGATGTGATGGTTGCATTACATTTGTGCTGTTTGTGAGACTATCAGCCAGCTCATGTCAGCTGAGCTCCCACTGATAACATTTCTTACAGGGAGGATTCACTCCTCCTGATTCTGTATAAATATGTCAGTGCGGCGCCTCACTGAGTCCTTCCATTTTTACTTTATTTAATCATTTATTCAATACAAGTATATAGTGTAGAATTCGGTGCTAGTTTTTTTTATTTTGATTCCATTTGACAAACATTTTCCTGTTTTCAGTTTTTTATGCAAAACTTGGCTAAAAACCTCCTTTAAAGGATTTTAAATGTCTCTTCAAACTCACAATAAACTGAAAACATGACCACATGATTCATAGATGTAAACTTCATACTTCACAGGAATTATATTGTCTATAAATGTCTTACAATAAATTAAGCATCTTGTGTTTTTTCTTCAGGGTGACCATGGCGGCCCACTAATGTGTAAACAGGACAGCTCGTGGTTCCAGGTGGTTGTGCTTCCATCTGTCAGCAGCTCTAGCAGGCGAAAACGACAGTCACCTATGTTGACCTTTACAAATGTGAACCACTTTCAAGCGTTCCTGGTTAAAGAACTGGGGACATTCTTATCTCCAACCATCAAAAGCAACAACAACAGCACCAACTCTACCATCACCAACAGTAACACCACCAACACAAATACCACCACCACCCCCAACACCGTCGTGACAAGTGGAGGCGCTGACAATCACTTCCCCTTCTTCTTCTGTCTCCATCTCCTCATCTTCAATGTGTGTCTTAAACTCTTTTTATAAAAAAAATAAGTCATTTACTTTTTACTTTGACATACAAATGACTGTAAGCAGTACTTGAATTTGACACTTTACAAACTTAAAGCTCAGTCAGAGTCTGAAGGCTTGACTGAGAGCTGAGTCGCGATGCTGTGGGGTGGGGGGGTGGGGTTGAAGCTCCTCCTGTAAACGCCTTGATCATCTTTTGAACCTCTACTGAGGCCTAACGACTATATGAAGGTAACATTCTGTTTCTGTGCTGAGAAAAACTTCTTTAAGTTTTTGATTTTGATTTTTGTTTTGTTTGTTTACTTACATTTATAACATCCTTAAAGCTGGATATTGTTAGAGGGGCGTTAACTTTATAATCAGTTGAAAGTACAGCAAAGCAAAACAAACGTTCCTGTTATTTGAGGTGAAATGAAGTATACCAAGTACACACAATACTACAGACACCAGCCAATAAATTAGATTTAAATCCATTCTGGATTATTTTAATACTCATCAGATTATTTATTTAAAATAATATAATGTTTTAAAAGTAAACTATTTGTTTTTCTAAATGACTCTGTGAGCCATTATAATAAAATTAGAAATGTCCTAATTCCACTACAGAAGATACTTTATTATAAATCTGATTTGGTGTCAGTTATTAGATCAAATGTAAACCAAGCAAAAACGAGTTGAACTGTTTTTAGTTGTTTTCTGAAATGTGTGTACTGCACTACGTGAAATGTGAAAATCGTCTACAACTTTTAATGAATGAAGGTGGTTTTATTAAGTTGTTTGATGAAAACAACATCACTGGGAATAATCTAGCAGAAACCCATTTACTATTTATATAACGAAAGATCCGTATTTTTGAAGTCTCTAGAATAAAGTGCCAAGTTTGATTGATTTCTACCTACCTCATGTGAGCAGAGATCTGCAATACTGACCAAAAATTCCTACCTGAAAGAAAAATGCACTTAATGTTCAAAATCAATGTTTGCACTGAAAATGATATTAAAGCTGTTTGTGTCTCAAGCCATTGAACAAACGTAAGCTTATGTAGTAGTTGCTTGCATTTTTATTGAAGTAAAAATACTTTCTGATTCAGTCACTTTTGGTTGCACATGTATGAAAAGCTGCCTTTTTTTTCTACAATTGCCAATAAAAATTAAAGTAACAGTGAAAATGTGTTGGATGTTTACCTCATAACATGTCACTATACTTGTGCTGATGACACAATAGACATCATTATCCAGTTGATATACAGGTTGAAATCTGAGCAGCTTGAACTATAACCCAGTGTTTATGTTTGCTCCCACCCGTTCTCAACCATAGAAACATTTAAACATTTATTTACAGCATTTGGTGCAAGGTGCTGGTAACGTCCTGGTGTTCTTAAATCATAAATGTCATAAACATAAATAATCAAAATTATTTATTGCCTTCTGTTCGCAAAGATGAAGCATCTTGATGTTAAAATAAATAATAATGCTACACAGATGGACCCTTTATGTATGTAAACAAACTTAACACAGAGTGAGGTAACTCTGCCATCTAGTGCTCAAGTGAAGTGTTGCTCATGTTTTAGTCTACCTCTGAACTTTAAAGTGATTCAAGTAAACTGAAAGAGATGAAACTGATCAAATTAGAACTCAAAGGTGAAAATAACAAAGAAAATCCATAATCTTATTAATATATATATAATATATAAAGCTAAATCTCTTGTTATACTGAGATCTAAAGATTAGAAAAAAAGTTCACAATGTGAGACTCATGGATGGTTTCCAGAAGGTGGACCTGATGCAGGTAAACACCGGAGACATGGCTCGCTCTATTTAATGTCATATCAGATTAAACACACCATGAGAGATCCTTCTCATCTTATGTCATGTTTGTTTAAAATAAATACAAATTTCTACAAGAAGAAGGAGCTGAGCTGAAAAGCAAGGCTCTCTATTTACCGATCGATCTTCCAATCCTCACTTATGGTCATGAGCTTTTGGGTGACCGAAAGAACGAGATACAAGCGGCCGAAATGAGTTTTCTCTGCAGGGTGGCCGGGCTCAGCCTTAGGGATAGGGTGAGGAGCTCTGACATTTGGGAGAGACTCGGAGTAGAGCCGCTGCTCCCCCACATCGAGAGGAGCATGGACGGATCTACTGGGGTGGCAGTTGCCACCCTAAAAGAAAGCCTTGCCACCACTGATGCCACCTCAGCCAGCATATATATATATGGTGCCACCCCAGAAAAATTCTCGCCCCTCTTTTGCCACCCCATGAATATTTTTCTAGATCCGTCAATGGCGAGGAGTCAGTTGAGGTGGTTCGGGCATCTCATAGGATGCCTCCTGGACGCCTCCCCAGGTAGGTGTTTCAGGCATGTCCTACTGGCAGAAGGCCCCCAGGTCGACCCAGGACACATGGGAGAAAAAACATCTTCAATCTGGCCCAAGAGGAGCTGGTGGAGGTGGCCGGAGAAAGAACGATCTGGGACTCCCCTGTTGGGATGCTGCCCCCGCGACCCGGATAGGCGGAAGAAAACGAGACAAATTTCTAACAAACCATTTAACTTAAAATTTTACCATTTTCACTTATTTATTCTACAAAGTAACTTCAATAGAGCTAGTTTCTTTTCTTTTTTTATTCAACAGAACTTTGTAGTAAACAGAACAGTTGGTCTATTAAGATTTTTATCACATTAACAGATATTTTAATTCAACAGATGTAAAAGACAACAGTTAACAAAAATATTTATATAAAATAGTGTTTTAAAGTGTTTACACTGTCCAATAAAAATAATTAAAACTAGAGTTAGCAGTGATAAGTATGAAGAAAATAATATTTCATTTTTATTTAAAACACTACTGAGTCTGATCGATAGCAGTAACAGTTCAGTAAGTTCTTCTGTGCTGTTGAAGAACCAGCAAGAAATAAAGTTGAGGTTAGAAGCTGCTCTGAAAGTTTTCAATCGTCTCACATCAGCTTTGACTTAAAGTGTGAATGTAAACCATGAGAGGAAAGGTGTGAAGTGGGTCAGCACCTCTAGTCCTTCTACTTGATCCGGATCTCGAAGCAGAGACAGTTGCACGATTCGCACTCAGGAGGTTGGCAGGTACAGGCACAGTCCATGTCGATGCACTGAGAAAACACACCAGATCGTTCATCAAGCAGAAGAAAAGATGCTCAATGAAACTCTGATTTAACCGGTTTTCCATCAGCTTTAAATTTAGTAGTGGAGCAAATCCTCTCCAAACAAAATACAGACAGAATCAACTTTCTACATGATTCAACTTCTTCAGCTCTATTGAGTCAATTTAATTATTTTTTGTGTAAATCAGGATGTTTGTGTCCTATTAAATATAAATTATGTGTGTGAATGTTTTGTTGGGTTTTTTCTTCTGAGATTTCCTGTCAGTGAAGCCAGAAGAAATAAGATGTAAACCCAAGACTCAATCACCCCCCAAAAAATGTCACAACACATATAAGATATGAGAGGAGATAACACAGACAAGTAAAAGTATAATGTTAGATGCTGTGTATTTTTATTCAGTCCTGTATGCAGACCACTACACACAGAACAGCTGACAGAAATTCCTTCAGTGTCCTCAGACCTCAGTCTTCTCAGAAGAAGGAGACAACAGGCTCTTTTTGAGGAGGACATCTGTGTTCCTGGATTAGTCCAGTTTATTGTTATGTGAATATTCAGGAATTTGTAGATTATTTAAATTTCTGCTGTGTTACACAAATCACTTACATTTTTAATACTATTGGGTTTATACAGGACTGCTAAGAACAAAACACTTTAAATATAACATTGTTAAATCATCCATTGATAGATTTCCTACTGACACCTCATATCTTGATGAAATAAATCAAATTCTGATTTGTTTGGACATTGTCTCGTTTAAGAACAGTATAATTTACTTTCTGTCTCATGCATAGAACAGAGTCTTGAACATTTAAGTAGTCTGAATTCACCGCGGCAGCTTTTAACACCATAGAAAATACAGTCAGGGAAGTAATGAATTACGTGTTCAAGCCTCTGCTGACAGAGGAACAGTGTTTGTGGTCAACTTACTGAAGACGAGCAGCATGAGTTGGGCAGGAAGGAGCGGACAGTTGGCAGGTGACAGTCACACATTTCAGCAAATCTGAGGCACTGCTCGCAGACAGAAATGTCAGGACAGCAGTTGGCACACCCAAAAGAACAGTAATCCTGTTGGGAGGAGTGACAGCAATGAACATCTATTTAGATTTTATCATGATGATTATCTACTATGGATTTCATTTGAAACTTTGGAAAGTGAAACTCATACATGGCATTATATAGATTCATAGCACAGAGTGAAATATCTCAAGCCTTTATTTCTTGTAATTTTGTTGATTATGGCTACAAATGATGAAAAACCTAAAATCCAGTTTCTCAGAAAATTAGAATATTACATCAGATCAATAAAAATGGACAGAGATTTCTGAAAATTAAGTTGATTTCTATACACCAAATGCCTGGTTGGACCTCTTTTTACATGAGTTCCTGCATCAACGCAGCGTGACATGGAGGAGATCAGCCTGTGGAGCTGCTGAGGTGTGATAGAAGCCCAGGCTGCCTTCAGCTCATCAGCATTGTCTCTCATCTTCCTCTCGACAATCTCCCATAGATTCTCTATGGGGTTCAGGTCAGGCCAATCAGAGCTCAGTAACTTCATGTTTCACATGTTTATAAATTGAATGATAAATAAAAATAAACAACTTGAATTAGATGCAAAGTTACCTCACACTCCAGACTGCAGGAGATGTAATCAATTACACAATTTAAGTTTTTAATTAAAAAATATTTTTAAAATATATACTTGTAGATACAAAGCACTTTTTTTTGCCACTGTTGAGCCAGATATTGATGTATGTGTGCAAATATAGTGCAAAATTTATCATATGGAGATGGGGGAGTATACATTTTAGGTGACTATGTAGTGACTTTATCATTATATTCTCTTAAGATAGTTATTTGAACTAATTATCAGCTTCTCTTTAAATGTACAAACTGTAGGGAAAAAGTTTCAGCTCTTTAACCAATAGCCAAGCCAGCAGAACCAACCTTGAGGCAGTATCGGATCCACAGCCCGACCCCGAGAACGATCATGTAAAGACTCACAGTGATCATTAGCACTGCTGGGAGAGGGATGGCAAGGCCCCAAATCGGCAAAATCTGAAGAATAGGACCGAGGAAAAACAAAACTGACCACTGAGCTGCAAAAGCATTCAGGTAAAATATTATATTAACAATGTAGTTTCTCACCTGCATATTGTGGCACTGAAGAAAAGTCTTTAGATGTCAAAACATTCACCAGCAAATCTGTCAAAAAAAATGAGGGTTAAAACTTATTAGCTATTAATTGATTCCTTTTGTTATTGAGCTCTTTTTGTCTCGTTGCTGTCATCTTTCTATTGAGTTATTGTAACCCATTTCAATGTTTTACTCTTCTTGTGTAGGTAATTTTATGTTTTAATACTAATGTTGTTGCACTGAACAGCTGTTTGAATTGGCACTAGAGTCTAAATTGTTCATTTTGGGGTTTCTTACTTTTTGTGTACATTAGTATGCCTGAGCTAAATTTAAATAAAACATTCATTACACTTAATACTAAATTGTGTTGAGTCAAAAAACTCACACAAGTTAATTGATGGTTAAGATCAGCAGCACCTGGCTGGATACTATACCCTCAATTCCCGTAAAAGCAGGAACGATTGGTCTATTTTTCTTCTGATATGTCAATATTTTTTATCAGACTGGTGATTTATAGTTGAATCTCACTTCATTTGATCCTCAACAGTCCATGCTTGGCTTGTCTGGATGGATCTCCTATTTTCTTCAACTGATTTCATACAGTTCACTCACAAACACTGACTCCTTTTCCAGCCTGAACATTTACAATCAGCTGATGGAAGCATGAAACATGTTCTGCCACATTTTGTGTTGAATGTTAGGTACCAGAATGTTTAGCTGACACAATAAGCGTACCTTTTTCTCTTTTCCACAATCTACGTGTTATTTGCTACTCATAACGAGCTTGTTTAAGCTAGTAGGTAAATAAAAAAACAGAAATAACTTGGGTCGTTTTGTTTCTAGTTTCATCTAGTCTTTCGCAAAAATGGTAATTAAGAAAATACTCATATCAGAAAATAACTTTATAATAAACCTGTAGCGTTAGCAATACCATAAGAGTTTAAATACAACTTTAATAAACATTTGATTTTAACGCTAGTGTTTTGAACAAAACAACTGGGACCCATTGGAGCCGTTTAACAACACAGCTAACAACTTACTGCTCGGTGAGCTTCATTGGGATGTAAATAAAACATGTAAACTCTGGAAGGTCTGCTGTGAAGTCACATCGTCCATTTTTCATTGTTAAATGAAGACGAGACGAGTTTCTGATGGAGAATCGCGCTGTGGCGGCAGCAGCTGCGTTGTCTTGGAGACCGACGGGAACCTGAAAGGCACAAAAAGGGCGAACGTGGAAACAGGCTTCTGCCAATTTTATAATGGGATTAAACGAGAGAAATTAAAAAGAAACTCCTTTTATTGACCATCAACAGGTCACTTAAGAAATCATTAAGATAAATCGTAAGTTTAAACATTTTTCTAAATACTTTACCATTGAAATGTTAAAAGATGCTCTAATTAAACATTATTGTTGGAAACCTTGCCAAATTCACATCCTATTATTAACTGTTAATAAAGCAAGTTAACATTTAACATTCACACTTATTGTTATAAAAATTATGTTTCACATTTTAAAATAATAGTATCTCTTTCTGAATCTGTATCTGTGGATGAGTCCGCCTCAGACTTTCTTTCATTGTTTTTGAATACCATTGACCATATAGAATTTTATAGGCAAAAATCACAGACCTAGAAAAGAAATACTGGTGTCATGGAAGTGACCATTTAAAATAAATCTTCATCTGCATGTTGTTTTGCATTAAGTACTTTCAATAAAATGACTGAAAATGTTATTTTTGTATGCCATAGAGTTTACTCAATTTATAATTAGGTGTTGCAATTTAAATTCTGATATTTGCAATAATTTAGGGGCCTACTCTACATTCAATCGTCATACTCTTCAATCGTTGTCTATGTCCTCAGGAGTGCGATTTGTATTCACATTTTCATCCCAATTTGCAATAGCAGATGTACGTGAAGACTTTAACTCTGATTTCTTCCAAGTTATGGGGCAACTGTCTCAAGCTTAGGGCAAAGTAATGTTATGTAGAGCAATAAAACCAAACACGTCTACAAACTAAGTAAAACCACCCACACAGGACAGGTTTATCAACTGCACAAGTTTTATTGAACCAAATGAAATTGCAAAACTGTCCACTTCTGTTAGCATGGCTTTGAGTTTTTTTCCATAATACTTCTGCATAACTAAATCATGTTTATAAATTATTGCATTTCAGGACAAGAATGAATAGTGTCCATAAGCACATGTAGAATACTAGATTTGTTATGGGATCAAACCAGAGAGCTGGTCAAGCACCAGATAAGTCACCTCCTGTAAATTTCAGACCTCATCCTCCTTCCAACCCTGGTGTAACATCTCACACAGTGAAATGGCTCCGCTTTATTACAGGCTTTAGGATGACTAACAAATGTTCTTGTTTAGGACTTTAAATACCTAGCAGCCTACCAGCTGAAACACCTTTCAGTATTTAATCCATCTGCAGTCCTTAAAATAATTTCACCCATTCATTAAATAATGCTCGACCCTCCAGCACACATCCAGCTACCACCCCGTTCCCCATGACAACACTCCACTTCATTATATGGAGACTCATTGTTTTATTGAAACACCTTAAAGTACAAAACAAAAAATGTTACATGAAAAGGTGCCTCCTTACTCTGGCACGAGGCCTAAAAAGAAAAAAGAAAATAAACAATTGGGACATGGAAGGAGGAAGTGTGTGTGGAAGGGTCATCACCACTCATCCCTGATGTTGTGTGGAGCTGCAGTGGTGTGTCTTTGTGAGAGCGTGCCTGCCCCCCGGTGTTGTAGGGGGATGGTGGTGTCACAGAGTCCCATGTTATTTAGAGGTAATTCACGTGTTAGCTAATAGCTGGTGGGGTTGCAAAGGGGAGAGAGGAGGAAGAAAAACTGCAGCACATAGAGGGGGGGTAGGTGGGTAAGATGCTTGATGGCCGTCCAGGAGAGGAGGGGAGAGGGCTGCTGGCAGCTTCTAAAAGCCGTGCACTTTGAGCTGCTCCTCCTTGGCCAGGTCAATCTGCAGACAGGAAATATTGTCAACCTGCTGTTCACAACAGTCTAAATCTCACACTCCTGAGTGACAACCACCTACCTCAATCAAAAACTGGCAGATATTCTTCCGCTGGTCTCCCTGAAGTTGGATCACTTCACCATACTCTGGGTGCTCAATCACAGTCCCATTGCAGGCAAACTTCTGTTCTCAAAAAGAGCAAAATTAATCAAAACAGAAGCATAACATTATATTTTTATTTAGGAAAAAATGCTGGCACTTTGCCAAAACCGATGAACAGAATGTACCATTCTTGATGGCTGACAGTTACCTTTTTGAAGGCCTTGACTAGCTTCTTCTTGTCATAGTCGGCCGAGATGCCCTGGACTGTGGTGAGGGTCTTCCTGCCGTTCCGCTGTTGGATTCTTATGTGGATGTAGTCCTCAGTCCCGGCTGGGAGGCGGTCATCACCCTTAGTTGCATCAGCAAAGGGGTCTAAGAGGGAAAGCGGCTTTATAAATAAAAAATGGCGACAAAACCCGGCTACCCCGTATTCTACAAACCTAAGATCTGGCTCATTGCACACTCATCGGTAATAAACAGTCGATTCAGCCCTCCAGTTGCTTGTTTTTTTGGAGAGGGGGGGGGGTCATATTTCAAACGAACTGCGCAGATGTATGAGCTAAATATATCGTCCAGTCTGAGAAAACTTTTACTCAACAATGACCAGCAGTAGTTATGGCACATTGAATATAAACAAATCCGCCGAATAACAACAAATGTATCTGTTGTAATATTTCAAGTAAAGTGGCTCCTACCAAAGCTAACCGCGGTTAGCTGCATCGAGGCCTAATGGCGGATGTGCATTAGAGGCCTCCAGATCAACTGAAAAATCATCGAGTCACGCCCGACAACTACCATTACAAGCTCGGGGCTAACGAGAAACTAATCAAATTAGAAGAATAAAAATTGTAACAAAGCACTCAATCGTGTTCTAAAAGCAACAAAACCTCGACGCTAAGCTCGGATGGCTCTCGCCCTTCCCCCACCCCGCGCTTTACATCGAACAAAACCACTTACCAAAAGTTTGGAGGTTCTGGATAGCGGACATACGATAAGATTTGCTTTCCTTTCGGATAATAACTTGGTTAGCAAGCGGTTCGTCGGCTGACTTTGACTAGTTTTTTTTGTAATCTTTTGGGTCTGGCCTTGTTCCTGGACAACCGGTCGACACAGCCTCAGCAGCTCTCACCAAATGGAGATCTTCAAGCTCGAAAACAAGGTTTTATAGTCCCGCCCCGAAACTGACGTCAATACGTTACTAACGTAAGACGACAAACACGCCCTGAAATGTTCTTCAAATTTACTGGAAAGGTGACATCATTTCGGTAATGAAAAACTCAATCATCCTCAGAACAGGAAAAATACAAAACCACAATTAAAATGATTTAAAATATTAAATTTGACTCTTTATTATACAAATAGCTGTCATTTTAATTTAATAAGGTGCTTTATAAGGATGAATATCCTACAAAAACTAAATTAAAAATACTTGAAATTGAACCTATAAATTCTAATCAATTCCCTTTCACAAATTGTATCCAATTTAAGTGAATAGGAATTAATACAGTGTGTATAACAAACACTTGTTGTAGTATCCTGCTGAAACACAATATTATTATGTTAAAACAGATAGGCATAACTTGGTCATAATGCCTGTTTTATTACCTGACATTGTGGTACGTAAGAGTAAAGTTTATTTATATAGTGCCTTTCACAGATTTAAATCACAAAGTACTTTACAATATAAACAAAAGAACAAAACGGAGAAAACATTGAAAATAAAAAACAAAACAAAGGTTTGGGGGTACAGGGGATCTACATTGTAAATGATGAGATTATGTGGGATATTGACTTGGGCAAGAAACTAAAATCTGGGCAGAAATTTTGGGGCAAACTTCAATACAATATTTGGGCAAAATAATAAAGATGGGTACAGAAGAAAATGTAAACAAAAGGGAGTGAGGGAGTAGCATTTGTATGTATTTTATATTTTCCATTTATTTTCTTAACCGCTTTATCCAGTGAGGGTTGCAGGGAGCTGGTGCCTGTCTCCAGTATGAGGCAGGGGACACCCTGGACACGTTTCCAATCCATCACAGAGACAAATAAGTCTTACAACCATTCACAGACTCGCTCACACCTAGAACAATTTAGAGTTTATCAAATAAACTGAGCATTCACTAGGAATGCATATATTCAGCTCTTTGTGATACATTCATTTGGTTGTTGCACACTTAGATGAAAGAAAATGTCTGTTGTTGCCACATGCAGCATCTCTGACTCAAAGTTCAAAACATGATTAATAAGAGTATTTGTGAAAATGTTACAGTATTCACAAAATATGCACAACTAAAATGTATTTAGTATTAAACACCTTGTGTTTTGCAACACAATTTTTCCACCTTTATGGAGTACAATGCAGTCACAAAAATTCAAGTTCAAGTTTAGTGTCTCCTAAAAGCTGCAAACAGAAAGTAAAAGAGGAAAATGTTGCTTCATTGGTAGCTGTTGCAGCTGACTGAGAATTTCAAGAATTTAATTCCAACTCAGAATATGGCAGAAAATGTTAGTTGTTCCATTTAGGTAGATCTAAAAAGTAAAAATAAAAAAAAAATAACCCCAAGTGTTCAGGTTGTTAAAAGGAAACATCCAAGTAGACATCAGGAAAATGTCAAATCATCAGGACAAAAAAATGAATGCAAAATGACTTGAAAACAAAAAAGGAACAAAAAACAAAAGTAGTAGGAGAGAAACAGTAGTCAGTGTTTGTGAGCAAACTGTAAAAGAATCAATTAAATAAATGGGACATCCATCCAGAAAAGCCAACGTCAAACCATCATGATTTTCTCATTCTAACTATGGAAGGAGGTTTACTGATGATATGCTTATGTTGATGATGCTCCTTCTGTTCAAAGAGCAAAAAGCAATAAAACAGTTTACAAATTTATATGTATTTTATTAACTGAGTAAAATTATTACATATTAATACAAATAGCTGCTTTGGTATGTTTTTTGCCAGGAATTTTAGATTGAAACTAGTGAAAATAAAAAGACGACATTAATTTGTTTTTTGTGTTTTTACTTGGCTTCTTTTTTTGTTGTTGTTCAGTTTTTACATCTTTGCTTAAATCAAAATCAGGAACTTTCAAGGTGAGTTTTCAACATTTTCCAGCCCTAACAGTGGAGATGATTAACACATACATGAGCAGTACAAAATGATTTTACTGTCTTTCTCATAAAAGTAAATACAGTTCCAAGTATCTACAAAATTTTGAAAAATACCACATTAAAACTCAAGGATTTCAAACACCCATAAGGACAACTACCTGAATTCTATCGTGTCTTATCGTGCTGTATTTTTTAGTTCCAATAGATATTTCAAATCTGTAAATTATCTCTGACCAGAGACACGCCCCCGTGTTCGATAGCACTGGTGGCTAATTGTGATGTTTATTATGAAAAAAAGCTCACACGACTCGAGCCAGTACAGAAACCAACCAAAAACAAAGCAACCTCTTCACAGCCAGTAGCTTGAGCTTCGGTAGCATTCTGTCTTTACATTCTCACGGCTCAGTTTGGAAAAAAAATTACATCCCGCCGTGAAAACGTTTTAAAAAGCGTGTTTGTGCTGTAGCTATTTGGGAGATGGAGTTTCTAGTGGCAAAAACAAACTGAGCAGACCTTTAAATCAAGCCTTCATTCCTGCACGTCCTGCGCATACTTACGTAACGTCACTTCCTTCCTCATGCTGCATTCAATGACACTTGGAAACACTACAATTTTATTTCTATCTCGGAGAAATAAGCTTTCCACAGCAAGTAAATATGTTTAACTAGTTATTCATACTGTAATAAAGCATTAGACAAAGACAATTTAGCTAGTCTCATATGAACAATTAAAAATTGCTTCATAAACAGTCAAAACGAATTTAATTTTCATAATTACAATAAAATGCAGTAAGTGTCATTTAAAAATACAATTTCCAGTTTGGGTTAAAACATAAAATATTTAATGAACGTGCTGTTTAATGTTTTGTTAAATGATAATCAATTAAATCTTTGAAGTTATTTAAAGTAATTTTTAAAGACCAATTTACAGATTTTTCACGAGGCGTTTTTACCGGAAGTTGTTACGTTTTTCTTTGGGGTTCAGTTAGCTACTTAGCTAGTTTAGATGAATGGTTTAAAACTTGAAGCCCTCAGGTTTGAAACAGTTGTTATTTTAATTGTTTCGCAGTTATGTCACATTTAAAATTGTAGAGTATTTACATTTTATTCTAAGTTTAAGCTATTTTCTACGGAAGCGTAGAGCTGCCACCCAAGCAAAAGAAAAAACGAGCGTTATCACGTTATAACGTGATAACTTTATTGTTCGAACAATATACTTTTCACGTTCGTACAATATACTATCACGTTCGTACAATATACTATCACGTTCATACAATATACTTTTCACGTTCTTACAATATACTATCACGTTCATACAATATAATATCACGTTCTTACAATATACTTTTCACGTTCTTACAATATACTATCACGTTCGTACAATATACTATCACGTTCGTACAATATACTATCACGTTCTTACAATATAATATCACGTTCGTACAATATAATTTTCACGTTCTTACAATATACTATCACGTTCTTACAATATACTATCACGTTCGTACAATATAATATCACGTTTTTACAATATAATATCACGTTCTTACAATATAATTATCACGTTTGTACAATATGTGTACAAGGTTTGAGTATTACGGGTAGTCAGCGAACGCATCACGAAGCTAAAACAGAGCACAACACGGATGAAGGCGACCTATCTGTCTGATTGTGAACGAGAACACCCAGTAAAGTAGCACTAGCTCCTGTCTTCACTTTGATGAGTGTGCAGACACCACAAGACCACCATGGACCGAGGCTCCATGCTGTTATTGAGCAGCTTTATCGGTGGCTGCTGATGCGTACAGAAGGAACTCATAACGCATGGGGCTGTGTAGGAGGAAAATCGGTGTATCATTCGTTTTTCACAGATTGAGAGTCCACCTCAGTCTGATCAGACTGACTGCAGTTCTCGGATCAACTGCAGGGGTCCAGAAGGCTCCGGAATCACACCACCCGAGCTGCATTCAGGCGGGTTATATTGTCACACAGTGTAGAGCCCTGCAGGACTATTATTTCTTAACACGCTCCCGCTGAATTCCTGACCACAACTGCCCGCAGTTTGTCTCTGTCACTCACACACACTCCCGCTATCCGCATCCAACCCGAGAACACGGGAAAACCCTGAGCCAGAGCGCATCTTGGGCGCAGCGCGCACTGACATGCAGCTGTGTGAGTTCACTGAGAAGATCCTTCATTAAGAAAGAACTTCTCAGTGAACTCCTGCTGTCCAAGATGCTCAATAACAACAAAACCTCTCCATGGCTCAGTGCAAACAGCAGTTAACGTGAAACGTATACTGTTTAAACGTGATATTGTACGAACGTGATATTATATTGTACAAACATGATAATTATATTGTAAGAACGTGAAAAGTATATTGTAAGAACGTGATATTATATTGTACGAACGTGATAGTATATTGTACGAACGTGATAGTATATTGTAAGAACGTGATATTATATTGTACGAACGTGATAGTATATTGTAAGAACGTGATATTATATTGTATGAACGTGATAGTATATTGTAAGAACGTGATATTATATTGTATGAACGTGATAGTATATTGTACGAACGTGATAGTATATTGTAAGAACGTGATATTATATTGTATGAACGTGATAGTATATTGTACGAACGTGAAAAGTATATTGTAAGAACGTGATATTATATTGTATGAACGTGATAGTATATTGTACGAACGTGAAAAGTATATTGTTCGAACAATAAAGTTATCACGTTATAACGTGATAACGCTCGTTTTTTCTTTTGCTTGGGTGGCAGCTCTACGCTTCCGTAATTTTCTATCAACACTCAACAGAAACAACTGGGTTGGGCTAATTGATTTGGCTGCGCAGAGCGTTTATAGATCTACGGTTTCTTGTCAGCTGATTCATTCACATGACTCCTCGTCTGTCCGGTGTTAAAAATCTTTGTCGCACGCCACTGATACGTTCACATTAAGTTGCTTTGGGGGCTGATTTGGAGATTATAAATGGCAAATGATATTGGAATTTTGATAAGGAACAAAGTTGGCAGCTGAAAACAGCGAGGAGCAGCCACGGGGTTAGCTAACCGTCCTCAGTGTTGTTGGTGAGTTATTTCCTCATGTTTGTTTTGCTACCGCTGTTTAAACATCTGTGTTTCTTTCGATCGATCACTCTCCTGATTATATATTAAACAATAAGAACACCTTTTTAAAAACAGGTAAAAAAAAGCGCTCGTTTGCTGTTTTAGTTCATCATAAAACATGTTGAGATTCTCTGATGTTCTAAGTAGTTAAACCATTCATTGTGTTGTTTTGTGTGTCGATAATGTAAATATATCTATAAACGTACATTTTCTGATTATCTATTTGTTATAAAACAACAAATTGATTTTGATTTTAGCTTAGTCATTAAAAATCCCTCTAATCGTGCACTTGATCAGTACTTCCCTGCTTCCTACTGCTTATGTTGCACTTTATCTGTTTGTTTTTGTAAATATCCTAAAAGGAATCCAAGAAATTATCCAAAATGGGTCCAGAAGGGAAGAAGCTTTTAAACATCATCGTCCTTGGCTTTGGCTTTATGTTCATGTTCACTGCTTTTCAGACATGTGGGAATATAGAGGTGGGTTGGATTTCCTGATGCCCCCCCTGGATCAGATACAGTACTGTAACTCTGATGTCTTTTTTTGTTTTGTTTTGTTTTTTTGTTGTTGTTGTTGCAGCAAACCGTTATTAAGAGCTTCAATAGCACAGAGTTTCATGGGAGTGGATATACCAGGTAAACTGTTGGGGGTATGAAATAATAGCATGGGCTAAAAGTATAAAACATTTTTTAAATGGTGAATAAAAAGAAAAAACATATATAAATAATGAATAAATACTTAATCTGTTATTTTTTTTTACTCTTTCCTAAATTTGATGTTTAATTTTTAAGGTATAACTGAGTATAGACTAAATATTTCAGGGGACCAAGGTTTCCCTATCAGAGTTTTATTACACTTTCTACACACCCACCATCAGAAGAATAACAAGTCTCAATCAGTCTCAATCTGACAGCTAAACTTGGTTTGTCACCAACTTTTGCAGCATGGCCATCATTTATGGAGTTTTCTCTGCATCCAACCTGATCGCCCCCTCAGTAGTGACAGTCATTGGGCCCCAGCTCTCGATGTTCTTTAGTGGCTTATTGTACAGGTACGTCTCTTCTCACTGATCCACCTGAGGCATCTTATGTTAAAGCAGATTCCTGACGTGTTGCTTAATTTTTTACAGCGCTTATATTGCTGTGTTTATCAATCCATTCACGTGGAGCTTCTACACAGCGTCGGTGTTGGTCGGAATAGCAGCAGCAGGTAGAGAAATGCTATGTACCAAACATGTTTGTTCTTTGTTTCTGGTTTTGATCATTTGATCTCTGGTGTCTAGTGCTCTGGACGGCTCAGGGAAACGTGCTCACCATAAACTCCACTGACGGCACCATCGGCAGAAACAGTGGCATATTTTGGTCCCTGATGCAGTTCAGGTAAATCCAGCAAACCTATGTCCACATTCTACATCAGTTTTTACAATATTAGGATACTGAGTAGTACATTTTTAACCATCTGGTTGTCAAAACAAACATATATATATATATATAAACTAAATCTAAATTCAAACTATCTGACACTTTATGGTTTAAAGATTCAGAAACAGCATAGAAAGATTTAAAGACAGAATGTTCTGGCATGTTAACCAGATGATCATTTATGTAATGGTGTTTTTGCTTTGGATGGTTAATATCAGAGTGAAGTTAGCAGGAAGTAGCTGAACTGTTGCTCTGATAAAAGCTGGTTCAAATATTTTAAATTGTAGAGATGCTTTCTGTCTTATTCTCTTTAGGAAACACTGTAGCTCGCTTTGTTAAAGTAAAAAAAAAAAAACTCCCACAATTCCTTTTGGTTACAAGTTTCTAAATGATGTTAAGTCCTTCTGAGTCAGGAGGAGACCGCCTGGTTGTCTCTCAGAGGGAAGTCAGTGTGGAAACAAGAACTAACACAGTGAATCATGGGAAAAATGTTGTTTTACCTGAAAAACCCCAGTTAGAGATTATTAGTAAAAACAAGAAGTTTATGTAAGAATTGGGATCAAACTAACATCAAGCGGTCACTCCCCACATCTCCTCTGAAGTTAGCCGCTTGTTTTTAATTTTTCTCAACATCACTCTTTTCTCTGCAGTTTATTCTTTGGAAATCTCTACATCTACTGTGCCTGGCACGGACACGTGCACATCACGGGTATTTCACCAGCTGTATTTAAACAAATCTCTGCCTTGTGCTTGTGTTTCATGCTGCTTTTAGAATTCTCTGCTTGTGCTGAATCACTCCAGAGCTGTTTTAGGCGCCTGACTCATTTTGTTTGTTGCAGACAAGGACCGCCGGACGGTGTTCATCTCTCTAACGGTGATCAGTTTAGTCGGCTGCTTCCTCTTCTTCCTGATCCGGAAGCCTGACCCAGAACCTTCCCCTCAATCTGAGGTGACGGAGTCGCTGCTGCAGACTGAGTCCACAGATGGCTCCACACCCAGGTGAGGCTCGGTCTGGTACGGTGCCATGTGGCACTTCTGAATAATAACGATGGACACTTTGTTTGCTCTGGGTCAGATTCTGTGAGGTTTCTTTAAAGCAACAAAGTTAACAAACGCACTGCATTGTGAAACGCTAAATGGTGGATGAAAGATGGACAGCAGAAGCTCATGGTCTGAATCTGTTTAACTTTTTCTAAACAGACCGAGAAAAATAATTTTAGATGAAACCATCAAAGATTTTATGTTTCTTTATTTTTCAAAGAGTTTTTTTTTTTTGTCAAAGTTCATGAGAAAGCAGCAGCTGAAGTGCTGCTGCAGGTTCAGATCTTCAGATCTGCATTTATTCACCAGAATTTTGGTTTCTGTGTCGATGACCATCAAGAAACAACTTTTAAACTGCAGACATCCTTATTAAGAATATTTCTCGTCTCTTTTTAATGCTGTTTTAGCTCAGTTAGCTCGTCTTTTAGCCTCTCAAAGATCACCTGTCTGATTCCCAGAGTCCAACTCACCTGACAGGGTTTTGATTTGTAGTAAATACTCAGATATAGTGTTTTTATACACCTCAATCTGTTGGGTTTGACTTTGACAGGTCCATGGGTCCTAACAACTCCTGTTGTAGATTCAAGTAACAAAGCTGAAAATTTCCAAATTAATCGTTTAAAATGTTTAATCCAGGATGACTGAAAGGGAAATCAAAATACTTTAAATTCAACTTCACTTTGATTCTAGACGTGTTTAAAACCCAGTGGAACAAAACTGTTTGATGGCCAGAACTGGTACAAAAAGACCTGAGCCTCCTGACATCTTTTACAACAGATCTCTCCACATATTGTGAGGAGGTCGTCCTGCTGCAGAAGACAGATTGGAGTCATGCAGAGCAGGAGTGGTCATGTTTCTGGAGGGACAGAACAGAACCAGACAGGCGACCTTTTACTGTAAATGCTATCTTTTGTTGCATTTTCTACATTTGTCTTTGAAACTGCTGTGATACGGTCGCCACAGCAACTGAGAGGCTTAGGGAAGAGATGAAAAGGTGAATTAGTCAAAAAAACATATGTGTAAAATATCATTGGGTGGGTTAATGCAGACATGTTGTTGAAGTTGTAATAATCTTAGGATGTTTTTGTCTCTAGCTCTTCTCACTCAGGCCTCTGTGCTCAGGCTCTCGATGCTTTTGGTAAGCTCATTAAAAAAAAACAAAAGAATCAACTGAAATCTGCTGTTTTTTCACTTCTGTTCTTCTGTTTACAGTCAAAGCCTGTAAAATGTTTGTCACCAAAGAAATGCTGCTGCTGAGCCTGTCTATAGGATACACAGGTGGGTCAAACGCACCATGGACTTTTAAACATCCTGGGAATTTTCAAGTGATTTAAAGTTTTTACATTCATAATAGGAGTTGGTACATAGTACAGTATTATATTTTATGGACTAAATGAAATCAACTTATAAAATACAACAGAACTGATGTGTGTTGGATTGGAGTACTAGTCTGCTTCTAAACTATTTGTGAACCAGTTGTGTTTTTAGCCTGGCTTTGAACTGGTTCCAGACTGTCCCAATAACTAAAACCAAATGAACTGGTTTTAAAGTTGCCTTGAATGAATTTTACACTGAATCTGAGCTGGTTTTGCTCCTGTTTTTTTAATGGTTTTTAACCTGGTTTTGGACTTGTAGTGAACTGGTCTACAGCTTGTCTTTTGGACCTGGTTTTGACTGTTTGCTTTCCTGGTTTTGAACTAATCAAGAACATGAATTTAGTTTAAAAGTTCTTTGTGTTTCTGATGCATTTTGAGCTGGTTTTGAAATAGTTTCACTGGTTTGTTTTTATTTATACTGGATTCAAACCTGATGTTTTACTGAACTGAAACTTGCTTTTGGATCAAATGTATTTCAGACTGGTTTGGGACTGGATTCATGGTTTAGGACTTGCTCTGTAGTTGTTTAAGTTTAGGTACCTGGTTTTGAACAGTTTTTTTGTGGGTCCAGTTCTGGTTCCGGAGTCCTGGCTCCTGCAGATGAATGTTTTGGGCTCATTGTGGATTCAGGAGAAGTGGACCAGTCTGTGATGATGATAAATAAGAACTTTAGTGTTTGAAAGGCTCTATTGTGAGAAACTAAACCTCTGCTTTGTGGACTCTGACAGGACTAGAGCTCACCTTTTACAGCGGCGTGTACGGGACGTGTATTGGAGCTATGCTGAGCTTCGGAACTGATGCAAAGAGTCTGATTGGGATCTCTGGGATTTGCATCGGCGTTGGTGAGATCTTAGGTGAGTTGTTTTTTTGTAGTTTGCTTTGTCAAAGTTCTGCAGAGAGAACCGGACTCATCCAACATGTTCCTTTTTATTCTCTAACCAGGAGGGGGCGTCTTTGGGATGCTGAACAAAAACCATCGTTTTGGCAGGAACCCGGTGGTTCTCCTGGGACTCGTCACTCATTTTATTGCATTTTTCCTCATTTTCCTGAACATTGCCAATGATGCTCCGCTGGCCCCCGAGGCAGGAACAGATCTGCAGGCTTTCATCACCCCCAAGTAAAAAAATACGTTTTTAACTCAAGATTTGGTTTAACATAAACATTTATTTATTTTTAGGATTAAGATACAAAAAGATTAGGTGGGAAGAAAATCCATTTTCTTGTGGATATAGTGTTTGATGAGAATGAATTTTTTTTCTGTGTCAGTGTCGGGGTGGCGTTGTTCTGCAGCTTCCTGCTCGGTCTGGGCGACAGCTGCTTCAACACGCAGCTCCTCAGCATCATTGGCTTCATGTTCCATGATAACAGCGCCCCCGCCTTCGCTGTCTTCAAGTTCATCCAGGTAAGAGTCACGACGAAAATGTTTAAACTCATCTTCACTGTGAGTTTGATTAACTTGTTCTCTCTGCAGTCCATCATGGCTGCT
The DNA here is from genome assembly GCA_006937965.1 of Callopanchax toddi. NCBI lineage: Eukaryota > Metazoa > Chordata > Actinopteri > Cyprinodontiformes > Nothobranchiidae > Callopanchax > Callopanchax toddi. Next base: position 2,922,698 of record SSNR01000005.1, read on the forward strand.
GTTGCCTTCTTCTACAGTAACTACCTGCTGCTTCAATGGCAGCTGCTCATTCTCATCATCTTCTGTTTTCTGGGCTCCATTTCGTTTTTTGCGGCCGAGTGGAAGGCCCAGTCCATCAGACGGGACTCGGACTACGACAGCATCTGAAGGAGGAGGACGAGGGCACATCTGGAAGTGTTTTGCTCTCACAGCTGGATAAAACAATGTGATCAGGGTTGGCGTGAGAGACTGATGCTGTGGTACGTTTAGTTTTGACTGCGCTGCCCGGTCTGGTGGTGGTTTATTTATCCTGATTACATCAGAGTGCAGGCGGAGGAGTTGTGCGCTCAGCGGCTATACCTCGTTCAGTTTCACTCCCAACCCATTTTTTAATTGTTTTTTACAGTTTTGTTGTCACTTTCAATAATTTCTTGAAATGCTTGATGGGTGGAGGATAAAATTTCTTGCACTTTTGATTAAAAGCCAATGATTTGGACCTGCTGCAGGTAAAGGGAAGAATAAGTTGGTTTTGTTTTTTCCAGCTGCTCTGGCTGCATGTGAAGATGTTAGTATGAGTCTGAAGATTTATTTTATCGTGAAAACAGATCCATTAAAAACCAAACAATTATAGTGTTTCTTTTGAATAGCGGCTATAACTAAGACACACTACAGAACTGTACAAGCATTCCCATTCAGCCCATTTGATCATTTTTACTTTCACAGACCTCGACTCTGTAACCTTTTATAGTGATCTATAGTTCTTAAACTTAAACCAAAAAGTTCCTATGAAAATAGACAAGAACTGGAATGGAGCTGTAAAGCAGCCAAAGTCTTTAAAAAAGACAAGACCCTAAGAGTTTTTTGAAAAGCTACTGGACTTATTTTCCCTAATTTCAATATTCTTCTTTGGTTTTTGATATCAAAACAGATATTGAAGCCTTCTTTAAAGATATAAATTGTAAAGTCTTCTAACTCAGAAGTTTGTTTTGGCCTTTCTAGGGTTTTGTTGTCCGGAGGTAACCCAGACTTTTACATCCAAGTGCACAAATTCAACAAAACAGTCACAGTTTGTCTGAGTCAGAATTTTAGAGCAAACCAGTTTAAAGGGAAACCAGGTCTCAAACCTGAGCTCCGTTTCACGCCGTCACCTGATTGGTTCAGCTGTATTAAGAACCCGATCTTCTTGATCATGACCTGTTTTTGCAAACGGTCTCCCGATTACTTCTGTCTGACTGCAGTCAGCTCTGATAACGACAGGATGTTCAGTTTGTGCTTGAAGGAAAGAAAAAGCATTTTCTGCTACTTTTTCTCCACTATGATGATCTTACAGGGAATATCATGGGGTTGTTTTTTTGCTGAATTTCTGGGAACACACAGATGACTGGATGAAATCTCAGGTGGCTAAGAGTAAATTAGCTTTTTAATTTAGTTAATATAGATTAAATAATGTGTGTGCTTAAACCTGAATCAGCGTTAAAGAACGATGTGATCCTCAGTCTCTGATACATTAGATATTATCTGCTCTAACAGAACCAGACAGGACCTGATTCAGCTTTTGGACATTACCATTTGTCTGGTTCTCCTGCAAATATGAATTCATGATATCATATCACAGCTATTAAAGGCTCCATAAATGGTTTTATATGTTTAGTTTTCATAGAAGAAGGATTGAGGCATCAGACTGCAGCTACAACTGGTGATGATAATAAAATAAAGTTAAATGAGAAGAACATTTCTGTCATTTTTCATCATTTTCTCTCTGATTTAGACAAACTGCTGCACTGGCTGAAGCATGTTGTCCTCGAGGTCCAGTATCCAGCATGTTTTAGTTGTTTACCTGCTCTAACACACCTGATTCAGTGGTTGAATCACCTGTTCTGCATGTCATCAAGTTCAGAGGGCCTTTAATGACACCCACTGACTAAAATCAGAGAAACCTCTAAAACACGCTGCTGGATACGAGCCTTTGAGGACCAAAACTGGAGAGATTTTGGTTGTCCCACACCATTCTTCTTCCAGATCAAAACCAAAGGAACTGGTCTCTGGTTCCAAACCAGAACTGGAACCAGAAAGGTGGTTCAATTAAAGATTTAAATCAGCTGGAAAAGCCCTGAAAATGATTAAGTCCTTTAGAAAAAACACATTAATTCAATAATATGAACTCATCTGCATGTTTCACTTGGAGCATGCTGGGAGAACTTTGCTGATTTAAAAAAATAATTGCTTTTGATGAAAATAAGTGGCTCGTTAAAATAAAAAAAGGCTTTTGGCACATTTAGTTAAACACAAATACTAGAATGAAACACAAATGTTCATATTTTTTATGCAAATCTTCAAACAAAGATCAAGTTGAACATTTTGAACAAACTTTAGAGTTGGACTTGTTTTATTATCATGGTTTATTATTTGTAACAAGCCTCACAGAGCTGCAGACTCTTTTTATTAGTTTGTTTTTAATCAGGTTAAAATTAAACTAATCAAATCAGCACAGTGCAAAATATGGGCCTTAAAAGACAATTTAATAATGAAGAAACTGTTTCAGACTTGCTGTGACCTTTGTTTTGTCTTTGTTTAAATTTTTAAATTGTAGTTTACAGTTTTAAGTTTTTTACTTTTGGGGGAAGCGAGATTTTTTTTTTGGTGAAACCGCTGGCTGCAAGGATTTGAAGGGAAAATATCTATGAAGGTGATTTTATTTTATACTTGAATGTAGTGATTAAGAATGGCACTCAGTTTCACTTTCTTGTTTTTATTATCAATAAAACATTATTTTGAACATTAGCTGTGTGTTTTACCTGCTTAAGCCAAGAACGGTGAAGAGTAAAAAGATTATCTAAACACTATGAATAGGCCTTTACAGACTAAAAGGCTGAATTAAAATCATTTAAAAAAAAATTAAAAACAAAGCAATAAAATAACATTATATACAGCAAAACAGAAAATAATCAGGAATACTTTAGATATTTGAAAAAGATTTTTAAACATGTTTAAGAAAATAAACGGTTTAAATGTTGCTAGCCTTCTGTTTATATTATTTATTGCAGTGTTGAGGCGGAGAGTTTAAAAAAAATTTCAATAAACAACTGTGTCTAAGAAAATAAATATGAAAAAATGTGCGTTTTCTCGGTTTCCATGCATTCTGACTGGCCCTTGTTGCCTAGCAACAGGTAACGCTGTGAGTTGTTCAAAGTGGGGAAAACACTCAGTTCCTCCGTAATCCCTCTTCCTGTTAACTTTTAAAAATAAAAGTATTGCATCTTAAAACCTATTGCTCTAATTATCTAAGTGTTTTCAGTGTTTGATTTATAAAATTTCAATAAAATATATATTTTTTGGATCTAAATTATATATTTCCTTTTAAAATACTATTAGTTGCATTTCAACTTTATTTTGAAAGACCATGTTCTAGTTGGACAGCTTGATGTTATCTGTATCCAGAGCTGCAGGAAGCATCAGAGATCAAAGCTTTTGTGTTGAATTGACTGTAAAAACCAATGAAATGTAACTCAAATGTGATTTGTTAATAAGCTGACAGCCTTTAATGCTCCGAGTGTGAGGCGTTGTGTAGTAATAGTGTAGTTTCACTGTGTTGTGAGATGTGTTAACATGAACATGGCTCCTGCCTGGACTTTGAACTCAGTTAAACAAACAGGAAACCACTTCTTCCACATACAGACACACCTAGTCAGTATCACCAGCCTCCATCAGGGCATTATTAAAGGGGCAGTTCAGGTTTTTGTAAAACCTTACACCTTTACCCAACAGGCCAGGTGTTCCCACCTGATGCAAAGTAAAACTCAACACATCAGTAGTGTCAATAGCGTAAATTTGCTCCTGACATTGATGGGGACAAGGACAGAATGGGACAGGGGGTTCGAGTCTTCGCCGACACAGGAAGTGCAGATTGGAGAGACCCATCCTGGTCCAAAGTTACCATCTCTGGGAAAATGCCCGATGGCCAGTCTTCATCTAAACCCAGGGCAGGTGCCATCAGCGTAAGCATTTCGAAGCGGGCCATATGCCTCCTTACCCTGGACACAGGTCCGTCCGTGGACTAGCGCACAGCACCTGGTCCACTGGGCTGCATGTATATTGTACATTAAAATTTACAGGTTTTTAGGCCAGAAAACTCACGACTGATTGTTTAGCTCAATGCCAACAGTTAATTTATAATTAAATTCATATTTGATAACGTGTTTATTTGAATGACTGTCAGATAAGCAGGACTGTGAGACCATAACTTATTACATCAACAGACTTTTTTGATTACAACTATTAAAGGTACAAATTGTTTATTTTTCAACTGGGTTAATGCAAAAGAATAGAGGCAACACCAAATCAAAGACAGCGCAAATCAAACATCGTTTCTGCAAAAACACAACATTAGGAGCTGTGGTGAAACGGATCCTGTAAGAAGCAGCATCTGATTGGTTCATGCAACACATCCTGCAAATTAGGATTCTCTAAGAGGAGACCACTAGACACGAGGCTGAGCGTTACACTGGTCACATGCTGTGGTGGTCCTGGTGCTCATTAGTGACAGCATTTAGAATGAAGCGGGCCCATCCACGGTGCGCTCCAGCCCAGGAGATGGCGACCAAAGTTGAAAGTGGTCAGCATCATCCCGATTAAGGCCACGTTCCCAAACGCTCCCCTCATTCTCTTCTTAGGATCTGATCAAAACAGATAGATGTGTTTTCACACCAAAACAGAAAAAAAACTAACATTCCTGAAATATTCATTTTACCTCCTGTAGAGTATCCATGTGCGTACACCTCTCTGCTTATAATCCAGACAGCTCCCAGTCCACTGGTGAGACGCTGCAACGCCACAGTAAAACACACAGATGAGATGAAATCCTGCACTGAGATCTAAGAATGAGAAACACAGCTCAGCAGGATGAAACTCACAGGGCAATGCAGTCCACCAACAGCCAGGCAGAACAGGAAGGCGGGGTAGATTTCCAGGCTGGGGAGAGGTGAGAACACGTTAACCACCAGTAACAGGGGGGCGTGGCCAGACTGGCCTGGCTCTGGGACCCAGCTTCCCTCTTGATAAGGCCAGAATCAGGTGATACGACCATCAAGTGGTGGCGCTAAAGGGACCCAGTCACGTTTACCGTCAATAACCTGCATTTTATTTTAAACCAAATCTTTTCACCTCAATAAATTCAGACTTTTCCACAGAATCAACTGATTTTAACCTGAATCAAACTCCAACCACTGAGAGGTTGTTTCACTTCTCCAGTTGGATTTTTAGGAAGACAAATCAACTCAGAGGTCGTGTTTCAGTTGTTCTAAAGTTTTAAAAGAGTCTTATAAATAAGAAATAAACATTCCCAACATTCGCCAGCCCAGGCGGACTGCGGCCCACTTTATGGCCGTGCCCCAGCGATGGAGGAACCTACGTGTTCTGATGCGCTCTCTGGATGCAGTTGAAGACCTGTCCGTTTTCTGGGTCATCGCTGTACATCTGGGGGTACTGGAGCAGGAGACAGAGAGGTAATTAATTTTAATTTTAGCAAAGTACTATATTCATAAAATGAAATGGAGTGGGAAAACTCCCTTCATTTTACACTTTTAAAGAATCTGATCTAAAAATGTATATTGCCTGTATTAAAAGTCTTAATTTAGCCAACCAAAAACTTGATAAAACAGAACTTTTCAAAAGTTTTCTTTAACTGAACAAGCAGACCCCTTCATCTTTATTTTTATCTTGTTGTGTGTTATTTGGTTTATTATTCATGTTTTTATTTCTCTTGACAAGAAATTGGATATATATTATCAACCATGTCAATTGTATGGCAACTTGTTTTGTAATTGAAGTTCATGGTTGTAATATAACTAAATGTTCAATTAAAAAAAATAAAAAATAAGGAGACAGAGAGGTCAGCTCCTCATTTAGAAAACTGCTGCTCACCTTGATGTTGAACTTCTTCCTGGCTTTGCCCACTTTCACAGCCAGGTGTCCCACCATGACCATACTGGCAAACCCAGTCAGCACAACGTACCCATAATCCTTAGAGAGCACACCCATCGTGGTTCACCTGTCGGGACAACCTGGTTTTACGGTCTGGATAAACAAACTGAGGTTTTTCATGGAATGTAGGCTGAGGAGGAAACCAGCTCCAGTCAAGGACACAACAAAACCAAAGGTCACGTGAGCCGCGTCTGAGCGCCTAAAGCAGATATTCACCTGAGATCAGGAGGTTTTCTCCGAGCCTCGGATCTGGTTCAGACGCAGCGACAATCAGAGGAATGGTGGACGTTTCGCTTTACTTCCGTGTCCTGCGTCCTTACGTACAGAGGGGGCGTGGCCTACGTGTCCAAATGACCTTCAGTCATCCAGGTCATGATAATCCAAAAAAGGGTTTTAAATAAAGGCAACTGGACTTATTTGGTTCTTTGAAGACATTTCGCTGCTCATCCGAGCAGCTTTGTCAATTCTGTATGTAGTAAAGGAGAGAGAAACGCAGGACTTGTGTTGTTTAATATTTTGGTATGTTCTGAGGATTTCAGCTATGGGGCACCGTTTGTAAAGTCAAACAGTCACAATTTAAGAGTAACATTTTTGGTTATTTAGCCTATCCTAGGGGAAAAATGGGAGCTCGTTTTTCAAAGTCATATTTTCATCATTTTATTCATACATTTATAAATGTCAAAGTTGCCAACTAAATATTTAGTTAGCTAGCTAAATATTTAATTTAAAGTTAAATATTTGTTTAACAAATTAAATATTTAGCTCTGACCTAAATATTTAGTTTGTAAAATAAATATTTAATTTACTAACTAAATATTTATTTTACACACTAAATATTTAGCTCCAAATTAAATATTTATTTCCCAAAATAAATATTTAGATCCCAGCTAAATATTTATTTTGGAGCTAAATATTTAGTTTGCAAAATAAATATTTAGTTCTAAAAATAAATCTTTATTTAGCAAACTAAATATTTAATTTGTAGCTAAATATTTAGCTATTTTAGTTTGATCTGAGTAAGGAGGCAGCTCTGAGCTGGAGGGAGACATCTGCTGGTTTTACTGGGAACAAAAACTTCATCCTACGTTTCCAGGTTTATTTCTGAAAAACATTCATTATACTTCTGTCTACTTTAGTTATAGTAAAAAAAAAAAAAAAAAACAACTTCTATTTTAGGATCACATATCAGGACCCCAGTTAGTTTTTCACTAATTGATTTCATGTTGGTTGAGTTTTGTTCATTTGAGTTTGGGCTATTAAAGAGAAAGTTTCAACTTGAGTATGTTTAATAAAAACGGGTTGATTTATTTAATAAAAACTGGACGCACAGGAGAGAAACAACTAAACTAAATACTGAAAAATACAAACTTGAATGAAAACAAAGTTCTCTATTTAGATTTCCTGAACCAGTTCTTTTAAATGATCAAAACCACTTTAAAGATTAAAAGATCCTGAGGATGGAATCAGGACTTTGAGCTCAGAAGAACTGATTTTAGTTTTTAAACTTTGTGTTGGAGGATAAAACATGTTGAAACTGGCTTTTATTAGACATCATTTTATAGTCTGGATGTTTTCAAGATTATTCAGTAAAAATGAGAGACTCTTGAAACTGACTCGGACTAATCAGGGCTTTGAAGCCCTGAGTTCTGTTCTGGTGACCCGACAGTCCAGAAACACAAATCTGTCCTTTAACCTGGTTCAGGAGGACAGAATGAAACAGTTTAGTGAAGAAGATGAGCTGCAGCTGAAAGGTTTCTTTGTTCTCAAACCTTGTTGTTCCTCTGATCAGGGAGAAGACGTCTGAGCTAACCGAGCATTCTGTAGTGAAACTTCCAGCATGAAAAAGTCCAGATTTCACAGAAAGTTTTCTTTAACAGTCGTTTTTACAGATGTTTAGAGACAAACAGTGATGTAATAGAAGTGTCATTCCAGCTGTTCCTGCTCAGAATCTTCTTATTTCAAGTCTTGTTTTTAGTCCAGATTTGTTTCTAGAAATCCTGTGAGGTTTGACTTTAGAACATCTCAGATTTCCTCCTGTGTGTTTTACAGGTATAGATGTATTTTTAGATCCCCTTCACCTGATCAGATCCAGCATGTAAGACGATGAGTTCTGATCATGAAATCATCCATCATGCTTTGTGTTTCTGGTTTTGTTACAGGAGACTGGTGGCACTGGACCAGATGGTCGCAATTTAAAACGTTTCCTTTTTTGAGTGCACTCGTAATCTGACCTTTACGGTAAAAACAGTTCATCCTCAGAGCTGCTGTCAGCAGGTAAACCGTCTGTTTACACCTGAAGAGGATTCTTCATGTTCTTTGTTTTTAATGCATCCATCACAGAAGTAGAAAAGAGCTTTTTGTGAATGTGGTTTTTGTATTTTAGAGCCTGACAGGTTTCCTAAAGTAACTCCTGGTTCCTACTCCTCTACACTGAACAGTCCAGATTGTTTTGATCAAAGTTCTCCAGACTTTCTCAAACCTTTTTAAAAGAACTTGTTCAGGACTCTGTTCTCTGTATTCCTTTTCATCACCTTATTTACACTTTAAGTGATGTCACAGGTGGGTGTGGTCCTTACTGTAGTTTTATAACTGATAGAACGCCACTTCAAAACGATCTAAATGTCCCTTTAAGACAGAATCATTGACCGGTAGCTCTAAATGTCTTTGAGTAGATGTTGTATGAAGAGACCATAATATCGCCGTCTGAGATAGATTATAAACAGATGAAAGTTTGTTCAATTCTCCCAGTGAAATCTAAACATCTGTTCTGTGGAGCTGCAGGTTTGTTCAGTCTGGAGCTCTTAACAGAGTAATAAAAGTCCCCGTGAGGGAGACGATGAACGCGTTTTGTTGACTTTTGGTTCATGTTTCTGATCTCTACTGACTGCAGGCGTGCCCAAGACAAAGGCCAAGAGCTCCGCCTCCCAGAGACGTGACGTGTCTCCAGGGGTGGGACACACCACACCTGTCCATCCGCCCTCCATCAGTGTCAGGGGCACACGATCAGCTTCTCAGGTGAGTCTCAGCGTACATTAGTGTCCTCTTCCTCCAGCTACACTGGACAGGACTGGCCACTGAGCCACTGCATCTCTCAGACTTCCATCACATCTGCAGCAGATCCGCATGACGATGAGCCAGTGAACCTGTAGAGGGCGTCGCAGCTCTGTTTTGAGTTTAGAGCTGCAGAACTGCACTGACCACTTCTTTCTTTTTTCCTTTTGTTCAAATGTTGTTAATGTTATTAATAGTTAATTCAGTACAGCCTAATAATGCAAGTTAGTCTTCTTTTGCTGCTCAGAATATTTTTAAATTGAAGGTATCAGGATATAATCAGTTCCTAAAAACTCCAATGCTGGACACATTTAGTTTTCTGGGGACTATTTTCAGCAGCGTAGTAATCCTGGCTTGTTTCTGTGAGTATTTCTGGCAGCAGGTCGGTGTTTTGAGGCTGAGTCAGCTGTTGTTGCATCACTACAACCAGAAACTGAACATCCTGTTCAGAGAAACACGAGGCAGCGAGCAGGAAGGAAACATTGGGGTGTGGTTACAACTCGCCCTGATGGCTTCAAACTTTCAGGAATCTGACTCTGTGTCTTTAAAGACGCCACGTGTTCGACAGGCAACATCCGGGAAACAAAAATAGATCAGTGAAAAGTAGAATAAAGTCAAGGTATATTCAAAAATATGAAGAAACAGATTAATTCCACTTTGTTTAATTTTAAAATGATTATTCTCTGAAGGATTTAGCATCATCTGATTGGTCAGAAATGTTTCCATTAACCAGCTGTTTGTAGAGAAACAGTTCAATGTGGAGGGAAAACTGATTTTAACACAACATTCAGACTCGGTTCTACATGAAAAGCTTCCTTTAGTTGTTTTCAACCTGATTTTCTGACACAAAACAGTAAAACTGAATCATTTTGTAAAGGTTGGTTTGATCCTGGAGTGATGAAACCTTCACGTCACAACTCGAAGGCTGAATTCAGATCAGTTTCTCGGTTTAACTGATGAAAATCTGCATTGTGTTCGACTCTGACCCGACCACATCCTTCCACACGCCTCAGACGAGCAGCTTCACAGAAACCTCTCAAATCTTACCATAAAACGAGAGAAAAACGCCAGAGAGCAGATCAGAACGCCTTTTATTAAACATAAATACAAATTTAAACCGATCAAATCAACACAATGTACTAAAAAGAAATCTCTAGAAAAAGAGCCGTTTACAGACTTTGTGAGTTTCAGAAGATCTGAGACAGAGCGTCGTCATTACAGAGAATAAAAATCAACTGAGTTGAGTTGGAGGTAAATTCACCCAGTTTGTAAACTCAGAGAGGTGGAGTTGATTGGACTGAAATACAGTTAAAATTCCAGAGGAAGGTGGAGACACACAATCAACCTCTGAGCCTCCTGCAGGCCGACGCTCTGCAGGAGGCTCGGACAAAAAAACTCCAAAACCCCTGCAGCTGATCCGGTACGCAGCGGCCGAGTTTCCACACGTCCCGTCACCAACAACAAACCAGGCAGAGTTCAGACGCTCACATGCGCCTCGACTCGTTCAGAGGGAGTTCAAACACACAGAGGAAAAAAAAAAAATCCACCTTCAGGTCAGAAAACGGCGTCAGCTGTTTGAGGCGAGGAAAGTCCATTTAAAAAAACCAGACCGGCAAACATTTACAGTTTTAAGTCCTCGTGTTTCTGTCTCGTTAGAAAGACACCTCAGTGTTTTCATTTTAACAGTTTATAACCATTTAAATAAACCACACAGAGCTGAACAGACAGACGGCTCAAACAAAACAAACAAAAAAAACTCAGCTGCTAGATAAAACACAGAATAAGAACGTCTGAACAATGGTTTAACTTTAGCTCTGTTTCTTTAATCATCAACTGAAAACTGAACTGATTATTAAAGACGGTTCTGAAAGTTAGTGACCGTTTTAGTCGATCGGAGTAAAAGAATCAACCAGTAAAGAGCTGAGGAGTGTAGAGTCACGTGAGCCATCACAGGGATTGAAAAAGTATTTTAGTGCTTTAAAACAGATTCTGGATTTTATCGTATTTAACGAAGACGGAAGTTAAAGTGAGTCCGATGAAATAAATAGTTTTAGAGTGGATGAACCTGGTCCTGCTGCTCAGTGTGATGGATGACACGGACAAAAAAAAAAGGTTAATTTAGAACAAAAATATAATTTTTCCTACATTCACCAAAAGTATCCTGTATGTAAAAAACAAAAATACTGTAATGGTTCTTTTAACGTTTGAGCTGCTGATTTTAAAAACAGGAAAACCAGAGTTGAAGCGTCTCAGAGGATTTAAAGTGTCCAATATTAAAAAGAAAAGCCCAGAAAACAGCTGATTGAGTGAAAAACCAAACCTGCCTCCAAATAAAGTGACGCTGTAATGAAAGTCAACCTGAAGCTGCAGGTGGTTAAAGTGTTGTGACCTGTGGGATAAGTTCCTCACCACGGTTCTGCATCAGAGGTACATTCAAAGGATTCAGACACTCGGAGGTATGAGCGGTTCAGCGTCTGAAAGGTTGTAGGAAAATAATAATAATCACTGAGTCGAGCTCTAATAAATCACCTGCATCAGAGCAGATCCTAGGTCAGCTTTAGGTCTGACCGAGTGTGTTTCTGTGAGTTTAAATCAGCAGAAATGTTTTGGGTTTTATTTACAGAGAAGTCACAGACTTGACGTGAACGCTCACGAGTCACTTTATCCCAAACCTCACTTCCTGTTTCAGCGTTTATAGAACAAACTCTAGGTTTCTGTTTTCACCTTAAACCTGCAAAAAGGTTCTGTGATCCTCCACGACTCTCCAGAACATCTGGACGGAAAGTGATCTCGTCTATTTCACACACAAAAAAAAGATCTTTACTCGTTTCCTGACACAGAATGTATAAAACAAGCAGAAATGTTCAGCAGGAATCCTGTGACTTTAATGAATCACACGTTGAACTAAATATGGACTCGTATGAAAGAGGATTAAAGATTTGTCCAATCAGATTATTTCAGTAAATGTTTCCAGAGATGAATTTAAATGTTGGACTATCTGGTTCTTTTTAAGGATGTTTTATATTAATTTGAGGTAAAAATTGGAACTAAACTTTTTGTAGAGCACACTAGTAATAATCCTTTTAGATTTTTAGGAAATACTTGAACGCTTTTTCCATCCAGATGTTCAGACCTTCCAGAGAAGCTTTCCTTCGGGGATCTCCAGCATGAGTTCAGCTCCACTGTTTGTTTTTATGGCTGGAAGTGAAGCTGAAGCTCACAGCTGTTCTGTTACTTAACATCTGTATTCCTCCACACACATCCTGACACCTCCCATCCGCACGTTTACATCATTCTGCTTCCTTTCTTCGTCTGCTGGTTATTGCTGACTTCCTGTTTATTTCTGACACCCATCAAAGTTTCAAAATAAAAGATCACAGATCGTCAACAGATCACATGGCTCCGATCCTCAGTTAGTGCTCTGCTGGGTCTGGTTCAGCTGCATCCATGTGAAAAAAAAAAAGGTTTGCCCTCAGACAGTTTTTGGGGCTCAGAAAGTCCAGTGGTGGGTCTAAACCGTCCGAGACCCAGCTGGTTCTTCCTCCTTGAAAACAAGAATCTGTTTTCTGTTTATAGACGAGAGGAAAGCTGCATGAAACCCCACCCCCCCAAAGCAAAATGATGGCGCTGGCCTCTGTCCCCCCCCCCCCCCCCCCCCCCCCACAGTGCAGCCTGTGAGTCTCATCTCTGGCCGTGGAGCGCTGACACAATGGGGGGCTGCTGGGAGCTGCTGGGCTGGGACACGGGGGGCCACATGGGAGTCTGTGGGAGGTGGTGGTGGTAAGGGTGGTGCAGGTGGTGACCCGTAGGGGAGGACGGGGGCAGCCAGGCCGGCTGGTGGCTGGGTGGTGAGGAGGCCCAGAAGGAGCTGAAGCCCGATGTGGAGGGCGGGGGGGAGCAGGCCATGGATGCCTGGGAGGGGCCGCTGCCGGCCCCGGGGCCACAATCTGATGCCCGTAGCTTGGAGAACATAGTGATGGCATCGGGGAAGTTTGGCGGCGTGGCCGGAGTGTTTCTGGGGGTGCACATCTGCAGAGGAAATTAAACTGTCAGACTTTTATTCTGAAAACCCTGAATTTACACAAACATCACCAAAACAGACTAAAGATTCTCTCAGTCACGTCAGGTCAGGTAGGGAAGTCACAATGACGGATTTAAAGTTTCTATCTGGTATTGTGTTCCTTTAAATGTGATTTTACACACCTGTAACGTTTTTGTGATTTTATAAAATATCTGAATAAAACTTCACACTTCAAACTGCACACACACTGCAAAACTACACAAAAAAACTGCTTCTTAATCACTAATTAAATCTTGGTTTTACCTTATATTCTGTGACTTTAAATAAACTAAACCTTATGTTGTAGAAAATCAAACCCAGAACAGAAACATCTAACCAAAATAAACCCAGTGACCTCAGACTTTGATGGGTAAACGATAAACACAACATTTCCTGTTCCAGCTGATCATCCTGTTCTCCGGTTGGAGAAGTCGGACGTGTTTCTCTCTAGCCCTGATGAACTTTTCCTGTTAAGACTGGTGGAGAACTGGTTCTGTAACATTTTAACTGTTGATGCATTAACATAGATGATCAGATTCACAACAAAACAACTGGGTTAGTCCATCAGTTACGTCCAGGTTTTTAAACCGCTCAGTTCAACTCGGACTTTAAACCTCGTTTAATGTGTCAAACTGGACCAAATATCTTCATCGTGGCTTTGTTCTGGTCCAGTCGACCCAACAGGCTCCACGATGCTCCTCAGAACAGAAACACAAACACAGGAGTGGCTGCTCCATTGTTCCTCTCAGACCTGCTCAGCACATGGAGGCCTCAGGCCTGGTGATGTCACCAAAATATAAACAAACACACTTCCTCATGCTGAGCAACAAACGGACAAAAACGCCAGAACCAGGGAGGTGGAAGGAGGAGGAGCCAGGAGTAAAAGGTCCAGTTGCTACAGACGTCCTCTGCAAACTTTAAAACAGTTTCCTGAACAAGAATCCTGGCACATTTCCATCGGATGTTACAAATTTAAAATGACAAGCCTGAATCAGCTCTCCTGTAAATCCTCCTGATCCCCCCCCTAACAGAACTGAAACTATCACGATGTTTATGTTTTAATCACATTTGATTCAACCAGAGAAATGTTTGGTTCATTTTTCAAAGGTCAATAAATATAATAAAGACTAAAGTCTGAAAACACTAATGATACAGAAGGTTCTGTGAAGAACAACCAACCCAAATTCAGATCTGAGGGTTGAGTCCTATCCTGAGGAGGTTGAACTCCTGAGTGGTTCTGGGTCCAGTCCAGTAACTGTACTCACCATCTGGTGGTGACTCGGGATGTTCGCCTCCTGGAAGAAGGAGCTGAGAGCCGTCTGCAGGCAGAAACACAGAGGGGGGTGGCGTTAGTGTTTTCAACTCCTCAGCACGGATCCATTTCACTAAAACATGTGACTGGGTTTCCCCTGAGCCCAGAGAGGAAGAGCTGCCTCCTCTTCATCATCAGGACACAGGTCCGTTAACTGGACGAGTCCTGTCAGGTTAAAATCCACTGGGACAAAAAACTGCAGAACAAAGACTTTATGAGATTATGACTAAAAGGTTTTAAAGGATAAATATTCCAATAAATATTCAGGACATTTAACTTTGTTTGGCTGGTTTTTGATCGCTCAAACAAACAAATAAAACTTGAATGTGAAGTTTTTAATAGATGAAGAGGAGTCTTTGATCCACAGCAGGAGGAAGTCACATGTTAGAACAAGAATTTAGTCCATCAGTCTGACTAAACCGAGAAAAAAAACTTCAGTTTGCTGCTAAAATGTGAAAACTCTTTAATCTGCTCTTGACATCGTCTCTGAAGTGACTGTGGAGGTTTGATGGCTGCTTCATTGTGCAAACCAGGAAATGAGCTGGCTTCTTGTTTTGTTCATTTCTGACGTAAACACAGCCGAGGCCCGTGAGAACAAAAACACACTTCATGACCTCAGAGACAGAAAACCTGCCTGGAAGGCAAAACATATAAAAACAAGCCCTCAGTGTGCTTAGTTCACTTAACATCAGGACATCAGAGTGTCAGTGGTTAGTTCACTGTCTGTATTAACATCAGGACATCAGAGTGTTAATGGTTAGTTCACTGTCTGTATTAACATCGGACATCAGAGTGTTAATGGTTAGTTCACTGTCTGTATTAACATCAGGACATCAGAGTGTCAGTGGTTAGTTCACTGTCTGTATTAACATCAGGACATCAGAGTGTCAGTGGTTAGTTCACTGTCTGTATTAACATCAGGACATCAGAGTGTCAGTGGTTAGTTCACTGTCTGTATTAACATCAGGACATCAGAGTGTCAGTGGTTAGTTCACTGTCTGTATTAACATCAGGACATCAGAGTGTCAGTGGTTAGTTCACTGTCTGTATTAACATCAGGACATCAGAGTGTCAGTGGTTAGTTCACTGTCTGTATTAACATCAGGACATCAGAGTGTCAGTGGTTAGTTCACTGTCTGTATTAACATCAGGACATCAGAGTGTCAGTGGTTAGTTCACTGTCTGTATTAACATCAGGACATCAGAGTGTCAGGGGTAGGTTACCTGTCTGAATAAACGTCAAGCCATGAGAATGGCACG